>CM076574.1:1277528866-1278128866 GCA_034641835.2 Pinus albicaulis | reverse complement strand
TAAAATGTGAAACATCTGGTCTCTTACCTGAAAAAGCTTCCTCTGGTGTACTCAGCCAAGTATCCAATGAGGACTTCTATTCTTGACAAATACTATTGTATTGCATGCTTCCACTCACATTTTGCAACAGTAGCCCCTAGTCATGCAACATAGCTCGTGTTGCTCACACAATAATTTGATTCTTCCTTTCTATAACCCCATTCTACTGTGGGTTATGAGGTGCTCTCAATTCCCTTCGAATTCCTTCTTAAGTACATAAGCTATTGAATTTGTTAGAGACATATTATCCACCATTATCGCTCCTCAGAGCCTTCACCTTCTTCCCTGTATCTTTCTTGACAAGTTCCTTGAACTCACAAAACTTTGAGAACGTCTGATCTTTCTTTTTCATGAAGAAAATCCAACACTCGTGGGAAAAATCATTTACAAAAATCACATAATACCTGTGTTTTGTTGTGGAAGCTGTCGAGAACGGTCCACACACGTTTGAGTGAACTCTCTCAAGGATCACCTTTACTCAACTTTCCTTATCTTGAAAGGTGGCTTTGGTATACTTCCCCAATGTACACCATTTGCATGTATCTCGCTGCTCAAGTGCACCCTTTGAAATTCCTGTAGAAATATGTTGCATAATATTCAAAGCGCCATGGTGTAGATGGCCCAATCTCCTGTGCCATAACTCACTGATGTCTCATCTCTCCACCTTCTTTGTTTCGTGCTCAAGGCAGCGCAACCTGCTACATCCAATTTGTAGAGGTTCTTTACTCAAACCCCAATCTTCTTCACTTTTCCTATGGCTTTGTGATGAAGGAACACCTTTCCTTTGCTAAATATCACATCATAGCCACGATCCTCCAACATAGTAACATAAACCAAATTCTTCTTTAAAACATGAACATATGTGAAATATTTTAATGTTATAGGAGTACCCGACTCCCTTTGAAAGGTAACTGTACCCATGTCGATAGCGCTATACCTCCCTTCATCTCCCATCTCGATGTGCATCTGGATATCCTTCTCCTCCAAGTTACTGAAGAATTCTCTTTTTTCGGTCATATGGTACCACACATAACCCATCACCGATGACGCCATGCATGCAATGAGGGAAAAATCCAACTCGAACTGTGAAGAAAGTGCTTCACTTACCGCTCCTCATGAGGAATTCTTGCTGGTATTCTTGCGCGGAAAATTTGTAGCATAATGTCCAAGCTCATGAGAATGAAAACATTTTGCCTTTGACAAGTATTGTTTCTTTCCTGCCTGACTGGAATTCAATTTCAAATGGGATTCCTTCCCTTTCCCTTTATTCACCTTTCCATCCAAGGAATAATTATCCCCATCATCATTTTTTGATGAGGATCCATCTCTAGTGTTTCGCCGAATCTCTTCTTGTACCAAGTTAGACCACAATCACTCGCACCCTGGTAGCTTTTCCCTCCCATTCACCAAGTCCTCGTAGTTATGCCAACTCTTCAGAAGGCCTAGAAGTTCTAGCCTTAGCAAATCATCATGGGGAAGTGTCACACCAACACTTCCAAGCTCATCTTGACATTGAGTGAACTTCGTCAAGTATTTTGGTATTGTGTCACCCTTCTCCATCTTGATCTTTCTGAGCTTGTCATTTAGTGCCAGCTTCCCGTGGTTGCTGCTATTCTAAAAAAAATCTGTTAAGGCTTTCCACATAGCATATATAGTTTCCTTTCCATGGAGGTTAGAGACAATATGATCTTGAACTCCTTCTAACAAAATCATTCTCGCCTTTGCTACATTCTTCTTCCATGCATCAAGAAGTTGAGCATATGTTGTTGCGAGCTAGGGAATATCACTGTATATGAATTCCTTCAGTTTGTTGTCTCCAACAGTGGCTCAATATTGTCCTTCCATGCTATGTAATTCGAATTACCCTCATGGGCATATTCGAGTCTCAATCTGGAGAAAGACATCCTGATCTGCTGCTAGTCCTGAAGAATAAATCTGCAAATTCGACTCACATGTTCAAAAAAAACTTTGGTTCTTCTCTTCTATAGTGATTCATGATCTGATACCATGTAGAAAATATAAACAGATTCAACTGATCTTGTAATATGGTAATTCAAAGTACTGAATCAATTCTACAAATTGTGGAAACCGATTATGATCACATGAACAAGAAAGAGAAAGAACTTTAATCGCACAACACAAAGATGTATCTGGGGAAATCGTCAACTAAAAACCCCACTATCTGCTTATTGCATTAAGTCAATAATATGAAACAATACAATGTTATTTGCCTTCCTGAGAAACCTCTGCAATATCTGTGATTGTCTCACTCTGATCCCAACAAGAATGGTTTGATACTTAACCAATTTCCTGCCTCTAGGTTGGTTAACCTTTATTACACATTCTTGGAGGAATTTAGCCCCTATTAATTAGAAAATTCCCAAGAATTGATTGCATAATTCAACTAAGGCGTCCTCCTAACTTCATGCATGACCTATACAATTTTCTAATTATACAATTGATAGTTCTCTTCCCTTTAACTCCAATCTCAACTGGGCCTTCCTTATAATTGACATGCAACAAATATATATAGTGAATTATCATTTATTTGATTGATCACTGCATGTCAATTAAATCAAATTTAATTCTTCGAACCTATCAGTAGTTCATCTCTCAATTATAACTAGTTAAAATGATTTTAACTCAAATAATTGAGTTAACTAATTACAACTCAAAATAAACTAGAACTAGAATCCCTAAAACTTAGGGATAAAACCACATGCCTCTTTGACCCCCAACTTTAATTGACTAAGCTAACTAAGTCTTCCTGACTCAGTTAACTCGTACAAGCTTTCATGTGATGTGGAATTACAATTTCCTTCTAATTTAATTAAGGGAAACTTAAATTAGAATCCTTTCTTGTTGCCAATTTCAACATCACAAATATGTAATCTATAGGTGTAAACAACAGATATGAGCATATGGGTCTCATACTTATCAGAGAATTTCTAGGAAGCATTGTTGCTATATCACATTAACTGAATTATAGTCTATTTAGGCATAGATACATTGTTCATTCAATTATGAATCAAAACATGATGAAAGCTATACTTCATCACCATCATAAAACTCAGTCATAACCAACATATAAGAAACATTAATGAAAAGCACATAAAAACCATATAAACCCTTAGAATACCAAGCATATTTACCCATCAATACAAGGGAAAAATATCTCTTATTTCCATAAGCAAAATGCAACCAATTCTGGGATTTCCACGTTCCACACGACCATAGACATGGCTGAGCCAAATCTCTCTAAGGCCAGTCATGCCCATGCCATATTCCAAGCATGAATGTGGGATCTCATAAAATAAATCCATCAAAACCAAACCAAGCCTTCCAGAGGCCAATTCACCTCAACCCTCAACTAGTGATTCCACCTCATGGTTGAACATCACAACCATCACCATATCGTTCTCTAGCCAAGCTGTCTAGGGCTCCAAAGTGTTTGTTCCAACCAAGGCTCCTGGACTAATAGCTCAATCCCAGCTGTTTCTGGGCTCCAGAGCATTTTTCCAACCACGACTGTGTTAGAGTCGGTCTTTACAACCCTCCGTCAGAGATCATTCCTCTTATTGCATTTCATTGTTTAGGTGTCTCATCCCGCTCATTCATCTGCATTCCGTTAGGGGCATGCCACTGACTGACGGAAGGGTTTGGTTCTCTTGTTTTCCCTCATGCTTGTACCTGCTGGGTTGGTTAACACTCCTCAAAATCTATCAGAGTTCAGTTCATGTCATTCATAGTCATAAATGATTATTTTGGTCACTAGGTATTAGGTCTAGGGTTTTCTTTTACTCTTGTCAAAGTTGTCCAAATGTCGGTCCATGTCACCATTCAGCTGAGTGTACCATCATTCAGAGGGTTTTCATCATCATGTCAGGTTCCAATGGGTCATTTTACACCTTTTTAATGCTTCAGTTGTGCCTTGGTAAGGTTCATTTCCCTCTCCTAGGGTTTTGAAGGTAATTACTCTTGGATGGTCAAATCATCAGCAAAACTTGTATCCTGATGTTCATACACCTTCCCCTATCTTTAATGTACCTGATTAAACACTTTCCATCACTGAGATCCCCCAAATTCCTCATTTTTGCACAAACCCTAGTTTCTTGCTACAACTTGGCAATTTTCTAGACTAGGCCTGTGTTTTGCCCTTTTGGACCCCTTCCCCTCACTAAATTTTTGAGATTCCATTTTCCCCTACTTTCTAACATCCCTCCCTACATCCCAAAATTTCCCCAAGAATTTAGAAGCCCCTTATCCCCTTCATTTCGATTCATTTCGACAAATCCCTTGTTCCACCCATCGGGATAGGTTTTACTCCAATGATGTTTCTGAGCAATAAAAGATGAATTTGGGAAAACTGAGAGAGGTTTTTGTCCAAAATATGCCAATGAATAAAAATCTCCTTCACTTTTTACACATGTGTCATGGTTTGTCGTGGTTTTAGAGAAATGTCAAAACAAAAATCGCCTCGGGAGAATTGATGCACCTCTGATGTGACCTTGGGAAAATCAATATTTCTCCTATATTGGTTGGCCAAATGACTCCCTTGATGAGTCAAATGATAACTAGACACAAAGATATTTCCAATGAGCTATCATGAGCTCAATTTGGAGTTGAGGAAGACCTTCAAAAGTTGACTGCAACAGCGCTCTGCCTTGAGGCAGCCTCATTCTGCTCATTTTGACAAGTTTTGGGAGATTTGATTTTTGACAAGGTAAATGAAATCCAAATTGCAAAATTCCACTTTTGTTGGAAATTAGACTCCAATATATTTCAGGCTATCATGCGCGATTTTGGACAGGAAGGCCTCCAAAGCCTCCTAAAACATACGCTTATTTATGAGCGCGACGTGGGTTGGAGCGAAGCATTTGGTATAATATGGATTTTCTCATTGCCTTCAACGAAATCCCAATTTCTTGGCTCCTATGATCCAAGTAAGTCAAATTGTCTTGTAATTTTCCATTGATCAGTTTTGGGTGTGGTTTCAAAGATTGGTTTGAAGAATTTGAATGCCAAAAGCTTAAACCCTATCCTTTTGTAAAGAAATGCCTCTTTAGGGTTTGAATTTGAAGTTCTAGAATTTGACTTTGGTGCCAAAAAACTCCATTTCTCACTTGTATTTTCCTTTCCCATCATCGTCATATCATCATACAGTTCCTCCCTTATTCCATAAACATCCCAAATCACTTATTCCCAAGACCTATTTTCCCTATCCCTAAAACCTACCATTCCTTATCACTCTCCTTCTCTCATTTCACTTATAAGATCCTCAAGTGCCCAAGCAATCAAGTGACTATCCTGACATTTTAAATCTCACTTGATTGAATCACATTTTTACCACTATACTATTTCCCACAGTTCACTTTTCCCATTGTCCTATATTCCTCACAATTCCTCAAATTCCTTTGGCACACATTTGGCATTGAAACAAAGGCACCAATTTCTCATTTTCAACAAACCAAATATCCACTTGACATACACATTGCAACACCATGACAGACACCGACACATCCAATGAACGAGACAGTGATTCCGCCACCGAACTGCATGCACCAGGAGGGCACTGAAACGCTGAAAAAGGCCTGATCCACTTCAAATCTTGGCCGAAGCTTTTTTGGCTGAGCATGGCACTTGATTATGGACCTCCAACCCAAATTTCAAGGAATTTGGAGAAAATTTTGGTTGCAAAATAGGTTTTCCTGCCCGACGCGTCGCGCCACTCGACGCGCGCTTATGATTGGGACATCTTCTGGAGGAAAACTTTGCATTTTTGGATTTTTCATGATATATTATGTATGTTCAGGAATGGCCGAAGTATTTCATCACATTCTGGGCTGCCTAAAGGGCCAAAAACACCATGAAAATCACCTTTTTGCCACCTTTTGCACCAGCAGGAAGTAGTCTTTGGAAAATGAAGTTTTGGAGGGGCAAATGAGCTCCAAATTGACAAATTCCACTTGGGTTGGATAGCCGACATCTAGGGCTTTCCAACGAGCTATCATGAGCTCGATTTGGACTTCAGGAAGTGCTCCAAAAACAGGTCCAAAGTAGCACATCGCATAGAGCTTTGGAGCGCGGCGCATAGAGGAATTCAACCTATTTTTCACCTTCCAGCTCAGGAATTCGGCCAGTTTTGACTAGTTTTACTTTTTCATGAGAGGATTGATCTATCTTGATGTAATTTGGTAACCATGATGTAATTTTGGCATGGGGTGTTTTGCTGGGAAAGGAGATCTTGGAACAGGCCCACATCGTGGTTTCGTTGAATAAATGACAGTAAAAAAAAATGATATCCATTTGTGATTTCACAATATTTGCCAAATATACAAGGAGTTCTTTGTTAGAATTAATATAATTTAGTAATTACAGTGCCTTGCTTGGTAAAGTTCGTTGCATTTAATAGTTTGACCTCCAGCAAGGCTTGAAAGATGTCCCAGGTGGCAGTCATTGCAAAACTTGGGCATTCGATTCATCTCCAGATTTAAAGAACATATGTGGCGGATTTCACCCAGATTTTAGCATTAAAATATTGGAGACCTTTTCCAAGTTTCGGTAAAGTGGCAAACACATCTCCAGAAATCTGAGGGCAGTTGTGTAGAAACAGCTACACAAATCTGGGTCTACAGCGACAGATTTCACTTTTTCATTGGTCATCAGAGATTTGCAAAGTGTAAAATGTAACGTTGTTTTGTTTTTAGAACAGATGAACAACTCTTTCGCTATTTTTATAACTTCAGTTGAAATAGCTCCCTACTTTTCATCGATCTTTAGGGGAACGTTGTTCTGTTTATTTATTGTATTGTAAATCATTTTGTAAAGGGGTGGGATTTCTGGGAAACAGAGAGGAGAAAAACTCAGCACTTCATTGTACAGCTTTGACAGAGAACTAATGAAAGGTTGCAGCTCTGGTTTATGAGATTCTTGTGGTGAGAATTTAGCATGTGTCTTTCTTTCTGTTTCATATGTAGCCTGTTATGTTTTACTAGTCATTCATAATTGTTTCTAATTGAATGCCTTTAAGTAGAAAAGGTAGAATCCAATTTACTGCTCTGCCTTGGGAAAGCGCTCATGTTTCTGTATGTCTTCTTCTGTCGAAAAGGATTCATTATACATGCCCTTTTCGACCTCTCAACAGTCTTTTCACTCCATATTATTTACAAATTTGAATGCTACACCTCCTGCCTATCTTGCCTCACGAAAAACCCTGCGTCTTTGATTTAATTTCCCTGCTCATGCTGTCCTTTGCCCTCACAATCGAGCCGAGTCATTTATCAAATCAAACCTACTATCTATTTACCCTAAAAAATTGGTTGCATTATCTTTATAGGTCATCTGACCCCTTTGAATATTTTCATCGGGGCTGGGCCGGAGGAGCCTCTCCTGTCCTCGTAGGGCTAGGCACATTTAGAAAATTAAATATTCTGAGCAATGGAAAGCATACAATATGCGGAAAATATAATCACACAAAACACATAAAACTAGAGAGACACATATATACGTGGTTCACCCAGTTTGGGCTACATCCACCCCGAACAGCCAGTCCTTCCTTTCTATTACCCAGCAAAATGAAGAGACAAAACCTACAACAGATCCACTGTAATATCCTCTGTTCTCTCTCACAGTCTCCCTCTCTATTTCTCGCTCCGAGAATACACACACAATACACAGCCGCAATACAATACCCTCATAAAAGCGAGGGGTTGCCTTCTAGGGCAAAAGACCCTAATCCAAACATAACTTCTATCGTCAGATCATCTGCCTATGAACGGCCCAGATTGACTAGAAATTACTATACTTTTACAAGGAAAATTTATATCTGTTTTTAGCTTCGGGGCGGCGCCCCCCCTTGGACCCCCCACGGCAGCGATTAATTTACAGGCGGCGTTGCCACCCCATTTAAGGTAAAGGGGTCCAATGTTGTGATACAAAGTAAACAAGATAATCGGGCTCCACACCCAACACCATAGCTACAGGTACAGGCTTGGGCTGATGTTGCCTTGAGTTTTACCTTATTTCAGCCTAAGGTGGATTTGGGAACTAACATAGTGGCGACCATACTGGGGAAGAAATTGGTTTGCTAGTTAGTGTTGTTTGATTTATAGCTACAAACGGAGCCTGAAGTCACGCTAGGTATCCTTCGAACTGCTCTTGCTCTGCGAGTGCATAGTAGATAAATGCTACTTCAGTCGATCTCCGGTCTAGCTTATAATCGTAACACTTAACTTATAAATTTCCCCAGTACATGTAATCAAGTTGAGATTTGATGGTTGATGGTGGACAACGATCAGACATAAGAAGGCTGAAATCTTTCACTTGGTGATTCCATTCACTGAAAAATCTAGCAATCAATGCTTCATGGTGACTCCAGCTGTGAGATTTTCAAGATGGACCGAATCACAAGAAGATACGCTCCCATGAGCTGAGATCACATTCCAGGTTTTCCAAATAAAATGCCCAAAGTGGATTGGCTTCAGAGTTTGCCTATGTTCAGAAATGAGGAAGGTAATGATGTTGCTCTTCACCTGGTGAAATTTCACATTCATGTGCATAAATTAAAGATCAATTTTCCTGAAGACTGTTTGATGAAAATTTTTATGGCTACTCTGGAAGACGAAGCCCGATCTTGGTATGAAAGTTTTCCAGCTGCTTCTATTTACTGTTTAAAGGATTTTTATACCGTGTTCTTTGAAAAGTATAAAGAATCTTGTCCATCTTTAAATTTAGTTCAGAATTGTTGTGAGCACATTAGTAATTTCATTGAAGATCTTGAGAATTTTTATGGGGATAATGAATTGATGGACGAAGAAATCCTGGAAGCATTGTATGAAAACCCATTTCAGCAGCACACGGAAATCTTAGAGGATTCCTGTCTAGATCAGCAGGTTGAAGATTTCCATATGGCTGAAAATGATGAAAGAGAAGAGCTTGTTTCAGATTTGTCCATAGAAGAAGACAGCATGCAGGGAAGTCAAGTTTCAATTTCAAAATTTCATGCAGTCAAGTCAGCTACTTCAGATTCAAATTCAGATCGTGATGACCAAGAATACCTTGTGCTGAATCCCATCAAGGAGAATTCTGTTGTTGAAATCATCTGGGATGCAGAAGACACAGTTATGGATCCAAATGTTCTCATTTCATTAGAATACAGCCTTCATGATGAGGTAATCCAGTCAGTTCATGAACAACAAGACGAGATCTTCGTTCAAGTAAGTGAAGAAGTTCCTTTGGACAAATATTTAGTAGATGATAGAAATGATAGTGTTGGGTTTCAAGAATCATCTGAAATTTATTTTTTCATGATTGATGAATGTAATGAGAATCTGGCTGTCATATCATATGAAGATGACCCACAAAATATTCAGACTACAGAAGATCAAACCATTCAGGATTTCCATTCAGATTCTTCTTCATATGTTTCATGTGTTGAAATGTTTTTACAAGAGGAGATCTGCTCATCTACCTGTTCAAAGTTTTTTGAAGCCCAGGAACATATTTTTACTGAAGTACATGATGAAGGAAGATCAAAATTAGAAGCAAAGGACACCTTGTTTCTTCAGCAAGAAGAATATCTTCATGTTTTTCAGGATCCATTGGAAAATCTGTTGTAGTCTGCAGTGAAGGTGATTATTGATGTGTTCAGTGATGAAGGAGATCGTGGTCAATTATGTTTTTGGATGCTCAGTTACCAGTTTTTATTGTTTCCCATGAGTTCTGATCGGGAGAATCAATCAATAAGGCATCTGCTTGATTGGTTACATTGGAAAGCTCATTACACCTGATTGTACATATTTCATTAGTATGCAGGTGGTTGTCATCATGATTCCAAATCTTGATGGGCTGCTGCCTTTTTTTTTTTCAAAATATTTGTAAATACTTGTTTTAGTCAGTCATGAGTTATTTTTTGAGTCAGTTTTCAGTCATTTCAATCACATTTTCAATCAATAAATTAGTCAAACGTCTTGTGTTGATTTGTCAAAATAATGGATTTCATAGCCCAATGGATGTAGGCACGGTCTGCTCCCCCAAAGATCTGCGGTTCTTGGCACCTCCAAGGAATTGCAGCTGCCATCCCCATTGGAGCCAATGTTAGAGTCGGTCTTTACAACCCTCCGTCAGAGATCATTCCTCTTATTCCATTTCATTGTTTAGGTGTCTCATCGTGCTCATTCATTTGCATTCCGTTAGGGGCATGCCACTGACTGATGGAAGGGTTTGGTTCTCTTGTTTTCCCTCATGCTTTTACCTACTGGGTTGGTTAACACTCCTCAAAATCCATCAGAGTTCAGTTCATGTCATTCATAGTCATAAATGATTATTTTGGTCACTAGGTATTAGGTCTAGGGTTTGCTTTTACTCTTGTCAAAGTTGTCCAAATATCGGTCCATGTCACCATTCAGCTGAGTGTACCATCATTAAGAGGGTTTTCATCGTCATGTCAAGTTCCAATGGGTCATTTTACACCTTGTTCATGCTTCAGTTGTGCCTAGGTAAGGTTCATTTCCCTCTCCTAGGGTTTTGGAGGTAATTTCTCTTGGATGGTCAAATCATCATCAAAACTTGTATCCTGATGTTCATACACCTTCCCCTATCCTTAATGTACCTGATTAAACACTTCCCATCACTGAGATCCGCCAAATTCCTCATTTTTGCACAAACCCTAGTTTCTTGCTACAACTTGGCAATTTTCTAGGCTAGGCCTGTGTTTTTCCCTTTTTGACCCCTTCCCCTCACTCAATATATGAAATTCCACTTTCCCCTGCTTCCTAACATCCTTCCTTACTTCAAAAAATTTCCCCAAGAATTTAGAAGCCCCTTATCCCCTTCATTTCGCTTCATTTCGACAAATCCCTTGTTTCACACATTGGGATAGTTTTCACTCAAATGATGTTTCAGAGCAATAAAAGATGCATTTTGGAAAACTGAGAGAGGTTTTTGTCCAAACCATTCCCAATAAGAAAACCCTCGTTCAAGTTTTACATAGGTATCATGGTTTTAGATAAATGTCAAAAATACCGTTGCCTCAGGAGAATTGAATGCACCTTTGACGTGACCTTGGGAAAATCACTATTTCTCCTAGATTGGTTGGCCAAATGAGTTTCTTGATGAGTCAAATGATAACTAGACACAAATATATTTCCAATGAGCTATCATGAGTTCAATTTGGAGTTGAGGAAGACCTTCAAAAGTTGACTGCAACAGCACTCTGCCTTGAGGCAGCCTCATCTTGCACATTTTGACTAGTCTTGGGAGATTTGATTTTTGACAAGGTAAATGAAATCAAAATTGAACAATTATACTTGGCTTGGAAATTATACTCCAATATCTTTCCAACGAGCTATCATGCGCCCAATTTGGACACCGGGAAGGCCTCCAAAAGCCTCCTGAAACATGCGCTATTTATGGAGCGGCGCATTGGGTTGTAGCGCGGCGCATTGGGCTGATACTCCAGTTTTCTCATTGCCTTCAACGAAATCCCAAATTTCTTGGCTTCTCTGCTCCAAGTAAGTCAAATTGTCTTGTAATTTTCCATTGATCAGTTTTGGGTGTGGTTTCAAAGATTAGTTTGAAGAATTTGAATGCCAAAAGCTTAAACCCTATCCTTTTGTAAAGAAATGCCTCTTTAGGGTTTGAATTTGAAGTTTTAGAATTTGACTTTGGTGCCAAAAAACTCAATTTCTCACTTGTCTTTTCCTTTCCCATCATCTTCATATCATCATACAGTTCCTCCCTTATTCCCTAAACATCCCAAATCACTTATTCCCAAGATCTATTTTCCCTATCCCTAAAACCTACCATTCCTTATCACTCTCCTTCTCTCATTTCACTTATAAGATCCTCAAGTCCCCAAGCAATCAAGTGACTTTCCTGGCATTTTAAATATCACTTGATTGAATCACATTTTTACCACTATACTATTTCCCACAGTTCACTTTTCCCATTGTCCTATATTCCTCACAATTCCTCAAATTCCTTTGGCACACATTTGGCATTGAAACAAAGGCACCAATTTCTCATTTTCAACAAAACAAATATCCACTTGACATACACATTGCAACACCATGACAGACACCGACACATCCAATGAACGAGACAGTGATTCCGCCACCGAACTGCATGCACCAGGAGGGCACTGAAACGCCGAAAAAGGCCTGATCCACTTCAAATCTTGGCCAAAGCTTCTTTGGCTGAGCATGGTACTTGATTATGGACCTCCAACCCAAATTTCAAGGAATTTGGAGAAAATTTTGGTTGCAAAATAGGTTTTCCCGCCCGACGCGTTGCGCCACCCGACGTGCGCTTATGATTGGGACATCTTCTGGAGGAAAACTTTGCATTTTTGGATTTGTCATGATATATTATGTATGTTCAGGAATGGCCGAAGAATTTCATCACATTCTGGGCTGCCTAAAGGGCCAAAAACACCATGAAAATCACCTTTCTGCCACCTTTTGCACCAGCAGGAAGTAGTCTTGGGAAAATGAAGTTTTGGAGGGGAAAATGAGATCCAAATTGAAAAATTCCACTTGGGTTGGATAGCAGACATCCAGGGCTTTCCAACGAGCTATCATGAGCTCGATTTGGACTTCCGGAAGTGCTCCAAAAACAGGTCTAAAGTAGCACAGCGCATAGAGCTTTGGAGCACGACGCATAGAGGAATTCAGCCTATTTTTCACCTTCCAGCTCAGGAATTCGGCCAGTTTTGACTAGTTTTACTTTTTCATGAGAGGATTGATCTATCTTGATGTAATTTGGTAACCAGGATGTAATTTTGGCATGGGGTGTTTTGCTGGGAAAGGAGATCTTGGAACAGGCCCACATCGTGGTTTCGTTGAATAAATGACAGTCAAAACAAATGATATCCATTTGTGATTTCACAATATTTGCCAAATATACAAGGAGTTCTTTGTCAGAATTAATGTAATTTAGTAATTACAGTGCCTGGGTTGGTAAAGTTTGTTGCATTTAATAGTTTGACCTCCAGCAAGGCTTGAAAGATGTCCCAGGTGGCAGTCATTGCAAAACTTGGGCATTCGATTCATCTCCAGATTTAAAGAACATATGTGGCGGATTTCACCCAGATTTTAGCATTAAAATATTGGAGACCTTTTCCCAGTTTCAGTAAAGTGGCAAACACATCTCCAAAAATCTGAGGGCAGTTGTGTAGAAACAACTACACAAATCTGGGTCTACAGCGACATATTTCACTTTTTCATTGGTCATCAGAGATTTTCAAAGTGTAAAATGTAACGTTGTTTTGTTTTTAGAACAGATGAACAACTCTTTCGCTATTTTTATAACTTTAGTTGAAATAGCTCCCTATTCTTCCATCGATCTTGAGGGGAACGCTGTTCTGTTTATTTATTTTATTATAAACATTTGAAAAGAGATTGGATTTTCTGGGGAAACATAGGGGAGAAAAACTCAACACTTCATTCTACAACTTTGACAGAGTAATAATGAAAGCTTGCAGCTCTAGTTCATGAGATTCCTGTGGTGAGAATTTAGCATGTGTCTTTCTTTCTGTTTCATATGTAGCCTGTTATGTTTGACAGTTCATTTATTATCGTTTCTAATTGAATGCTTTTAAGTAGAAAAGGTAGAATCTAGTTTACTGCTTTGCCTTGGGAAAGCGTTCATGTTTCTGTATGTCTTCTTCTGTCGAAAAGGATTCATTATACATGCCCTTTTCGACCTATCAGCAGTCTTTTCATTCCATATTATTTACAAATCTAAATGCTAAACTTCTTACCTATCTTGCCTCATGAAACACTCTGCATCTTTGATTTAATTTCTCTGCTCTTGCTGTCTTTGCCCCATACAACCCAGAAAACCCAGTCATTTATCAAAATCAAACCTACCTATCTATTTACTAGCCTAAAATCAGTATCCTTTATAGGTCATCTCAGCGCCTTTGAATATTTTCATCGAGATAGACCCGGAGAGAGCCCTCTCCTGTCCTCGTAGGGCTAGCTATGAGGCTGAGCTTGGTTTGATGTTGCCTTGAGTTTTATCTTATTTCAGCCTAAGGTAGATTCGAGCGCTAACAGACTGTAGGATTAGTAACCCAACCCACCTAGGGTTCCAGATTGTTTGTCCAACCAAGGCTCTAGGACTAGTAACTCAACCCAACAATTGTTCATTGGGATCCAGATCATTTGTCCAACCAAGGCTCTAGGAACTAATAAATCAAACCACAACTAAAGAAATCATGATAACCAACCAGAAAATAAACAATGAAAATGAACCCACGACACCATGGCTATCTAGGTAATGGAAAGGCAAGGAAAATCCACTATCAATCCCGGAAATACTCCATGCCAATGACAGATCATGACCAAGAAACCACATGCATACACCATGCATTCCAAAACTAGTGACGAAAACATACATGCAACTTGGTACTTGCAACCCAAATCCATTGTAGTTGTTGATCCCGATGTTCTCTTACGCTTTCCTGATCTTCCTGTTCCTTGTTGTTCCGAATCTACAATTATACCACACCCTCCAAGAGTGCTCCAAGAAAACTGCAAGTATCCAAGAGTATGAGAGAGTGAGAGAGAGATAATAATGAGAGCTCCAAAACTGCAATGAAAAGAAGCCATGAGCTAGTCCTCATAAGCCTTTTTGTTAATGAGGCCTCTATTTTCTTCATTTTCTTCCTCACATGCAACCTATTTTTGTGCAGGAAATCATTTCTATGGACATAAACTATCCCTCTAGTCCTATGGGAGGATCTAGCAACAAACGATACAAATAGATGCTACCTTTCCTAACTTATGCTAGAAGACAAATGAAGGGGGATAGATGGCCTACCTCTTTCTGATGTCAATGTCCACCTTTGATGTCAGCCTTGCTTCTTTCACTTCCATGCTCACGATCTCCTCTCTTTCGGTGAAGCCAAATGCCTGCAATGAAGAAAAAGTGGAGACAAAAAATATATACAAAGCATAATAATCTATAGTATAAGCTATGTAGCAGATCAAGGAGCACTACAAGAAACATACAATAATGGACATATTTATGGAAATGAAACACACAATTTATTATTAATAGAATGATAAAGGGAGAAATACAACCATAAGCCTTGATGTTGGACGCCTCCTTCAGGCGAGAAGGAGATTGATGTTGGACGCCTCCTTCAGGCGAGAAGGAGATTGATGTTGGACGCCTCAACTATTCAAACAACTTCCTCCTTCATAGATGGGCAACAATTGGGCATGCTTCAGCTCATAGGATGGAAACCAACCAAGAGTGGATGGTAGGGGTTTCATTTATATGGAAGGAGAGGGATTTTAGGATCCATAAAAGGTGGGAGGAGTTCCAAATTTAAGGGAAGATACATGGAAAGATGATCCTTAGCCATGAATGGGAGGTCTCGCTCCTATCATCAACAACCTGAAACCAAGTCATCGTTCTTGAGGATTATAGTAAAGGAATCTTCTCCTCCATTTTTGGGAAAACTGCTTGAAGAGGACCAATATGAATTTTCCTAACAAGGTCGCACTGCTAGTGTTAGACACATGTTTTGCAAAAGGTGACAAGCGTGGGTCAGTAGCGGTGCAGAGCATGTTGGGATTGTAAAATAGTGTTTTTGACAAGATTTCCATAATAATTTTAAATCAATTCTTCTTTAACTTCTTTAGGGATGTTCTAGGCATGTTTGATGGAGAACATATTTTGCGACACTAGTGGCCTGACGACACAAAGTGGAGTGTGACAAAATATTGTATAACACCTGTCACCTTTCACCTCCCTTTTCTCCTAATTTCGTTTATTTTCATAAATAAATGCCAATAAATGCCACTTTTCCTTTCCAAAGCCTTAGAGATTTCCTTTTCCAATTTCCATAGCCATAATAAACCATATTAACACCCACACTAGGATGCTTTGCCCAACATTGAACTTGGAATAAGTGTTCCATGACCTTGGTTATTATTTTGCCTTTATTAACTTTTATTACATGTAATTATCATCAGGGCTGTTACAGAACCCTTCCCCTTGAGGGAACACCATCCTCGGTGTTCAACGACACCTACAACCAACAAGATTGTTGTAGCAAAACATACTACCCAGAAAGCTTTATAACTTAGCTCGTTGCAGTATTTACAATGATCATCATGATGAGAAGCAACCAACATGACAACATAACAACATAACATCATAATGCCAACCATAATGACATGACACCATGTCATTATTGGAGCTTTATAACATACTCATGGTGGTATTTACATCCATACACATATTTACATATATCAAACATCATGCAAAAATATATGCCAAACATATACCAACATCATACCAAAACTGATTTTCCTCAACCGGAAAACAATGAAGGATACATAGCCCACATATGATCCTCCATCTCCCATGTAGCTTCATCGAGCGCAAAGTGCTTCCATTGCACTTTAACTTGCTCGATTTCTCGATTCCGGAGCATGAGCATTTTTCTCTACAAAATGCACTGAGGTTCCAGCTGGAATCCTCCTTCTGGATCCACCTACAATACAAACCAATCAATCACATGTTAAACATATTTAACATTATTATTAAGCAATGACACATGGAAAACATCATTGACTTTCACTGTGGAAGGAAATGAAAGCTGATAGGCTATTCGCTCAATCCTGAAAGGTCCACAAAACCATGGTGTCAACTTAGCACATGATCCAATCCACAAGGATATCTTCTTGGGCTTGCTGTGTAAGTACACAAATTCCCCAACCTGAAACTCCTTGAACAACCTATTCTGATCTGCATAGCTCTTCTTCCTATCTTGTGTTGCTTTCAAATTCTTCTTGATTACCTGCATTTCCTGCTCCATCTCTGCCAACATGTCTCGTCCAATAAACATCTTTTTAAATGGATCACTCCAACTGATGGGAGTATTGAAACTACACCCATACAATGCCTCAAATGGACTCATACTCAATGATTCATGATACCCATTGTTGAAAGAAAACTCTACCAGTGGAAGATACTCTTCCCAATTTCGCTGTTGATGCATCATGTACATCCTCAACATGTCCTCCGGTATCATGTTGACCCTTTATGTTTGTCCATATATCTGCAGATGAAAAGTTGTGTTGAAGGCCAACTCTGTGCCCAAACCTGCAAAAAAATCCTTCCAAAACTTGGAAGTGAACTTCGCATCCTTGTCTGACAAAATCTTCTTCGGAACACCATGCAATTTGACCACATCCCTGATAAATACCTGTGCTACATCGCTAGACAAAAATGTAATGAAGTCCGCTACCTTTGTCAACCTGTGATAAAATCCATGGAAATGACCACCCATTTCCACTTTGTTATCGCAATTGGTTTTAGCAGTCCACCTGGGTGCTTACATTCTCCCTTAACCTAGTGAAAATCCAAGCACCTAGCCATAAAATCTGCTACATTTCTCTTCAATTTTGGCCAATAATAAAACTTCTTCACCGCCATAAACATCTTCTGATAGCCTGGGTGACCTGAATACGATTTCACACAAAACTATCTCAAGATCGCCTTCTTGAGGTCACTACTACCTAGTACATATATCATGTCTCTAAACTTGACTAAGGCATCTGCTATGAGACGATAATCCACATCTTGTACTCATGCACCTATACTGGTACCACTACCTGTAAATGTAATCTACTACAACCTATGCACAATCTCCATATACCTATCATCATGCTAACCTGCTTGCAAAATCCTATCCTATAAATCTGTTCCATAGGAGCTCATAGTTACTATGTGATTTACATGTACCCGCCTGCTAATAGCATCTTCAAACCTATTCTTTTTACCTTTTATGTACCTGATCTTGAAGTCAAACTCATTGATTGTGGCCAACCATATCACTTACCTAGCGTTCAGTTTCGACTGGTCAAATAGATACCTCAATCTGCTGTGATCACTCATCAATATGAACCGTCTTCCCATAAGATAGTGCCTCCACATCTTCAATGCATGATTGATCTCTTCCAACTCAATATCATGTGTTGGATAGTTCTGTTCATGCTCATTTAGTTTCTGTGACTCATAACATACTACTTGTCCATCCTACATAAGGACTCCACCAAGTCCTCTCTTTCAAGCATGTGTACATACTACAAACTCTTTGTCCAGATCTGCAATCTTCAACACTGGAGCATGTGTCAAAAATTGCTCAAGTTGCTGAAAACTGGCCTCACACTCCTCAGTCCATTCAAACTTCTTACCTTTTCTCTGCAATGATGTAATAGGCTAAGCAATTTGTGAGAAGTTCCTGATGAATATCCTGTAATAACTTGCCAATCCCATGAAGGATCTCACCTCATCCACATTCCTAGGAGCTACCCACTCCATGATGGCCCTTATATTTTTTGGATCTACTACGATGCCCTCGTTGGAAACAACATGTCCCAAGTAATGTACCTTGGTTTGAAAGAAATTGCATTTAATAACCGTAGCATACAACTGATGCTCTCTTAGCAATCTCAACATTGCGGCTAAATTTTTGATATGCTCTTCTTAATTTTTAGAATATACCAATATATCATCAATGAACACAATAACAAATTTTTCCAGAGAAGGAGGCAATAGAATATTCCTCAAGTACATAAATATAGCTAGAGAATTAGTCAAACCGAAAGGAACTACGACAAAATCACAATGCCCATACCTGGTCTGGAAGGTTGTCTTGTGAATGTCATCCTCGATGCGTACCTGATGATATCCCAATCTCATATCAATCTTTGAGACTGCTATTTCTCCCTTAAGCTGATCAAACAAGTAATCAATCCTCGGCAACAGATACATGTTTTTGATGGTAAATTTGTTCATCTACACGTAGTCAATGCACAATCTGAGATTTCCATCCTTCTTCTTCATAAAAAATATCGATGCACCCAATGGTGATACACTTGCCCTAATGTGTCCTTTCTCGAGCATTTTTTTTAGCTACAACTTTAACTCTATCAAATCCGATGTGCTCATCTTGTAAGGTGCTTTTGATGTTGGAGATGCCCCTAAAACCAAATCAATAGAAAAGTATACTTCCTTGTGAGGTGGAAACTCTGAAATTTCTGTCGGAAATACATCCTGAAAATGTTGTAGAATTGGGTACCTACTCAAAATATTTGCATCCTCAACTTCCTTACCTTTGTCACTAGAAATATGCACTGCAAACAATGCACACCCTTTCCTGCGATGACGCTTGACCTGCATAGTTGTCACCATTATTACCGATGTTTCTTTCTTCTTACCCTGTAAGACTCTTGGTTACCCATTGTCATCCAAGCATTAAATGGCATTGTCATAACAATCTACCTTGGTTCTGTGAAGATATATGCAATCCATACCCAATATCATACTATATGATCCTAATGACAATATGTTCAAGTGCGCTACTGTAGACATGCCATTCAAATCAAATTCACAAGCTCTTACCCAATAATTAACTCTCTTCTTGGTAACTATATCCTATTTCACTAACCAAGAATCTACATGCACTTTTGTATTCAAACCACACTCATCCACTAGGTTGGGACTAGCATAACTATAATTAGACCCAAGGTCAATCAAAATAGAAACAACTTGATCACAAAGCTTACCATCCATCTCAATGATATATTCCTAATGGTCTGCATGCATATTGTCCAGTGCTGCATAGATCCTGGGAACACTATGTCAAAAATCTCCCATTGTTTGTGCCTCATGCGCACTGTAGATCTGTGGTCTATTGCCCCGATGTTGTGGACAATCTCTCTTGTGATGGTATTTGCCACAAGTCCAAAACTGTATAAGCTTCCAACCTCTATCCTTATTCTGCTCCTTAGATCAAAATCCCTGTCCTCTGCTCGATGCATTGAACTTCTTAGGCGGTGCAACATTCTCCTTGTTACCTGTATCCTAAGGTCTTGCTCGCTTCTTGTCCAATTTTCCTTTACTTTCTTCATTACCTTTCCATTCCGACTTTGCCCCATATATGCGATTTGATTTCTCATAACAATGCTTGAGTTTCTAAATGGCCTCCTCCAATGATCTAGGCTCATCAAACTCAATCATGTCTCTGAATGCTATCGACAACCCACTGGTGAATCTATGAATCTTAGCCTTCTTCTCCTTGAGGTAAGGCACATACCTCAATAAATCCAAGAACATGCTTGTATACTCATCATATGTCATGAAACCCATCTTCAACTCATAAAACTATTTTTCCCTATCATCACAGTATCTATCTGATAGATACTTTTTCCAGAATAACCATTCGAACTCACTCCAAGTCAGTTCCTCCTCATAAATATCTCTGACGTTCTTCACATCTTCCCACCAAATATCTGCTCTACCTTTGACGCTGAATGTAGCTATTCCAACTTTCTTGTTTTCTAAGTAATCATACAACTTGGAAAAAAAAATTTCATATCAAGCAACCATGCCTCTGCATCCCATATTTTCTTCACTTATCCATTAAATGTAGGTGGTTTTACCTTCTTAAACTCATCTGACAAATAACCCCTGTCACTCCTCCTGTAAGGATGACTTTGATGATGATCATGATATCTGTCAGAACCAAAACTAGAATGATTCCTGTGTCTGTCACCTCTCCTATCCAGAGTGTCCAAGAAACTACCATCTCTAATCGTGTCATCTCTATCCGACTTGTGACCACCGAGAGACCTATTGCCATATTCTCCATTTGTCCCATCCTCCTGTACATAGTTGATTCGAAGTGGCCCGTGTTTCTGCAATTCTAACAAACTTTGTAGAATGGTTGCATTAACCTTTGCTTGCTTTTCCTGTGCATGTATGAGTCTGTCATTACCTACCTTGCAACTCCTTATTTCTTCCTTTAAACTTCTCAGTGTGTCTGCCAAGTCAAAAGTGTGCCCAACACCATGCTGCTCATCTGATTCATAGGGAGAACATTTGTAGTCTACCATTTTTCTATTCATCCTTGATTTCTTTCATGCAATGCATACTATGTTAGCTAAACCAAATCATAATAAATCAACGTACCTTAGCATAATTTGGGGAGGATATATAATCTTCAAGATCAACTAATCAATGTAATACATGTATAGATATAATTGTATCGACATTTAGACATATAACCCATAGGCAGATCAATGCGTAAACATGATTCTAGTTAGAGTCTAGTTGTCAATGCATGACCACATCGCTACACATACCATGACCACATGCATGACAACATCCACCATACCAATGCACATAGACAATACCCAAGCATAGACACAGAGAATACACAAGCATAAATAACATGCAATCAAGCATAAACAAACAATACATGTGACAACATGTAACAACTGTAACCAAACATACACAGTAAACACATGTAACAACATATAACAACATGTAACCAAACATACACAAAAAACACATGTAACAACATATAACAACATGTAACCAAACATACACAGACAATACATGTAAGCACTTGACATGTATAAACAACATGTAACCAGTCATATACTCATGATGATATAGTGTACAACAACACCATAAACCTACACATGGTGACATCACTGCAACGATGACCAACATTGTGCGGGTGCAACAAGCACATACACCACAGGTATGAGAAAAAAATATGAAACCAACATAAATGCATGACCAACACACCACCCAACCAGTGCAAGGGGTGAACCATGCTCTGACACTACTATGTAACACCCTCCTCCCATATCTACCTAAGTAACATTCCAACCATGGTAAACATGTGATGAGAGGCTACTATGATTAGATTCAACTATTGAGATTCAACAAGATGATGATCCTAGTGAAAATTAAGTACCTTCACTAGGTGGGGTCCGTAGGCTATTTTTAGGTGTATGTCCATTTTTAGAATGGTGAGCATATTCTAAAATTAGTAGGAGACTAATTATAGATGGTTGAGCAAATTCTATCTTTATATGAGTTTCCATTTTTAGATCATGGGTGAAGTCTATTTATAGATCACATATCTAAAAATAGAATGCATGTCGATTATTATTAGCCCTTAATGATAATCAGATAATAAATAATAACTTATTCTCTTGAAGCACTTGATTTCTGTTAACTAATGTGGAAAACCAATTAGCTGAAGGAATTACACATTCCAAGGTTGGTTGGTGGGACATGCACAATGGACTTCGTTGTAACTGATTGTGGTAGAGTTGTAACAAAGTTGGAAGAGTAGTTATGTGAGTTGTTATTTAGTTTAAATTAGTTAAGTGAGTTAAACTCAATTGTGCTAGTTGTAGCTAAAGATATACTAGTGAGAGATTAGTGAATTAATTATTTAATTAATTCACAAGCAGTGCCTCACTTGCAACTGAAGAAATACAATAGTTAACTACTTGCAAGTCAGATCCAGTGGAGACCTAGTGGAGAGATAGGTGAAAGGGTGTGTTTGACTATCAATTGTGACTATAGTGATGCATTAAATGCATCTACACACACGTTGGAGTTTCCAATGAGGATTTCACAGTCAAGGCAAGGCAAGATCGACTTCATTCAATGATTTTCTTAAGCAGGGATTGCACAGTGGAGGCAGGCTGTCAGGAGGCAATAAATTGGTGCATGTGTGAACCAATTTTTGCATGACAGTGTGAGACAATTATATATTGTACTGAGAGCTCTATGAGTTGAGATTTGTATGAGATTGTTTCATGATCCATGATATACATAATATATGATATTTGGGGTTTTTAGCTTTAATATTTCCCGATAAAAACATCTTGTTATGCACGATTGATTTTTCTTCATGTGTTTGCAATTGGCGATTTAATTTCCCCAAAGAATTGAGTAGAAGGATTATGTATTTAAAAGTGGCTTTAATTGTTAGATTAGGGGAGTCCAGTAATACATCACAATATTTTTAAAATTTCTACATGGTATCGGAGTAGTGTTAATCACCGAATATTGCAATATTGAAGCAGTGCTGAGTTTTGTTGGTGGAACAATTCGAATTTGCTACAATAATTTCTTGGTGCGACAGTTGAGTAAACATCAAAATGGATTTCAATGGTTTATGGTTGGAGTATGCACTCGAGGGCAACTCGAACTACATAGCCTGGAAGGACAGGAGGTGGTGCTTGAAGATAATGGCTTGAAGGAGTTCATCGATAGCGATGTTCCTAAGCCCACTTTGATGGATGCTGCATTACTTGACGCCTGACAAAATAAAGTAGCGAAGACAAGAAGGATTCTATTGGAAGGTGTGAAGACCATATTGTGTCAAGCCTTCATGGGAAAGCCACTCCATTTGCAATTTGGAAGGATTTGACAGATCTTTTCCAAAGCAACAGTGACCATAAGAAATTGGCACTGAAGGATAAACTCAGAAAAATCAAAATGGAGAAGGGCGAAAGTATTCCAAAGTATCTCACGAAGTTTTTCCAATGTAGGGATGAACTGGGGAGTGTGGAAATCGTAGTTACTGATGATGATTTTGTGAGCTTGGATCTCGTGGGTCTTCCAAAGAGTTGGCACAGTTATCAATACTTTGTCAATGGATTGGAAAAACTGCCGGATTGGGAACAACTATGGTTGGATATAGTTCAGGAGGAGTTCAGGCAGAACACCAGGGATGGCTCTTTGTCAAATAATTATGATGAAGAGGATTGTGCTTTGGCTACCAAAGCAAGGAAAGGGAAGGGGAATAAATCCCATTCAAAATCCGAGGCTAAAGGCAAGAAGCTGGATTTGTCCAAGGTGAAGTGTTTTCACAGTCACGAACATGGGCATCTCACCACTAATTGCCCATAGAAAAATAAGAACAAGAAGGCTGCTGGAGTTGCAGCTGGTGAGGCCCTTGCCTCTCAATTTGAACCTGAATTCTCTTTGATCGCATGCTTGGTTTCAAGCGCAATGGGATCGGTGTGGTATCTTGATAGTGGTGCTTCCTTCCACATGAAGGGAGATAAGGAGCTTTTCAACGACTTGGAAGAAAAAGATCTCCAAATGCATATAGAGATGGGCGACGATGGATGATACAGTGCAATCGACATTGGTATCATTAGCTTTGAGAGGGAGTTAGGTAAACCATTTCTGTTGAAATATGTTATGCATGTTCCAGGTCTAAAGAAGAACTTGGTCTCAGTCGTGATGTTGGAGGACATAGGTTATGACGTTGTTTTCAATGATGGAAAAGCCTTCATGTGACATAAAATAACGGGTCAAACCAAGAGGATAGGGATTCAAGTAAAGAATCTCTACAAGCTGGAGGTAGATGGCTGTGCTGCAATGGTGGGCAAAGAAGAAGAAGTGGCGAGCCGAGATGAGGGCGAATTATGGCACAGGCGATTGGGCCATCTTCAACATGGTGCCCTGAAGATTTTGCAGTAGATTTCTACTAGACTTCCCAAGGGTACAGTTGCACAGATAGATCAGTGCAAGGGATGTACTATGGGTAAGTTTGTGAAGACCACCTTTCATGAAAAGGAGAACCGTGCTTCGGTGATCCTGGAGAGAGTTCACACAAATGTGTGTGGGCCATTCTCGGTTGCTTCAACAGAAAAACACAGGTATTATGTTATTTTTGTTGATGACTATTCTCGTAGATGCTGGATCTTCTTCATGCAGAAGAAATATCAAACATTCTCAAATTTATGTGAGTTTAAAGCATTGGTGGAGAAAGAGTCAGGGAAGCAAGTAAAGGCTCTACGGAGCGATAATGGTGGTGAATATCTCTTGAACTAATTCAAAGAATTCTATAGGAAAGAAGGAATTCGAAGAGAACTCATAGTGCCTCATAACCCACAGTAGAATGGGGTCATGAAGAGAAGAACATAATGATCATGGGTGTTGCACGAGCTATGTTGCATGATCAGGGCCTGCTAATGCACTTGTGGGCAGAAGCATGCAACACTGCGGTTTATGTGCAAAACCTTTGTCCTCATAGAGTACTTGGCATGAGTACACCTGAAGAAGCTTTTACTGGTAAGAAACTAGATGTTTCTCACTTTAAGATTTTTGGCTCATCTGTTTATGTTCATGTGACCAAGAACGCTAGGAAGAAGATGGAGCTAACTGCTGAAGTTGGGATATTTGTGGGGTACACAGATTCACCCCATAATTATCGTGTGTATTTTCCAAATAGTTGAATGACTATGGTGTGACGGGATATAAAATTCAATGAGGAGAAAACCATGAAGTTGTCGCTTGAGAGGCGACTACACTTGCATGCAGAGGAAGAACTGCTTGTTCCCAAAGATGAGCCTCTAGATGTGGATCAGCCATAAGAGGAGGATCATGGAGTGGAGGAGTCTACTCACACATAGCCAAACATCAGAACTGGCAGAAGGTGTACCACAGAAGCTGAGAGGCTGAATCTTGATGCGACACACAATATAGGAGCCCCTACTTCACAGTGCAGATAGAGACAGTCTCATGACTGGTTCACTGGATACATGGCTCTCGTGATCAAATGTATTATGACAGAGCCATCTTCTTTTCAGGAAGTAGTGCAGGAGCCCACATGGGTAGATGAAATGGTGGAGGAGTATGACTCCATTGTTAGAAACAATGCTTGGGAAATTGTTCCAAGGCCGGTTAATAAATCAATGGTAGGTTCAAGATGGATCTACAAGGTAAAGAAAGCTGTTGATGGGAGTGTTGAGAAGTATAAGGAAATATTTGTTGCCCGGGGCTTCTCACAGATCGAGGGGATTGATTATGAAGAAACCTTTGCACCTGTCACACTGTATTCTTTCATAAGGACCATCCTTTCTCTCTCAGCGCATATGGGTTGGCACATTCATTAGATGGATGTGAAGACCGCATTCCTTAATGGGATCATTGAGGAAGAAGTGTACATTGAGCAGCCTGATGGATTTGAGATCTTCAACAATGAGTCGCATGTGTGCAGACTCAAAAGAGGGCTGTATGGGTTGAAGCAAGCACCTCGTGCTTGGTACACTTAGATCGACAACTATTTCACTGGACTTCGCTTCACCAAGAGTGAGACAGATGCAAAACTATACCAAATTGTGGTGGAGGGTAAGCTTTTAATCATTTTTATTTATGTTGATGATTTAATACTGACTGGTGATGAGCAGCTGATACACTCATGCAAGGAGGACCTTGCAAAGGAGTTCGAGATGAAGGATATGGGCCTCCATTTATTTTACGCTTGGATTAGAAATATATGGCAGCGAGAAAGGTGAACTGTTTACATATGTCAAAACCCAGAAGTATTCAGGGATACTCCTTAAGTTTCCATGGAGGGTTGCAAACCGGGCAGTCCTCCTCTTCCGCCGGAAATTGGAGAAGAGGATGCTACATTGACGAGGTAAGTGGATGTCTGTCTGTCAACATTTGTTGGGTTTGCTCATGTATTTAGTTAATACAGAGCAGGACATATGCTATCGCCAGTAGAAACCAGCTTAGTCAGCGATGGTTAAGCCTACAAGCTCTTTTGGAAGGCGGCAAGCATGTACGAGGATATCTCGGGGGAAAATAAAGGTACTTAGCTTGTAGTCTGGAGTCGGATGGGGTGAGGGTGAAGTTTCTGTGGATTCACGGATGTGGTTGGGTGAGCGACCCAATAAGAGGGCAGAAAAGAGCACATCGGGGAGGGGGGGGGATGTCGGGTCTCGGCTATGGCTAACAGTCTGGGCGGGGAAATAGAGATAAGCAGCACTCGATTGAGCGGGCAGAGACGTAGCGACAGGAAGTCGCGAAGGCACGCCCTTGAGGCTATACGGATGAGGAAGATCCTGGTCGGTTTGATAGGTTCTCATTTAGATATTTTAGTGGAGCAAAACTGATAATGCTGAATTGCATCAAAATATCGATTAATCTTGTGTTTCATGATAGATCTAAGCATATAGATATATATTATCATCATATCAGAGATTGTGTGTAGTAAAAGATCATGTTGCTTCAGTACATTCCTACGGAAGATCATGATGCAGATATTATAACGAAGGCGCTCACTAGGAAAAAATTAAAATACCATAGAGACATGATCGAGGTGAAGGATAATCCCTTTCTTGTTGAGAGGGAGTGTTGAGATTCAACAAGATGATGATCCTAGTGAAAATTAAACACCTTCACTAGGTGGGGCCCGCAGGCTATTTTTATGTGTATGTCTATTTTTAGAATGGTGAGCATATTCTAAAATTAGCAGGAGACTATTTCTAGATGGTTGAGAAAATTCTATCTTTAGATGAGTTTCTATTTTTAGATCATGGGCGAAGTCTATTTATAGATCACATATCTAAAAATAGAATGCATGTCGATTATTATTAGCCCTTAGTGATAATCAGACAATAAATAATAACTTATTCTCTTGAAGCACATGATTTCAGTTAACTGATGTGGCAAATCAGTTAGCTAAAGGAATTACACATTCCAAGGTTGGTTGGTGGGACATGCACAATGGAATTTGTTGTAAGCAATTATGGCAGAGTTGTAACAGAGTTGGAAGAGTAGTTATGTGAGTTGCTATTTAGTTTAACTTAGTTAAGTGATTTAAACTCAGTTTTTCTAGTTTTAACTAAAGATACACTAGTGAGAGATTAGTGAATTAATTATTTAATTAATTCATAAGCAGTGTCTCACTTGCAACTGAAGAAATACAACAGTTAACTACTTGCATGTCAGATCCAGTGGAGACCTAGTAGAGAGATAGGTGAAAGGGTGTGTTTGACTATCAGTTGCGACTATAGTGATGCATTCAATGCATCTACACACACATTGGAGTTGCCAATGAGGATTGCGCAGTCAAGGCAAGGCTAGATTGAATTCATTCAGTGATATTCTTAAGTAGGGATTGCGCAGTGGAGGCAGGCTGTCAGGAGGCAGTAAATTGGTGCATGTGTGAACCAATTTTTATATGACAATGTGAGACAATTGTATATTGTACTCAGAGCTCTATGAGCTGAGCTTTGTATGAGATTGTTTCATGATCCATGATATACATAATATATGATAGTTGGGTTTTTAGCTTTAAGCTTTCCCGGTAAAAACATCTTGTTATGTGCGATTTATTTTTCTTCATGTGTTTACAATTGGCGATTTAATTTCCACAAAGAATTGAGTAGAAGGATTCTGCATTTAACAATGGCTTTAATTGTTATATCAGGGGAGTCCGGTAATACATCACAGTATTGTTTAAATTTCTACATCAACCTCCTAAGTGACCTTAAGGAAGTGGAACTGACAGAAACACATCATACAAACCTTCCACATGGTTAGTCATCAATAATTTTTCTATTTTGTAGATGACTAAATACTTGTCCTAGATTTCTAAAAACAAAATTCATGAATATTGTGACTTTTAAAAATCTCACTACGTTCATTATCCTTAGGATAAATTTTTCACTATTTCACTACTCTATCATGTCATGGTCAACCTACCACTCCTAGAAGACCCATCATGGGCTCATGCCACTCACATTCATTATGTTTTGCCACATATGACCTCAGTACTTTGTTTTGCCTTTGCCTCACCCCTCCGCTTGCCACCTAAGATCACCAACTAGCCTACTCTTCCCCCTATTCATCAAATGCCTCAAGCATTGATGGTCTCAAAAATATCTCTGTAGGCTCTTTAGATAAATCAAATACATTGGATTTTGGATCTTAAATACATAAAAATATCAAAAACTCTATTTTTCATACTTGAGGATCCCAAGCCAGACTTTCAGTCAAAGACCAAGTCTAAAGAGCCTCCCACTAGGTCACTAGGGTTTCATAGGTTATAGGTTTGTCTTTAATGTTCTAAAACACTATTTTTCTTGTGCCAAGAAGATGAAACCAAATGTGAAAGAAGGTCAAGCAATTATTTGTCCAAATTAGATCAGAAATACCTTTCAAGAAGGATTGCTTTGCCAAAGACAACATTCTGCAAAAGGATAACTGTGTATCTTAAACATTTCTGCAGGAATGATTGAGATAACTATCATATAAAGAAATAGGTAAGGTAAGAGGCCAGCTCCTCACTAAAGGACATCCACAACAAAGAAGAGGAAGCATGCCTAAGTTCAAAGAGAATAAGGGTTTTTAAGGACTAATTGGCTAAACAGTGTTGCAAAGCAAGAAGCCAATGCAAAATATCACAAGGACAGAGGCACATCAACACAACCAAGCACAAATTGAATATTTTTAGAAGTTATAAATGAAGAAGGGAAAAAGGTGAAGTGAATTGAACAAAAATGAATGAAATTGAAAGGGCTATAGAGAAATTAGAAGACAACACTAATTATTCTTCTCTAACAGCCCTAAAACCTAAGATTTTGGAAAGATAGGCAAAAAGAGGGTGAAATGAAGACTATGAGCCTCCATCATGACAACAGAAGGTTTTCAAAAGCTATTGAAGGTGAATTATAGGGTTTGCCAAGGTAATAATGCTTTACTGCATCAAAGGGAGGAAAATGCAAAGAATATCAGTGTGAGGGAGATCAAGCCTTCAAGTGCAGTCAATTTCCCTCAAAATGGTGAAAGGAAGGAAAGCACAAGGTTAAGTTTCAAAACAAGAAGTCAAGCTAATCATGAGTTTACTCTTGAGTAAATGAGGTGGTCAAACTCCAAGAATGACAAAGGGGACAAAAAAAATTGTGTCATGGCACCTGTAACAAATTAGAAGTGGCCAAGAGAATACATAGCAGACATGACTTACAGTCTTTGTCAAAATCAATATATCACTGTCAAAATCAGTGAGAAGGTAAGAGAAACATGTTTTCAGGTCACTTACACTCAGAAATGCCAAAAGGGATAAAAACATGTTTTTCAGTTTCTCAGTGCAAAAGAGATTTAATAGTGCCAAGACCCTCAAGGTTAAAAGGGACCTCTTCATCTCTCCACCAAGCCATCACCAAAGGAAGAAGAATTACTTTGAAAAGTTTCAAATCACCTGCAATAAAGGGTCAAAAGATATCAGTAAAAAATGATAAAGTGACAAAACCTTAGCAAAAGTGGGTTTTCTGATTTTAATTGATTTCTCAAGGGTATAAAAGCATCTCAGTTATCATTTTTAGCTCATTTTTCATTTACAAGGAGAGAAAATAGTTTCCATGAGAAAATTCTGAGTTTTTGAGAAATTTTGGGCAAGTTCACTGGCGCTGCGCTCACAAACCCCAGCGCTACACGTAGAGAGGTCCTCACAGTGCAAATTTTCCACTGCGCTGCATGTAGAGAGGTCCTCATAGTGAAAATTTTCCACTGTGCTGCACGTATAGCAGGAAGCATTGCGCTTATAGCCCAACGCTACCCACAGTCTAACCTGACACGCCTAGGCCCGACTCACCCAGTTTTTCGGCCCGACGCTGTGCACAGAGGGTGACCCGAGAGGCCCGACGCTGTGCTCAGATGCCAGGCAGGCCTGCACGTGGGTAGCACTGTGCCCAGAGTAGGACCCGACTCGCCCGGCGCTACGCTCAAAGGCACACGACAATGTGGGCAGGGTGCTGTGCTTATGCCAAATTTCTCCAAAATTGCAAAGAAGGTGCTAAAGGCTCAAGAAAAACCCTCCAAGCTGTTTTCAAGACCCTGAAGGCAAGCTAAATTTGGTAGGTGGCCTATTTCCCTTCTCCTTAAGTGTTTTTAGTGATTTGGTGGTTAAAAGAGATGATTAAACCATAGGCTTTGCAAACCCTAGGTTTTCATGACAAGTAAACCTCTTTTTTTGACCTCCAAGCTAGTAATTGTCATTTGAAAGGGGGTGAAACTAGGGTAAGCACAAATCAATTCAAGTAAGGGCCCTCATCAAGCTCAAAAGCACTCAGTCCTATACCTCACCTCCATATCACTCATTTGCAAGGGCTACCCACCATCATTTCCATTTGACTCCTCCTGCCTAAGTATCACAAGCAAACCTAAATATGTCGAAAAACAACCTTAATCACAATGTCAGGAGCAAAAGGAAGTGTCAATAGTGAAGGAGGGCAAGTGCCTATGAGGCCAAAACACAAGGGAGGGAAAGTAAACAGATTTCAACCCCAGAGCATAGTAGATATTACTGCATCTCCCATGATCCTCACATGCTTTCAGAATGTGGGATGTTTCCAATTTTGTGAGAAGGTCAAACAAGTGCAAAGTCACCAAGAGCTTACAAGGTTGTTTTTCCTCAACCTGCACAACAAACATGTAAATCTTGCAGGGGTAGATTTTGAACTATCAGCAGATTCTATCTCTAATGCTATAGGTATCCGTGCTATCGGTGAAAAGTGGTTCAAGAAGGCAAGATTAAACATGAGCTATTATGAGCCTGTTGTCAAGACTAGGTACAGAGAAGGTTGCAAGGCTATTTTTCCTTTCTCATGCTTGAAACAGAGGTTTGCACCCTTAATGAAGATCATTATGAAGTACTTTACTTGTGAGGGGAGATACTCCAAGCTCTACTCTTACCATGTTAGACTCCTCATGCATTTTACCAGGGTTAAAATGCTTCATTTGCCTTACTACTTGTATAGGAGCATTGATAAAATGTCTTTTGTTGTACGGAGGAGAAGTTATGCCCAACAAATATAGAGTTTGTCCCACCACTCCTTGATTAAGATAGTGTTTCTACATCAGTTGGAACAGAAGGGCATACCTTGGGAGGTATTCATAGCCCATGAAGTCTTCACAAGCCCACAACCTCCTCATCAACCAAACTTGCCCTCATCATCTACACAAGCATCCTCACCTCAAGAAAACCTCCTTTCCTCCCCTTCTCTTGATGCATCAAATGAAGAATCAAGTGAAAATGAGGGTGAGAATGACCATGAGTCAAACCAAAGTGAAAACAAAGGAAATGATCAGTTGATCCCACAAGAGGTAGAAGATATGGAAACAGAGGAGGGTGATGATGATGAAAAAAATGAAAAGGGTGGCGATGATGAACAAAATGAAGAGGGTGAAGGTGACAGTAAATCAGTCCAAAGTGAAGAAGGGGGTGATGATGATGATGAAGAGGAGATCAACAATAAAATAGAGGATAATAAAGAAAATGATGGAGAGGACAGTGGAAATATATTGAGCTGCGAGGAAGAAGAATTTAACCATGAGGAAGAGAACATAGAAATGGATGAGGGTGACAATCATGATAACAACCCAGATGATCATTAAGGAAATCAAAGCAATAACATTCATGATGAAGCAAAAGACACGATGGATACATATGAAGCAAGTGACAAAAATGTAGAAGATAATGAAGATATAATAAGTGAAGAAGAAAACATTCATGACAGTCATGAAAACAGTCATGACAGTCATTAAAATAGTAAAGACAGTGACCCCCACAGTGATAATGATGATGGGAAAAATGAAGGCAACACAAAGGACAATCTAGAGATCAGTGGGAAAGTAAACAGTGAGGCTGATGATGAAAGTGATGAGTGTGTTGACAGTGCAGAAAATGAAGAAAGGGCTGAAAATAGTCATGATAGTCATAGTGACAGTAAATAAAGTGGGAAGGATGATAATGAAAATGAGGATCACAGCCATGACAAAGACACCAACAAGACTACCATCACACCTTTTTGATTAGCATATCAAAGAGGGCCCATGCTTGTGTTTTTTTCCTCAAAAGGGAAAGGGACCAAGCCATCCACCTCAGCTCAAAAGCTTAACAAAGGCAAAAAAAATGTGAAAATAAGTAGGAAAGGTAAGAAAGAGCTTAAACAAAGACTTGACATCATTGACCTAGAGAGTGAAAGTGAAGATAAAGAGAAGGAAAATAGCATACTACTTCAAAGCAAAAATGTAGAGATTAAATACCTACAAAGGAGCCTTGGCATGGCACAATAAATCATTGATTATTACAAGAATGAGCACAAGTACATGAAGAAAATGAAAGGAGACCTTGGCTTATAGAAGAAGATGACCAAACACTATGCCTTGAAAAACAAGCTCACTAGTACCAAGCTCAAAGAGGCCCTCACTGAAATTCAAGCACTAAAAGGAGGAAAAGTCCAAGCTAGCCTTGGAATTTTGGCACAATTTTCTCTACAGGTATCTCAAACCCCATGAGGCACACATCCACCAAATTCGAGGGAATTTTGATAATTTTTGGTTTTTTGAGAATTTGAAGGCCTATAAGCGCAACACCCCTGGCGCTATGCTTTTTGCTCAGGCATCCTCAGAGGAAGAAATTTAAATTTGTGGATTTATCATTCCTAGTACACTATTCTCACCAAATTTTAAAGCATTTGGAGCATTTTTGACCCCTTAAAAGGTCAAAAAACACCTCATTTTCTACCATTCTGCCTCATTTTCAGGCTTGGCGCTGAGCTCATAGCAGTGTTGGGAATTTAACTTATTGGATGGGTTACAGGGGCTAAATTAGAAAACAAAAGGTATATTTGGAAATTAGACTCAGCAAGCTTTCCAATGGGCCACCACAGAGCAAAATCCAACATCGGGAAGGTCACCAAAACTCGGCTCTAAGTGGACCTATTTTCTGCCTGTCAAGGCGCTGCGCTTATAGACAACATTGTGTGTTTTTGGCCAAAAGTCAACTAAACACACTCATTTATTACAAAATCATATTTTAGTGTTTTTTGAGGCAAATCACTCTAGAATTAGGTGCTAGAATTTATTTTGGCATTTATTTCATGGGATATTTTGTGCCTTGGGCCTTGCATGGTATCTTGGGCATTAATGACATTTATGAGTGGTTTTGACATTTTCCAACCCTATCTAGGGTTTTTTCCCTCCTTTTCTAGATAAATAGAGCATGAGGGTTTCATTGAAAATTTTGGCATTTGATGACTCTTTGGAGAAATACATAGTCTTTTGGAGGTTGAAGAGAAATTGGTGTTTTGGAGCTTGTGAATGGCTTGTTTTGCTTGTTGATGGAGGAGGCTTGCTTGCGGGATCCTTGAGCTTGGTTAATGGTGAAGTGCTTCTATTCAGTTATTGTTTTCTCATGTTTCATTATGTTTCCATCTTTCTATGTTGCAATAGAACAAAGGATTTATACTAAGAAATGTTCTTCAAAGGCACCTTAGCTCCATTTGTTCTTCATTGCCTTTATGTTTTCTTCTGCTAGGAAACTTTACAAAATTCTTAATTGCTCTCTAGACCCCCTAAGCTTGTTTATTTCATGAATGGTTTAATACAGTAGGTATCAAATATTATTTATGGCTAGCCCTACTTGTTTGATGTCACTAAACAATGTTCTTGAGGTCTCTCTCCAAAGTACCATTGGTTAGGTTTGCCAAAGAGGCTATGTTTCGATCATACCCTTTGTCCATGCTTGAATAATTGTTTTGGATATCTTCATAGCTATGAGCAATGATGTTTAGGCGTTCCCTCTTCTTTGATTAAAGTTATATGTGTATCTTGAATGTTTTCTAACCTTGAAGGTGAAATCACTAGAAGTTAAATGAGTTTCTCGCCTTCTATATTTAATTGGAATGTTTGTCTTGACGACTTATTTGCTTGAGTTGAATCAAAGAGTTACTGGTTTGCCTTGTCTATTGATTTCTTCTTCATGTTTATGGTATTTAAGTCTCTTGTTGTTAAAAATGTACATGATAAAGGATTCTTGATTGCCCTTTGTCCTACTTTTGTTCCCAAAATTGATGTCCATCTCAATTCCCATAAAACTTGAAAATCCATTGACCATGCTAGATTTTCTCTGTGATGCTCCCCAATCTATTGTTGAAATTTCCATGACTTTTATAGACTCCATAGCCCAATGACTTGAATATTTCCTTATTCCATCTGTTATACTTGATCATCCTACCTAACCAAAACAACCAACAAACCCTACACTTAACAACTAGCATAAAATCAAACCCTAAAAAGCAAACAAGTTCACATCCTTTGCAAACAATAGAGAGAGCCCTCTCCGAGTCCAGGAAAGCTAGGTCCTAGGACTCCAAACACTGATCTAATGTTACCCTGTGCATTTGGTCTACCAATCTACTAAATCACGGGACCCTAACACACATCAGCAACAACACTCCCAAGAGCCATCCCAACCACTCAGGTAACTAGCCCCTGGGTCCCACTAAGTTGTTAACCCATTTAACCCTTAGATTCTCCCATAATATAAGCATGGGTGCACGTGGGACACTCTGGATGATCCCATGATATAGTCATGCATGTGTCTAGGGACTAAGTTGTCCAGACTTGTGCCTACATCCACAGGATTTAAGGCACTTTTTAAGGCCCAGAGCCCAGGCCACTGCCCAAAACTAAATGACAAGCTCAAAAATGAATTAAAACAACGAAACAATGATGTATTTGCAAAAACCATGACAAGTTCTAGACTGGACCCATACTAGACATGATAGGAATTTCGTCAAACATATCACAAATATGTAATATACAAGTGTAAACAATAGATCTCAGCATAGGGGTATCATACTTATTTGAGAATCGCTAAGAAGCATTATTGCTTCATCACATTAACTGCATTATAGTCTATCTAGGCATAGATACATTGTTTATTCAATTACGAAACAAAACATGATGAGAGCCATACTTCATCACCATCATAAAACTCAGTCATAACCAACATATAAGCAAAAAAAATGACAAGCACATAATAACCATAAAAACCATAAAATAACAAGCATATTTACCCAGAAATACAAGGGACTTCCACGTTCCACCCGACCATAGACATGGATGAGCCAAATTTCTCTTCAGCCAGTCACCCCCATGCCATATTCCAAACATGAATGTGGGATCTCCTAAACCAAACCAGGGCTTCCAGAGGCCAAACCCCCTCAACCCTCAACCACTGATTCCGCCTCACGGTTGTACATCACTACCATCATCACCAGATTTGTCTCTACCCAAGATGTCTAGAGCTCCAGATAATTTGTTCGAACCAAGGATCCAAGACTAGTAACTCAACCCCAGTTGTTTCTGGGCTCCAGAGTGTTTGTCCAACCAAGGCTCCAAGATTAGTAACTCAACCCACCTAGGTCTCTAGAGCATTTTTCCAACCAAGGCTCTAGGAATAGTAAATCCACCCAATAACTATCTTTCAGGATCCAAAGTGTTTGTCCAACTAAGGCTCCAGGAACTAATAACTCAACCCACAGTTAAAGGAATCATGAGAACCATCCAGAAAAAAATAAAAATAAAATGAAATTGAACCCACAACACCATGACTATCCAGGAAATGGCAAGGCTAGGAAAATCCATTGTCAATCCAGGCAATCCTCCATGCCAATGACAAATAATGACCAAGAAACTACATGCATACACCATGCCTACCAGAACTAGTGAGGAAAACATACCTGCAATCAAAACCCCCTGTAGTTGCTAATCCTGATGTCCTCTTTCACTTTCCTACTGTTCCTTTGCCTTCTTGCTACTAATATCCAAGTATGCCACATCTTCCAAGAGTGCTCTAAGAAAACTCTAAGTATCCAAGAGTATGAGAGAGGGAGAGAGGGAGAATAATGAGAGCTCCAAAACTACACTGAACGAAAGCCATGAATTGATCCTCAAAAGCCTTTTTATTAATGAGGCCTCTATTTTCTTCATTTTCCATTATTTTTCTTCATTTTCCTCCTCATATGCAACTTGTGACCTTTCACCTCCATATTCTCCTATTTTCATAATTAAATGCTACTTTTCCTTTCCAAAGCCCTAGCCATTCCTTTGCCAATTTCCATAGCCATAATAAACCATATAAACACCCACACTAGGATATTTTTCCCAACATTCAGCTTGGAATACATTTCCCATGACCTTGGTTATTATTTTTCCTTTATTAACTTTTATTACATGGAATTTTCACTAAGGCTGTTACAATAGCACCACATGCACACAACACCACATGTACAATCATGCACACCGCACCATAAGTACACAACACCACACGTACAAATTTTATACTGCACCATATGTACATAGCACCACATATACAACTGTACATTGCACCAAATTTACATAACACCGTATTCAAAAGATGTACATAAAACCATTTGTACATAGCACTACATATACAACATGTACTTAGCACCATTGGTACCCAACATCGCATATGCAGTCATGCACACAACACTTTATATGCAACACATCATGATAGATGAAACGTACACACAACATCATATATGCAATATGCACACAACATCATATATGCAACATGCACACAACATCATATGTACACAATACTGCATATGCTATATGTACACAACATCGGTACTGCACATCCTAAGACCATGTTGTCCTTACCAAGCAACCTTACTTCTAGTGCCTTATCCATGCTTGTCCAAGCATACTGCAAGGCACATTGATTTCATTCCACTAATGTATCCCTCAGCATTATCTGTCCATAACATAAACTAAGACATAGTTTAATCACATAATATCAATTCACATCCACATGATACTACCCTCGTAGACCTGTCAGGGCTACTCTTCCCACTTGATTCCTCATAAACTAAGAACCTCTTCATTCAATTCATTTGCATAAACAATCATTCCTCCATGAGAATGATCCTTGACGACCCTGCCAGACAATGACATACATACATATATATACACATATAAACATATTCATAAAACAATCATGATCTATGATGACCCTGTCAGAAAAATGGCATACATACATACATACATACATATAATAATTAGCATAAAGCAATCATGATCCCCATATAATTACCAAATATCACAAGGTCTAGGTTAATAGAACTCCCTTTATTCGTTTAATGCATGCACAACATTGAGAACAATAATTCCCAACATAGAAAAGGCATTTGACACTTCAAATCCATTTACCTTACCTTTCCTGTAACCTTTTTCATAATTGTCTTACCACCGTCCATTTACACCAATGGACCCAACTAGTCCAAGTGGTTTTCATATTCTTGCCTTGAACGATCCTTCTACATGCATTGAGCTTCACTCAAGTTTTAGATTACCTATTGAACTTCATTCAGTTCTCCCCTAACTCCACTAAATTTCCTCTTTCCCCAACGAATTCTCAAGACCCTCAAGACATAAAAGGCAAGAAACAAAAACAACCAAGAAGAAAAACAAGAAAACCAATACCAATACGACACCAAAAACAAAGTGGTATGTTCATACACTAGACATAAACAAATCTGCAATCAAGCACAAAAAATCACAAAAGACCAAAAGCACAAGAGTAGCAACAAACACCATGACTCAATCCCCATGGCTTCCCAATACTTCCAATGGAAAGCTAAACCTGTGCCTTCTCCAAGATTTCATGGAAGTCTCTTTACCAAGCAATTCCCTGTATCCTACTGCCATAAACACATAACTGTCAGTGTATAAATAAATATTAAAATATACTATTTATTTTTCTTTGTTGTGCCAACCACGTTGCCTTGTAACTGAAGACACATGTCAACCACATGTTCCATAGATCAAGACATCATATATATTAATTTTAAATCAACCTTTACCAAGTATAACAACCATTTCATAATCAACAATCAACTCAGATTCATAAGTCATAATACATAATGCTACAACTATCACCTACTTACACTCAATTACATATTAGTTGTTCTCAGCACATATGTGTTAGTGCAACCATTTCAAACAACATCATTCCTTCATGCAATATTATAGATACAAACTCATATCATGCAACTAGTCAAACATTCAAACAATAGATAAACGACATATTAAACACCAAGCACTCAAACACCAAATAGATGAAATAATCAAGCATTCAAACACCTAGTAGATGCCATAAGCAAACTCATACTAAATAGGTGACATAATCAAACTCTCAAACACCAATTAGATGACATAATCAAACTCATACCTCAATGTATCTTAGGGGAGGCTATCTTATCTGCACAATCAATCTAGATTACCATGATATAAATTCACAACATATCAACCCAAGCATATTTAAAGTCATGATATACATAGTAGTAACTAGTTGACATGTTCACATCATAAACTCATAAAAAATTGTCATTCATGCATAAAAATCACACATGCACAGTCAGACTAGATTATTATGACATAATATCACAAGCATATCAAATCATACCTAAATGTCATAACCCTAACCATCTGCATAGGCCAATCCAAATTAGCATGATACACATAACATCAAGATCCTAAGTACAATTACCATAACCATCATGCATACGACCACAATGCATATAACAACATGTTACTATCCTTCATGACTAACCCACACATGTACATATGACCACACTAGCCAACTAGCATATATCATTCTTGCAACCGCACCAACAATACAGTGACAAGAATGTACATAACCCTAATGCTCATAACAACCATTAACCAACATACCTACATGCCAACATATAATACATGTATGACAATTTTCTCTTACCCAAAAGTCTAGCACTAACCTTGCTCCGATGATCTACATCTCCTGCTCTATCTCAGCCAACACATCAGCATCATAGCATACCAATAGCATAATAATGACATATGAATCATACCATAACCTCATGCATGAAAACCTTAACCATGACAATGCATGCATAACAACATATATTCAACCCATCTGTTCCAAGTGTTGAACCATACTCTCATACCACCTGTAACGAACCTCTCCCCTCACATCTACCCACTTTCACTGGCTTACCCGGGGTAAACATAAGATTAGGGGAAGTTATTACAACACTCAACCTCCTAGGTAACCTTAAGGAAATGGAATTGACAAAACAAAACCTTACAGACCTCCCTTAGGTGCTTTAGGACCCCCAAGAGCTAATCCACCATCCAGTTGTCGAACCCCTGAGCCAACCTGAATTTTCCCTATGCTTGAGCCTCAGTCACTTCCTTGCTAAGATTTCCATACAACTGGAAACTCCTAGTTTCTCCTATAGTCCCATTTTCATGCAACTATGGCCTTTTTTTCCTAGTGTTATGCCAACGACGGTGGAATTTAAGGCTAGTTTTTAGGGTTGGGGTTGAGCCTCTGCCCATAAATCCTTATAACTTCCAGAACTCATGAAATACATGACAACAATTATTATAAACCAAAACTAAAACCAGGACTAGCCCTAACCATCCCTAACTGGGACTGACATTCTGTCAAACACTTGGCAACACTGTAAGCTACAAGTCATGAATACAAGAATGAGCATAAGGGCTTGAAAATTCATATGATACTTAACAATAAGGATCACCACCCTCTCACTTAGATGTCTTAACATCAATTAGGTCTTTCATCCATTATTCTTTCATTTACAAGTAAAAACATGAAATAAACGTTGACTAGAACCAGTCACATAACCATGCTTATAACCAGCATATAACCACACAAATAACCATAAGATAACATGCATTAAAGCCACGTAATAAAAAGTACAAAATCAAGATAACTTAGCTTTCATTAAACATAGGTAAGAGCCAACTAGGTTCAGGACTTCCATGTACTACCCGACCATAGACATGGCTGAAACAAATATTTTTTTCTTCCATTCACCCATATGCCATATTCCAAGCATGAATGTGGGGTCTCATGGATAAACCAATCCAAAAACAACTAAGGGAATCCATAGGTTAAATCACCTCCACCCTCACCACACCATGATCTCACCTAAACTGGCACCGAGATCACTAAACCAAACTGAGCTTGGAATGCCTCAATATTCCTTCACCATCCTTGAGGAATTTTATGTCTTCAAGCCTCTAGGATTTACTGCAATCCACACCGGATCACTAGGCCCTAACCAAGACTCCACCCTCAGGATTTACCGTGTATCTCACCATTACCAGTCAAGGGATTCCTAGGCCTTTGGGAATGCTCCTAAGACCACCTCCACCCTGGATTCCAAAACCTTCCGAAAATTCCAAAGCTCAAAACTGAGAATGATCCCATCACACCATGGCTATCCAGAAATGGCAAGGCAATGTTAAAAACCACTATAAAAACCTGGAAAAACCATGCTATCGAAAGTAGAAGAACAAAATACAAACATGCACATACCATGCATGTCAAAACCAACTAGGAGACCATACATGCAATCTGTTACCTGCAAGTATTCCTGTTGAAGCTGCTTGATCCTGCCTTTCCTTGCTTGATATTTAGTTTCCTTTCCTTCCCTTGTCCTTTCCTTGCATGATTTTCCTTCCTTTGCTTGCCTGATCCCCTTCTCCTCTTGGTGCTCCTATCCTCTCTGAGACTAATTCTGAAAATGGATTAACAAAAAGTTGTGAACTGATCTTCAACATATTTTTTTATCATTGATGCCTTAAATTTCTTCAATTTTCCATTATTTTCCTTCAATTTCCTCATCTCATGCAACCTGTGACCTTTCACCTTACTTTTCTCCTAATTTCCTTTATTTTCATAAATAATGTGCCAAAAATACTTGTTGCCTTTTCAAATCTTTAGCCATTGCCTTTTCCAATTTCTTCTTAGCCTTATGCCCACTAGGATATCTTACCCAACATTAAGCTTGAAATAAGTGTCCCTTAACCGTGGTCTTATTTTTTCCTTTATTAACTTTTATTACATGAAATTTTAGCCTGGGTATGTTACATTGAAAATATTAAGTTTGTGAACTTTGCTACCCTTCCCAAATCGAAACATTGTGATATTGTTGAATTTTATGTTGTGTTCAATGGAAAAGGTATGATGGGTACATGTCTATTCATGGGCTAAGTGGGGAGACCAAAGTAATCCACTTGATGAATCGATACTCCTCGAAGAACCAAGGCCCTGCATAAAAGAGATTAACCAAGGTAGAGAAGTTGGAAGTCTATGTTAGGTCCCTATATTACTAGTATAGTCCCTTATTATTGTTAGTGTAACCCCCTTATTGTTATTGTTGTACCCTTGTAACCCCCATATTGTTATTATTGTGCCCTTAAATTATTATTGTTAGGTCGACTAGGATTACATTGTGGCCCCATGGACTCCTATATATAGAAAGGAGGTTTTGTAATTTGTATCATCCAAGAATTTTTCATTTATGTAATGTATTGGAGGTTTCCCCCTCAAAGTGGCTGATTTCTAAGGCATTGATCTCTCTTTTCTTCTATTTTTGGAGCTAGTTTCACAACATTTGGTATCGGAGCTTTGGATTCTAGGGTTTCGCTGCTCCAAACAGGTAATCATGGTATTTTCACATAACTTTTTTTCTACAAAGTTTCAAAAGCTAAATTTTTTATATCGCGAAGCCGAAATCCTGAGGCACATCGTCGCAAAATTTCAGAGCTTGGTTCATAATATTTTTGGAGATATGGTTTGTGGAAGTTAGGGCTTTTTCAGGCTCCCGAATTTCATATCAAAGAGGTGATCGTGGGAAAATCTTCATAACTCTCTCTCTAAGCATCGGATTGGAATTATGTAAAGAGTGGCCACAAGTACATGGACAATAGTTTCCTGTCTATCAATTTCAGAGCCAAAGGAGGAAACAATGACACGTGGAAAGTAGTACAATTTCGCTCTACTGAACCAGTCCATAATTAGGTCATTGTGAGAGATTAGACATAACTTTGTGTTGAAGAATCCAAATCAGGTCAGACCTGTGGCATTCAAAAGAGGATTCAGAGGGCTACCTCAAGGCCAAATTTCAAATATTGAAGATCCAAAATCACAGAGATAATTTAGTTTCAATATCGAGCTCCTCAAAAGCAAGAAAAATGTGTGTATTTATTTATTTATTTATTTTTAATTTATTTTTATTTTTATTTTTATTTTATTTTATTTATTTATTTATTATTATTATTATTATTTTTTTCTGAATTGCATAAGTCTTGTGTAAAAAATCAGTTTGAAGTGATTCAAAGGGCCTACTGAGCATATATTTCAGTATTTGGTTCTGAAATGCCTCCTAAAAAGAATTCAACACCCATTAAGCCCTCAGAATACTCTACTATGACTCATGAAGATGAAGAATTGCAACATGATTTATCAAAATTACAAGAGAAAGTGCACCAAATTTCGCTCTCGCAAAGAGCAACAAAAATTGAAATGGAAGTTTTGAAGAAAGGCTTGGAAGCGAATATGGATGGTTTTAAGAATAATATGGATGGTTTGAAGAAAGGCGTGGAAGCTAAGATGGATGGTGTGGAAGCTAAGATGGAGGACATGGAAGAAAAAATGAAAGACAACATGGAAAACATGAAGAATGATGTAAAAGTAGACATGGAAGGTTTGGCAAAGTTGATACAATAAATGATTCCTAATGGCGAAAATATAGTAGAGGAAACTCATGATGAGAACAAAATAAATGTTAATCGTGATTTCATAAACTCTAATATTGGATTGAAGAACCACCATATTCCAAAGATGGATATGAGGAAGTTTGATGGCAAGGATCCCGTAACATGGATACTATAGATGGTACAATATTTTGATCTCAATAATGTGCAAAACACACAAAAGGTACGCATTGCAACTTTACATTTAGAACAAAATACATTTGTATGGTATTGATGGCTTTGCTCCCGTAAAAAAAATGTCACTTGGTCAATTTTTACGGAGGAAATTATAGCACATTATGAGGATACAAAGAGCAACACCTTCTTTAGCCAATTGATAAATCTCAAACAAAAGGGTTCAATGGCAGAGCACATTGAGGAATTCGAAAAATTGAATATAAGGGTAACTAATATTCTAGAGGAACACATGATTGATGTCTTTATAGGGAATTTAAAGGATAACATCTAACATGAAGTTCGCGTTTGGGAACCTAATTCATTGGAGAAGGCATTTAGGTTGGCAAGAAAAATGAATTTAAAATTATGGCGACAAGGAAGCCTACCACTGACATCTATAAAGATGGAAGTGTTGCTACTCCTAGAATTCCACAACCTACAAGGTTGACACCACAAAAATTGGAAGAAAAAAGAGCAAAACGGCTTTGCTACAGTTGTGATAGAAAATACACTAAAGGTCATAAGTGCATTGAGAAGAAATTATTTTACATAGATTGTGAAGAGGAGTAAGAAAATGAAGAAGAAACTTCAAAAGTAGAGGATATACATCAGGAAGAAACCATAGAATAAGAAGAAATGAGTCCGACCATATCATGTAATGCATTGGTAGGAATTACCACTCCTCAAACTCTCAATATAGAAGCACATATCAAGAAGAAAAATGTAATAGTGTTGATTGATTCAGGTAGTATCCATAATTTTATTCATTGTAAGGTATCCAAGGAATTGAATTGTTTCCTATACCCAGCACTAGAATGTCAAGTGATGGTTGCAAATGGAGGAACTATAAATTTCTCTGGAAAATGCCATAATATCAAGCTAGCCATGGGGAAATATGTATTGAATAGTCCAATGCTTTCCATCCCAATGGGAGGTGCTGATGTGGTACTAGGAGTACAATGGTTACAATCTTTGGGGATAGTAGCTTTTAATTTTCAAGAACTATTCTTGTTTTTTTTTTTAGAAGGAAAGGAAATCGAATTACAGGGTATCGCAGGGAAGCCATGAAATATAATAAGCTCTAATGTCATGACAAAGCTTCTGAAGAAAGAACAACGGGGCGTAATTGCACAATTATGCTCACTAGAAGTTGACTTGGGGTAGATGAAGAGTCACAAGGAAGGTGAAGCATCACCTCCTCATTGTTATATATACTCCTCATTGTAAGAGCAAATGACTTTTCACCTTGGCTCATCCCACAAAGCATTAGAGAGATAATCTAGTTCTTTTGGGGAGCAAGGAGTGGCTTCAACGCTCCACTACTAGAGCTAGTGATGTTCATTGTATACATGTGCCTTGGAAATTTTACTTAATAATATAATCCCTCAAGGCCAACACATTATTCATGCATGGATTATGAATGTTTGTAAGACTATTTTGCGGATGTTTGTATTTCATGTTTCCTTTCACATGTGCTAAGGTAGTTGAACTATTTCAGTTATTTTAGTACTTATCTGATTGAGAATGTGTTGTAATGGTTGTTATTTTTTTTCCATCCTTGTGGACTATTCCATAGGATATTAGACATACCTTTCCCATTCATTGGTTGTAATGACTTGGGGTAGCGTTGGAGCCACTCCTTGCTCCCCAAAAGAACTAGATTATCTCTATAATGCTTTGTGGGATGAGCCAAGGTGAAAATTCCTTTGCTCTTACAATGAGGAGGTGATGCTTCACCTTCCTTGTGACTCTTCATCTACCACAATTATTGTTAGGTCGTCTAGGATTACATTGTGGCCCCACTAGGACAATTACGCCCCGTTGGCTTGGTTTCACAACATTCTACTAGTGTGTTGCCAAGTGTTTTCACTGCTACAACACCCTAAATTTTTTTGGCTTATGCCCAATTTCAGATCCTTCCTTGGTCTTGTTCATTGTCTTCACAAACCTTGAAACTCATTCCATGCGTTTTCTTAAAGTGTTTTGCTCCCTTTTTCAAGTTAGGAAAAATGTCATATTTTCACATGTAGGTTGTCGCATCATGTACATAAGCCTGTTATGGTGGTTTGAAGAGGCCATATTTGTGTAAATGAATTATTCTCATCATGTAAACATCCGCCACACTCGTTTCCAAATTTTTAAGCACGGTCATCGCAAAATGTATATTTAGTACAACACTTGTTGTAAATATGTCACATAGAGGTAAATTCATTGTTCATGTGTCATGGATGATCTAACGGTTGTTGAGTCGTCAAAGTATTCTAGTGTGTGATCACAATCAAAGTCTCATAACTGTTCACACTAGTCTCATTGATCCCACGCTTAGCCATTTTCGGAAAAAACTTCCCAACCAAGAAACCTAGCTTCACCCAGCCTCCATGAACTACGCATTGCATAGTTTCAGTCCTCTAGCTATGAGCTTTCCTCTTGGCATTACACAATGCACAGTTCCTGCCTCCCAGTATTGCTACACTCTGCTGTTTTTATGCTCAAGCTTTGACCTTCATCCCCAGAATTACGCAATTCCTCCTCCCATCCTAGCCCTAATTGCACATTGTGTAGTCACTAACCTCAAGGTCACTCTCTGAGCCTCTGAACTGCGCAAATGAAAAATGGCCTGACCTCCCTTGTCTCTCAGAACTGCACAATAGTTTCGTGAGTGCCCATCCCCTCATCCTGTCTCATTGGCTCCCAGAACTACACAATTTTCTTCCTCAAGCTAGCCTGAACTGCGCATTGTGTATTATAAAGGATCAAGGCTCCCCCTTGCCTATTTTTATTGCACAATTGTGCAACCATTGATCCCTCTTCCCATCTCTCCATCCAATTCTGGCTCAGTCAAAGGATCAATATACATAATCTTGGATTAGGGTGTTTTCGGATTGATGTCATCTTTTCATGAGTGAATTGTAGGAACATGTACCCTATCATGTCATGGAAAGATGATTAAGAAGGAGATGAAGGAGGGAAGCATTCTATAATACACTCTTGTAGTTGAGTAAGAAAGCTAATCAATCAAGAGAAATAAAAGGGACATTAGTTTGTGACCATTATTCAAGACTTTAGATCATTTAAGATTCCTTATTGTTAAGCCATGCAGAGGTGAAAAGAAAATAATTCTCAAGAAGACACTCAACACTGAGCAGCAACAATGTCTTGACGTTTCCACATCATGAAGTAATCCATGCCAGTAGTGTCATGTCATGTCATGAGTGGTTACATGCAACAACATTGTGGCTAATGATGTAAAATATGTTTTAGAAATGTATTATAAAGTGAAAGTCCAAAGGACATGTGTGGAATATGAAGAGTCATACAAAGCTGAAAATTCATAGGAAGCCAAACAATCACGAGGGTAGATGAAGATTCACAAGGAAGGTGAAGCATCACCTCCTCATTTTTATATATACCCCTCATTGTAAGAGCAAAGGACTTTTCACCTTGGCTCATCCCACAAAGCATTAGAGAGATAATATAGTTCTTTTGGGGAGCAAGGAGTGGCTCCAACACTCTACTACTGGAGCTAGTGATGTTCATTGTATATGTTATCACCCAAAAATTTTCAAAACATTATTGGGTTAACTTTGTTTTTTATCATGATTTCAAAATAGGTTTAAAAGTCATTCTAGGATTTGGTTAAGGGTAGGTTAGATTTTCACAAGTCCAAAGGTCATCATTAAGTACAAATAAAATCTTTAAAGCGTCCATTCATGGTCAAATATTCATATTTTCCATTTAGGAGTCATTCCATAAGGTTTCGGGTTAAAACTGTGAAATTAGCCAAGAATCCATGTTTTCGTAGCGCCATTAGTTTCGTAGCACAAAATAGGAAAAATACATTGTAGGCGCTACGAAAGCGTGGTTTCTTAACCATCTTGTCAATTAAGCTGAAATCTGTCATAATCCGTTGGGAAATGATAGGTTAGTGGTATGATGAGTTAGTTAGTGATGAGATTCAATGTACTTACCCTTCCTACAGTCATCATTGTCATGATAGGGTATGAATGAGGCATCATTCAGTTATGAGATGACGTTTTAAATTCAAAATATTGCCTAATTTGGTCATTCTCGTTTCATTTTCCTCCATACGAGTGTTTGAGCTCTGAAGTGGTCAAGATTAAACCTATGGTTGTTCTATACAAAGGTTATCTTCATCCTAATCAAGCGAGGCTGTTCCATAAACTCAAGCAAGGCTGTTCATATCCTAATCAAGCAAGGTTGTTTCATAGATTCAAGTGAAGCTAACAGGTTTTTCTAAGAAGCATGACAGAAGAAAAGAAAGTCCACAGAGGGGGACATTGCTTAAGATATGAGCTTGAAAATATGAAGGCCATAATTGAAGACCAAACAGTGATGGAGGCTTTTAACAAAGAAGGTTGTCTCTGGTTTTGTGAAAAGCTACAGGGTTGCCACACACATGTGTCTAAAGAATTTGCCTTGCACTTCAATGGAACAACTACCAAAGTTGGGATGTTAAATGTGCCAATTACACTTGAGATAATTTCTTCAATGACAGAAATACCAAGGGGGAAATAAATTTGGTTTAAAGGTTTTAAATTTGATATGGAACCATTCAAGGAATTCATGAAACTTGAGTATGCAGACATGGACCTCAATAATGCAATACCTAGAAGCTACATTAAGGACACCTATGCAAAGCTGTTGTTCAACATTCAAAGATACTTTACATGTGAAGGCAGATACCATAAGGTTTACACATATCATTTCAAACTGCTTCTACATTTCACAGGTATGATTTCACTCGATTTGCCCTTTTATTTACATAGGAGCCTTGCCAAAATGGCTGATAAAGTACAAGCCAAATCTGATAGTTTTGAAACATCTTTGTTTCACCATGGTTTTGTTGGACATTGGATTAACCAACACTCCCCATGTGTTTCATGACATGGAATAACTGCCTCTTGTGGATCCTTATCTATGGCGATGCGATCGTTGACTAACACCTGCGGGTTTTGGTCTAACGACAATCGTGATTCCCAAGAAGTGGTATCAGAGTGTAGGTCACAGGTTCGATACACACCCGGCTCGCGTTGGGGGGGAGATTGTTGGAAATTGGATTAACCAACACTCCCCGTGTGTTTCGTGACATGGACTAACCGTTTCTTGTGGATCCTTATCTCTGGTGATGCGATCGTTGACTAACACCTGCGGGTTTTGGTCTAACAATAATCGTGATTCCCAAGAAGTGGTATCAGAGCGCAGGCCACGAGTTCGATACACACCCAGCTTGTGTTGGGTGGGAGATTTTTGGAAATTGGATTAACCAACACTCCCTGTGTGTTTCTTGACATGGACTAACTGCCTCTCGTGGATCCTTATCTCTGGCGATGTGATCGTTGACTAACACCTGCGGGTTTTGGTCTAACGACAATCGTGATTCCCAAGAGGTTTGATGAAGTTATTGGTTTTGAATGAGCTTCAGAAAATAAGAAGGGATTGGTCTTCCTTTTTTTTATGAATGGTTTTGAGCTGGAAACCCTAACCCCAACTAGAAACCCTAAAACTAAAGGAACTCTTTCAGCACCAGTAGCAGAGTCTAGTCAGCCTGTGGTTGCAAAATCAAAGAGGTTTGTAAAATTGAAACCAAGGAAACAAGTTGAGAAAAGGACAGAGCAGACACAAGTTCTTGTTGCACCAACTCCATTACCTGCAAAACAAAGGAAAAAGAGTATCAAAGAGGCAAAACGGAAACAAGTTGCCAGCAAGCAGGAAATCAAAAGAGTGATAAGAAGCCAAGCAGTGGCATTAAAGGGAAAGACAATAGTCTTAGTTTCAGAAGATAGCCCAGTAATTAAGGGAAATTTAGATGACATCCTTCATGCAATTGATATAGAAGAGACACCCATCGTGCAAGATGATTTCATTGGAGTAGATGAACACAAACAAAAAAAGGCTAAGTCAGCAAAGAAACTTGAATTTGAGGGTGAAAATGCAGCCTTTATCTTTCAATCAAGGAAACCTTTAACTAGGCATGCTAAGAAACTCAAGGAAGGTAGCAAGGAGGTCCAAGAAACTATTGAAACAACTAAATTCCTTGAAGAAGTGGTTGATCTCTCATCACCAACAGTGGAACATGTAGTCAACAGAACAATGAAAGGAAAAGAAGAAATGACCGAGTGTTAACATCTTGAGGAGAAATTGAAGTTAGCAAACCAAGAGATTGCTTTGATGAGAAAGAGGGCTAGAAAGCACAGTATTGAGAAAATAGAGTTCAAAAGTGAAAGCACTATGGGAAGGTCAAACTGGTTCTAGGTCTGAAATTCCAAGCAATGCAGAACAGTTTTTCACATGGACAGTTCCAGCCATCAAGGAAGCTAAATTTGTCAGAGTAATCAATACTCACTTGAGAGCTAGTAATAAAATACTTAGAGATCAAGTGGAGGACTTGGAGCAACATCTGAAATTGACTCAGGATGAGTTAAAAAACAAAGGTGCAGAATGACAATCATAAAAAAGTCAAAAGCTAAATCAAGTAAAAATTAAGAAGGAACCTCATGAAAACTGTGTTTTTCAGTTCATATGACTTTTTGTTTTAATGAAACTAGTGGTATTTTGAGTTTTGGTACATTTTTGGTTTCCGTTTTGAAAAAATATGGATAAAACTGCTCACTCAACAGTTTCGTAGCGCAAATAGTGTAAAAAGAGTGAAAAGCGCTACGAAACTGTTGTAGTAGTTTTTTTTCACTCTTTCTCATAAATGTTTGAAGGGAAAAGTTATGGATTATGACCTGAAATTTCTAGGGGAGTTGTGTTAAATGATAATTAAGATAATCCTGGTGGAAAGAAACCAAAATTTTGAAGGTAAAAAGGCTGCGCTATGAAAAGCGCTACGAAACTGTGTTGTTTTCGTAGCGCAGGCCTGTTTTAGCTAATTTGAACAACTTGATGATGGTTTTGGACAGTTGGGAGTTAGGGATGCTTTTGGGCAGGTGTTAATTCAGTTTCTAATAGCAAATAACCTCAAAGTGATGGCTTCATGGTGGTCAGAGTGTCTCAAGCATACAAAGGATCCTATGCCTAGAAAATAGGGGACAATTTCCTACTTTGATGGAGATCAGTGTTATGGTCATAAAGTGTTGAAGCTTATCATATGGATTCGACCATATGTAAATACACTTGGAAATTTATGTAATTTAGTTTAGATAAAGTTGTTATGAGTAGAGATAAGGAGTTTGAACCCTATTTGTAATAGCACTGTTTATTAGATTTGCAGCTGTCTTTTTGTAATAAATACCTTGTTATATGGTTAGGCAAGGTGTCAAAGGTCAGGAGTTCGATGTATCTAGCTGTAGATAGGGTTATCTTGTGTTGTAAATGATCTATAAAAGATCAAGAAGTTGAATATGCATGGGTTGGACATTTTTAGAAAAATACTGTGTTTATTGTAAGTGACTAGTTTTCAGCTTAATACAGAGATGTCTACTTAGCCAACTTGAGATTCATAAAGAGTTCTAGTGTGTTCTTGTTCTAATTGCATCTTTTTACTATCCTATTGCAATGGTTTTTACTTATGTTACTCAGAATTCATCTTAGATTCTTTGAATTCCTACATAAACAAACTGACTATATGTTTTACAGTTTCACATGTATATCTCTTGACTAGAACTCTGATATGCCTTGAATTCCATGATAAGTAGATAGCTTTGGTTTTACTGAAGCTATTTTGACTCCATAAGCCCAATGTTCACTTGATAATGTGATTTACAACCAATATCTATCATTTATCTTCTTATTACCCCACATAGAGTTAGCCATCTATATTTCTATCAAAAATCATTAACCCATGAGAGAGCCCTCTCAGGTTGAGGAGGCTAAGCCTCAATCAAAATATTGGTTTGAAATAGTTACATGAGATTGATTTGATTGGCAACCTATCAGGTCTGATTTTGTGATAAAATTTTGGTGTGTTTGCCGGGAGTCAAAGATTATACTTTCCCAAGATTTTGAAGCTGAACTTTTGAAGGTAGCAGGAGCTCAGGAAGTTTTTCGAGGCTGCATCTACCTTGGTGAGTCCATTCATAATTTATATGATTAAAGGTGGCTTTGAGAAGGAGATACACGAGGAGTAATCCTGACCCAGATCCACCTACCATCGTGGACAATCCAAACACCATTTCCTGAGGCAGTAAAGGCATTTATGAAATATTAGGTACTCCATCACATTCGAAATCCTCATCCTCTGAAATTTTAAGAAGTCCTGAAGATTAAAGAGTTGATTATAAAATTCAAGAGGTTTTGTTTAGATTAGAAAGTGAAAAATAACTAATTGAAATTATCTTAGACTTGCATAAGAGAGGTATTGATACTTCAGCTCTAGTAACACAGGAAGACAAAGAAGAGTTTTGGGAAGCCGTTACTTCTGAGTTGTTGTTGGGAAAATAGTCTTTAGATAAATTCAAAGAGCTTGATCCTTTTGAAGTATTGTTTTAAAAGTAAAGCTGGTTTTCCCCTTCCAAATTGGAGTTCAATTATTAGTGAACCACAAATACCAAATAGTCCTCCTGACAACAGTTTTTCATCCTCTATTTCTGCCATCCCTAAAGCTACTACAGTCCCTTTAACCATGGCTGGAAATGTACCTCCTCCACCTGCTGCACCTGCTAGATATGCCCCTCTTGTTCTTCCAGCAGTCTTACATGATCTCCCTAGCAAATATGCTTCTAGAATCAAAACTTGGGGAAGTGATGAAGACATTACAACAGAGGAACATGTGGATCAACTGAATGATTTTATAGACAGGGAGGAGGTTGATGATGAAGATGTTAAGTTGAGGTTGTTTGCTCAGAGTTTTACTTGCGAGGTTAGAAAGTGGTATAAAGCCCTTACTCCTAGAAGTATTCATAATTGGAATGAGTTTGAAGATGCTTTTTTGAGAAAATGGAGAAATAGAACTAATCGAGTACAAGCCCTCACCGAGTATAATACTTTGAAGAGAGTTGTTGATGAATCTGTTCAAAAATTTTCAAAAATGTTTAATAAGGTGTTAGACTCTATTCCTGCTCATTTGAAACCACCTCAAGCCTTAGCTCAAATGAGGTATGCTGAAGCTTTTGATTATGATTTTTCCATACTGCTAAGAGAAAGATAATCCCCTTCACTTGCTGAAATGAAAAGTGATGCAGTGAAGGTGGAGGTTAACTTGATAGCAACTAAAAAGTCAAAAATTGGTAAGACTAAGTTGAAAGAAGAAGAGAAGCCTTCCTCCTCTACCTCTCAGGATAAGCTCGATTCAATGATGAAAACAACGGAATAGTTGATGGATAGATTAGCCCTTGGGAATACCTCTGCTCCTCCTACACAAAATGAACCTCAATTTAGAAACCCTCAGTTCAGGAGACCTCAGAATCAACAAAGGCCAAGGGAAAACATAAATCAACAGCCTGATCCTCCAGTGAGACCTCCTTTCCAACAGAACTTGGTTAATGAAGAAGATGATCCTGAAGATTCTATTCACTGTTTTGATGAGGAAATGTTTGGAATTTTCTTGACAAAAGAAGAACATGATCAATCAGAAAAAAGTAATCATGAAGAGGAAACATCAGACTATCTAAAGGGGTATCAACATGCTATTTTCGAGATGCAAAAACAATACAATCTCAGAAATAGAAATGTGCCTATCATTGCAAACAAAACACAGCCTAAGAAAGATATACCGAAGGTTGTTGATGGCAAGAAGGATGCTCCAAAGGTCCCTGAAGGTAAGAAAGAAACACCAACTGTTCCTCCTAGCAAAGAAGCTGAAAAATCTGTTTATGTTTTCAACCTTGAGAATGAAATTTCTAAGATTAAAATATTAGTCCCTTTTGGTGATATTCTCAAGGTAGATGAATATAGAAGCAAGATTGTTAAAATGTTAAATTCACAACTAGGAGCTGGTGATATCTTGAATGTATTAGAAGATCATCCAACCATATATTTGGGTCCAAGACTGGAAGATGAACAGAATGAGGAGGTCCCTCCTTTTTATGTGAGCCTTAGCATTCATGAAATGACATTGCATAATGCTATGTTGGATTCAGGGGCCTCTCACAATCTTATGGCCAAAGTAATCATGGAAAGAATGGGGTTAGAAATAACTAGGCCATATAAATACTTGTTTTCTTTCGATTCGAAAAGATTTCAATGCATTGGTTTAATCAAGGATGTTGTTGTTGGTCTAACACAAGTTCCTTCTAAGACTGTAGTCATGGACATCGTGTAGCAGAGATTCCACCAAAGTTTGGTATGCTGTTGTCAAGGTCATGGGCAGCGAAAATTAAAGGTACAATGTAGATGGATTTTACTTATGCTACCATTCCTGTTTTTGGTGAGCAAATAAGATTATATCGAGAGACAAGAATGGCCTACATGGTGAGTAGTAAAGACAAACCCCAAAATTTTCCAATTTATGCTCTTGATACTGAACTTGGTTCTGCTATTCTTTTCAATGAGTTGACTAGTGAAGCAGAAGAGGAGAGGAAAGTAGAAAATCAGAGTTCTGAAATTCAGCAGTCTGAAAATCAGCAAACAGAAGATTAGTAAGTCAACGATAAGGAGGTGGAAGGTTGGTGGTCATTTAATTTTGATGGATCAGCAGGCAGAGAAGGAGAAGGATCAGGGATTTGGATTAAAAATCAAAGTGATGAAAGTAAGTCCCTTTCCTATAAACTGAACTTTGATTGCATGAACAACATGGCTAAGTATGAATCCTTGATTTTGGGTCTAGAAGTTTTGAAAATAATGAATGCTCAAAACATTTTTGTTTTTGAAGACTCAAAATTAGTCATTAAACAGGTTGAAGGTGTTTATCAAACGAAAGATACAAGGATGAGAGCATATAGGAACCTGGTTTTGGACATGATCTAAAACTTTAAATCCTATTCATTCATGGTCAAAACTAGAGAACAAAACTCCATTGTTGATTCTCTTACTGTCTTTGCAAGTCTTTTCATTATTCCTATGCATTCCACAGAAAAATATGAGGTCGAGATTCACCATAGACCAGATATCCTTGATAATATTACTCAATGGAAATTTTTTGAGGATGATCAACAACTGAAGAGCTTTATTGAGCTGAAATAAGAGTTTGAAAATATACAAGTAGATCAGCAAAACATGTTGGCTGAATTAAAAGGGAATTATGAAGTTTTGCAACTAAAGAACAATTCCATACCAAAGGGAATCATACGTCTAGAATTTTTTTTTTATCAGAATGATGTTTTAAATCCCCTAAGATACAAGATGATGATGAAGAAGTTGAGAGCTGTAACCTTGGTACAATAGCTATGCCCAAAATGATTAAACTTTCAAATTTTTTTTCAGCTGATATGAAGTTTAAGTATGTTGACATGATGAAGAGATTCATAGATGTCTTGCTTGGAACTATGCTAATTTGAAAGAATATGATCCCACCATTATTCATCATACTATTCCTATAAAAGAAAATGAAAAGCCTTTCAAGCAGAAGTTGAGGAGGACCAATCCACTTCTCATGCCATTGATTGAGAAGGAGGTCAAAAAAATATTTGATGCCAAAATCATTGTCCCAATCAAATTTCAAATTGGCTTGCGAACTTGGTTCCAGTTAGGAAAAAGAGTGGAGAAATCAGAATATGGATTGACTTCAGAAATTTGAATAAAGCTTCCCTGAAGGAAAATTATCCCCTCCCAAAGATGGACCAAATTTTGCAAACTATTGTTGGTTCTCAGAGAATTTCTAAGCTTGATGGTTTTTCAGGCTATAATCAGATCCTTGTACATCCTGATGATCAGGAAAAAACAACCTTTACTACACCATGGGGCACTTTCATGTATGCCAAGATGCCATTTGGTCTCATGAATGCAGGAGCTACCTTTCAGAGGGCAATGGACATTGATTTTTCTAAAGAGAAGGACAAGATGGTGGTTGTTTATCTTTATGACATAACAATCTTCTCAAGGAGGGAAGAAGATCACTTGAAACACCTAGAAAGAATTCTGTTGAAGTGTAGAAGGTTTGACATCTCTCTAAATCCCACCAAAATTATTTTTGCTTTAACTTCAGGTAAATTAATTGGACACATCATTTCTAAAGATGGGATTAAGATTGATCCAAATAGGGTCAATGCAATTCAGAAGGTAGATTTTCCAAGAAGTAGGAAGGAGATTCAATATTTCCTTGGAAAGGTAAATTTTGTAAGGTGATTTATTCCTAATTTTGCTGAGATTGTGAAGGAAATAACAAGGAGGTTGAAGAAGGGAGTTGATATTAAGTGGATAGCAGAAGCAAGACACTCATTTGAGGAAATCAAAAGGGCACTCACACAAGCACCAGTATTGATCAGTTAGATTTCTCAAAGGAATTTCTGGTTTTTATTTTTGCATCAGAGAATACTATCGCTGGAGTTCTGCTACAAAAGGTACAGCAAGGTATTAAGCAACCAATTTATTTCTTTAGTAGGACATTATACAACTCTGAGCTGAAGTATAATATCTTAGAGAAGTAGGCCTATGCCTTGGTGAAGGCTATCAAATATTTCAAAATTTATATTCTACATTCTCATATTGTGGCGTTTGTTCCTAATACTGTTGTGAAAGACATCCTCACTCAAGCCAACCCTGATGGTAAGAGGGGGATATGGATTGCCAAATTGCTAGAGTATGATATAGAAATTAAGCAAACAAAATTGGTCAAAGGGCAAGGCTTAGCAGTGCTGATGGCGCAGTCAAAATTTGACTGTCTTGACATAAACTTGATTGCAAAAATATTAGAAATTTCAGATGATGAAGAAGAACTAGTTCCTATTGAAGAAAAATACATCATTTCAGATTGGTACAAGTAGGTTGTTTTTTTCCTACAGCACCATAAAGCACCTACTGGTCTAATAAAGTCTAAAGCAAGGTTTGTTAAACTAAAATCCTTGAGATATTTTATTTTTGACAGAAATCTGTTTTGGAAGGATACTAGCGGAATTTTGCTGAATTGTTTGCTGGAAGAGGAGGCTGATAAAGTAATTGAGGAGTTCCACAAAGGAGATTGTGGAGGTCACCATTATTGGAAGGCGACAATGAACGATATTCTAAGAGCAGGGTATTATTGGCCTACAATGTTTAAGGATGTCTACAAGAAGGTTGCTGCCTGCCATGAATGCTAGATTTTCGAGGGTATGAAGAAGCTTGTACCTTTACCTTTGATGCCTATCTATCTAGAAGTGCCATTTCAGTAGTGGGGATTAGAATTTATTGGGGAGATTAATCCATCATCATCAGGTCAACATCGCTGGATTCTTACAACAACTTATTACTTCACCAAATGGATTGAAGCAATCCCAACTAGGCAAGCAAATGATTCAATGATTATTTATTTTTTAGAAAATAATATCTTGTCTAGATTTGGTTGCCCCATGAAGATTATAACTGATAATGCACATGAATTTAAGTCTGAGAAGCTGATAAATTTTTGTCATCAATATCATATTACTCTTGGGAATTCTACTGCATACTAGCTGCAAGGGAATGGTCTTGCTGAATCTTCTAACAAGAGTCTTATGAGGATCATTAAAAAGGTGTTGCAAGAGAATAAGAAGGCTTGGCATTTGAAGCTGAAGTATACCTTATGGGCTGATAGGATATGCACAAAAAGGTCAATTGGAACATCACCATATGAGTTGGTATATGGAGCTGAGGCTATTTTTCCTACATATCTAGGGGTACCTGTCATGAAGTTGATTCAAGGGCTAGAAGAGGAACCAAATGCAGTCCAGAGGAGAATCAATCAGCTGATAGCTCTGCAAGAGAAGAGGAATGAGGTTTATAACAACAATAAAAAATCTCAAAACAGAATCAAGAGGACATTTGATAAAAGGATCAAGGAAGAAAGTTTTCAAATTCAGGATGAAGTGCTGAAATGGGAGGCCAGAATTGAAGAGAAAGGCAAACATGGTAAGTTTGAGAACTTATGGAAAGGTCCTTTCAAGATAACTGCTTTCCATGGAAACAATACTTACATACTACAGGAGATGGATGGAAAACAATATGCTGGAGGACCTGTCAAAGTCATGTTTTTAAATCATTATTCTTCCTAAAATCTGATTGATCATTCATGTCATTGTACATCTTCCATTTTATTAGTTTTTATGCTAATAATTACAAGCTAAATCAACAAGCTTGAGCCCAAGGTGAAGGCCATTAGAGCTTGAGGAGGAAGCTTGGCAATTTCAAAGTTTTTTCTATTTTGGTCAAGAAAATGGATAGCAACACTGGAATTACTAGTTCTTAGTGTACCACAGGGGCGCACTATCCCAAGTGGAGCCACTGTTATCACCCAAAAATTTTCAAAACATTATTGGGTTAACTATGTTTTTGATCATGATTTCAAAATAGGTTTAAAAGTCATTCTAGGATTTGGTTAAGGGTAGGTTAGATTTTCACAAGTCCAAAGGTCATCATTAAGTACAAATAAAATCTTTAAAGGGTCCAGTCATGGTAAAATATTCATATTTTCCATTTAGGAGTCATTCCATAAGATTTCAGGTTAAAACTGTGCAATTAGCCAAGAATTGACGTTTTCGTAGCGCCGTTAGTTCAAAAAAGTGGATTTGCGCTACGAAAGCGCTAATAGTTTCGTAGCGCAAACTGGGAAAAATACACTGTAGGCGCTTCGAAAGCGCGATTTCTTAACTGTCTTGTCAAAGAAGCTGAAATCTGTTAAAATCCGTTGGGAAATGATAGGTTAGTGGTATGATGAGTCAGTTAGTGATGAGATTCAATGTACTTACTTGTCCTACAGTCATCATTGTCATGATAGGGTATGAATGAGGCATCATTCAGTTATGAGATGACATTTCAAATTCAAAATCTTGCCTAATTTGGTCATTGTCATTTCATTTGCCTCCATACGAGTGTCTGAGCTCTGAAGTGGTCAAGCTAAACCTATGGTTGTTCTATACAAAGGTTATCTTCATCCTAATCAAGTGAGGCTGTTCCATATACTCAAGCGAGGCTGTTCATATCCTAATCAAGCGAGGTTGTTTCATAAATTCAAGTGAAGCTGACAAGTTTTTCTAAGAAGCATGGTAGAAGAAAAGAAAGTCCACAAAGGGGGACATTGCTTAACATATGAGCCTGAAAATATGAACGCCATAATTGAAGATCAAACAATGATGGAGGCTTTTAGAAAAGCAGGTTGTCTCCGGTTTTGTGAAAAGCTGTAGGGTTGCCACACATAGGTGTCTAAAGAATTTGCCTTGCACTTTAATGGAACAAATACCAAATTTGGGATGTTAAATGTGCCAATTACACCTGAGATAATTGCTTCTGTGATAGAAATACCAAGGGGGGAAAGAAACTTGGTTTAAAGGTTTTAAATTTGATATGGATCCATGCAAGGAATTCATGAAACCTGAGTCTGCAGACATGGACCTCAATAATTCCATACCTAGACACACCTATGCAAAGCTGTCGTTCAACATTCAGAGATACTTTACATGTGAAGGCAAATACCATAAGGTTTACACATATCATGTCAAACTGCTTCTACATTTCACTCGATTTTACCTTTTATTTACATAGGAGCCTTGCCAAAATGGCTGATAAAGTACAAGCCAAATTTTATGGTTGTGAAACATCTTTGTGAATTGGTCTTTCTTTTTGTTTATGAATGGTTTTGAGCTGGAAATCCTAACCCCAGCTAAAAACCCTAAAACTAAAGGAACTCCTTCACCACCAGTAGCAGAGTCTAGTCAGCCTGTGGTTGCAAAATCAAAGAGGTTTGTAAAATTGAAACCAAGGAAACAAGTTGAGAAAAGGATAGAGCATACACAAGTTCTTGTTGCACCAACTCCATTACCTGCAAAACAAAGGACAAAGAGTGTCAAATAGGCAAAACATAAACAAGTTGCCAGCAAGAAGAAAATCAAAAGAGTGACAAGAAGCCAAGCAGTGGCATTAAAGGGAAAGACAATTGTTTCAATTTCAGAAGATAGCCCAGTAATTAAGGGAAATTTAAATGACATCATTCATGCAATTGATATAGAAGCGACACCCATCATGCAAGATGATTTCATTGGAGTAGATGAACACAAATAGAAAAACGCTAAGTCAACAAAGAAACTTGAATTTGAGGGTGAAAATGCAACCTTTATCTTTCAAGCAAGGAAACCTTTAACTAGGCATGCTAAGAAGCTCAAGGAAGGCAACAAGGAGATCCAAGAAACTATTGAAACAATTAAAGTCCCTAAAGAAGTGGTTGATCTCTCATCACCAACAATGGAGCATGTAGCCAGCAAAACAATGAAAGGAAAAGATGAAATGACAGTGTCAACATCTTGAGGAGAAATTGAAGTTAGCAAACCAAGAGATTACTATGATGAGAAAGAGGGCCAGAAAGCACAGTATTGAGAAAACAAAGTTCAAAAGAATGAAGGCACTACGGGAAGGTCAAACTAGTTCTAGGTCTGAAATTCCAAGCAGTGCAGAAATTTTTTTCACATGGATAGTTCCAGCCATCAAGGAAGCTAAATTTTCCAGAGTAATCAATACTCACTTGAGAGCTAGTAATAGAAGACTTAGAGATCAAGTGGAGGACTTGGAGCAGCAGCTGAAATTGACTCAGGATGAGTTAAAAAACAAAGGTGCAGAATGACAATCATTAAAAAATCAAAAGCTAAATCAAGTAAAAATTAAGAAGGAACCTCATGAAAACTGTGTTTTTCAATTCATATGACTTTTTGATTTGATGAAACCAGTGGTATTTTTATTTTTTCACATTTTTGGTTTTCATTTTGGAAAAATATGGGTAAAACTGCTCACTCAGCAGTTTCGTAGCGCAAACAGTGTAAAAAGAGTGAAAACCGCTACGAAATTGCTGTAGCAGCTTTTTTTCACTCTTTCTCATAAATTTTTGAAGGGAGAAAGTGTGGATTATGACCTGAAATTGCTAGGGGAGTTGTGTTAAATGATAATGAATATAATATTTGAGGAAATAAACCAAAATTTTGAAGGTAAAAACGTAAAAAGGCTGCGCTACGAAACTGTGTTGTTTTTGTAGCGCAGGTCTATTTTAGCTAATTTGAACAGCTTGATGATGGTTTTGGATAGCTGGGAATTAGGGAGGCTTTTGGGAAGGTGTTACTTCAGTTTGTAACATCAAATAACCTCAAAGTGATGGCTTCATGATGGTCAGAGTGTCTCAAGAATACAAAGGATCCTATGCCTAGAAAATAGGGGACAATTTCCTACTTTGATGGAGATCAGTGTTGTTAGAGTCGGTCTTGTCAATCCTCCGTCAGAGATCAAAGCTCTTTTTGCATTTCATTTTTATGTGTCTTGCTCAATTCACTCAATTGCATCTCGTTAAGGAGCATGCCATAATCTGACGGAAGGGCCTTGTGTCATGTATCTTCTGGTGTGTGTCTGACCATTAAAGTTCATCAAAACTCATCGAAGTCAATGTTTCAGTCATTCATAGTCATGGATGGCCTTTGGTCAGCAAAGTGTCTTTAGGTCTAGGGTTTAATGCCAGCAGGTTTTTAAAGATGTTTTTATTTCAGAAATTTCAACGTCATGTTGCTGGACTATGACTTTTCTTCAAAACCCTGTTTTGAAGAAAATTCATCATTTCATTTTTGTAATAAATTTCCATGTAAATTTCCAGTTGCCAAAATCTTCAGGCAGCCCTAGTCACTTTTCCAGGTTTCATGCAGCTCTTATCCCTGCAAAACATCAACAGAAGAACCATCATTTCAGCTAAAGAAGGTCAGAGAGGAAACAAATAAAACAGAGTTCATTTCAAAATGAGAAAAGTTCTGTAGCATTTGCCAAGGTCCAATGACTTTTGATATTAATAACAATCCTGGGAATTTGCCCACGCTCGTCTCCAATCAACACTCTTGGACTAAGGTCTCCAACATTATTTTTCTTGATTCTCCAGCCGGGACTGGTTTTTCTTACTCCAATACATCTACAGATTATGTGATTGGAGATTTTAAGACTGTTTCAGATATATACACTTTCCTCATAAAGTGGTTTGAGGCATTCCCCTGAGTTTCTATCGAATCTGATATACGTCGGAGAGGATTTTTATGCTGGTATGGTTGTTCCACTGGTGGTACACGAAATAGCAAATGGAAATGGGGGACAGATGAAGCATTTGATAGAGCACAGGTGCCTTTTGCACACATAAAAGGACTTATTTCAGATGAATTATACCAGGCAGTAAAGGAGATTTGCAATGGTAGCTATTGGTATTCCACAAATCTTTCATGTCAATCGAACCTTTGGGCAGTGTGGGAGGATTTAATCGGAATCAACACAGCTCATGTTCTTGATCCGATTTTTTTCCTCATTTCTAAAAAGCAGGAAAGTCAAAACAGTGAAATTTTTCTAAGAAAGAGGTATGAGAAATTAGAAGTATTTGATCAGATGCTTGGATCGAGGAGGAGAATTTTTAGTCATGGTTGGTTCATAAAATCTTTTGAAAACGAACGTTTGACAGTTCATCTACAACTTGGTTATCAAGATAGACCATGCCTTACTGTGGACAAATATCAGCTTTCTCACATTTGGGCAAAGAATCCCTATGTCAAAAGAAGAATTCATGCGCAGTCGGAGGAAATAACTGGAGGGTGAAAAACTGTGTTAGAAGGCCGAATTGTAGTCAAACAACAAGCGCGGCGCATTGAGCGCTCCTCCACAGTGCAATTTTGCACTGGCGCGGCGCACTAGGAGTGCGCGCGACGCACAGGGTCAGAACACAATATTTTGACATTTGTTCTACAAAAAATCAAATCGACTCAATCTGCTGCCACGAAGGAAGTCAAATCATTCGAACTGCAGGACTCCACGAAACCAGTTGTTGATAACTGGAGACAAGCTTCTCATTCAATATCATCTTCGATTGATCATACTTTACAAACCTGGTCATCCCCAAATGTTGTGCTCAGCGTTTGTGGTGAAGATGCTCAGATTGGAATATGCAGTTCATGTAGGCCAGGACAGCTCGCCACGATATTTTATACTCTAGAGATAGCACAACGTTCATGTTCTTACTGCTCATATATTCGGTGAAACCTACAGATGCATGTACATGATCCATGCCCATGCAGCAGCAGAAGCATCATTGAAGCACTTAAACTGGCGATTGGGGACTTAGTTATGTATTTTTCACCCTTCTAGTGGCTCATATAGTCTGCAGTTAAATTGGTAATTTAGAACCCTTTCATCTTTATAGTCATTCATCTCCTCTGGGAAAAGTTAAATAGTCCATTGATAGATAGAGACTTGCTCCCATAACTTGTGTATGTCATAGCTAAGTGGAGCTTCTTCAAAATTAGAATTCTGTCGAATCAAGTGTATCGGTGGTTTTAAAGCTTCCTGTTGATCCTTTCCCGTCCTTACTGATAACTGTGGAAGGAATCAGTGCATAGGGGACTTTTGCAGAAGCCCAGGCAAGATACTTGTCACCTGATGTATCCAAGGTTGCGGAGCTTGTTGATGTATTGAAGGAAAAACAAATCGGAGTGATGGCACACTTTTACATGGATCCAGAGGTGTAGGGTGTTTTGGTAGCTGCCAAACAGCAGTGGCCAAATATTCACATTTCTGATTCGTTGGTGATGGGCACTTTGCGTGTTGTAGTTCACTCTAAATTTAGAGGGTTTACTAATTCATGAAAGCAGTTTGAAGAAAATTCCACCATGAAGCTCAAAAAGCGTGTCAGTTGGACTCCAGCAATTCTTACGAAAATGGGTGTTGTTATTTTGAATGCCTGAAATTGAGAGATAAAAAGAGACGACATTTTATTGATTTTCCAAGAATGCTTCGACATGAGCATGTTTTCGAAAATTATAATACAAGTCAAGACCAGGAAAAGCATCTGCAGTCTTCTTGGGCCTCGTACTAGCGGCATCAGGTCAACTTGATTCATATTTGAAGAACCTTGGCAAACAGAGCAATTCGAGTCGAAGTTCTCATGTGGATGATAATAGCAGAAAAATAGGAACGGAAGCCTATTTTTGTCTTTAGTTACAATTTAAGGGGATTTACACCTACAGATGCCACCTCTTCATCGGTCATCAACAGATTTCATGTTGAATGCTGCTCCCTTCAGAATAGATGATTGGCTCTTTGCTTTTGTTTGTTAATAGTGATTAAACAACGCCCTATTTTTTTTATCAGTTTGTTATCACACCTATGGAGGTATTTATTGTATTGAAAATCATTTGTAAAAGGGGAGAGTTCTGGGAAACGTGTAGAGGAATAACAGAGAGCTTCACTGTACAGTTTTGACAGAGATTTAATGAAAAGATACAACTCTGGTTCATGAGATTCATGTGGTACAATGTTTGGCATATGTTTCTTCTTTGTTTCATATGTTTCTCGTTATGTTTATTGTTCATTTCATAATCATTTCTAGATGAATGCTTTTAAGTGAGAAAGGGCAGAATCCAGTTTACTGCTCTGTCTTGGGAAAGCTTTTCATGTTTTTTGTGTAATTTCTTCTGTTTGATAAGGATTCATCTATTATGCCCTTGTCAACCTCTCAGCAGTCTTTTCACTCCATATAATTTCTAAATTGAATGCTAAACCTATTTCCTATCTTGCCTCATGAGATAATATGTGTCTCTGATTTAACTTCTCTGCTCATGCTGTTCCTTGGTCCTATACATCCCAGAAGACCCAGCCATTCATCAAAAACCTCTTTCATATTTATTTACTAGCCTAAAATCATTGTCAGTTTTGCATTTAGTTCATCTCAGCCCCTTTGAAGACCTTTTGCGAGATAGACCCGGAGAGAGCCCTCTCCTGTCCTCGTAGGGCTAGCTACGAGGCTAAGCTTGGTTTGATGTTGCCTTGAGTTTTACCTTATTTCAGCGTAAGGTAGATTCGAGCGCTAACATAGTGGCAACCATACTGGGGAGATGGTTTGCTTGTGAACGTGACACTTGATTTGTAGATTGTCTTGCCCGAGTAAGTGTATCAGGTGTAGATCTGATCGTTGATGGTGAACAACGATCAGACATCAGAAGGCTGAAATCATTCACCTGGCGATTTCACTGAAAAATCCAGCAATCAATCCTTCATGGTGACTCCACTGTAGAGAGCTCAGTAGCTCTAAGATTGTCAAGATGGATCGGGTTGCAAGAAGATACGCTCCCATGAGCCGAGATCACATTCTAGGCTTTCCAAATAAAATTCCGAAGGTAGATTGGTCAAGGAATTTGCCTATGTTTAAAGATGATGATAGGAAGGATGCTGCTTTACATCTGGTTAGATTTCACATGCATATTCTCAAGTTGAAGGTGGATTTTCCTGAAAATTGCTTGATGAAGATATTCCTGGCCACTCTGGAAGGTGAAGCCCAATCTTGGTATGAAAGCTTTCCGCCTGCTTGTATTTACTGTTTAAAGGATTTTAATGCCCTGTTCATTGAAAGATATCAAGCATCTTATCCATCATTAAATTTAGTTCATGACTGTTGCAAACATGCTTCTACTTTTATTGAAAGCCTTGAGAAATATTATGAAGATGATAATTTCATGGATGATGAGATCATGGAAGCCCTGTATGAAAATCCATTTTAGCAGCATAAAGACGATCGTGAAAATTTGCAGCAGGATCAAGATATTAGTATGGTGGAAAATGAAGCAATTTTGCATCTTGACAGTCAACAGGAATTACATGAAATGGATCAGCAGTATGAGGAAAATCTGTATACTCCTTCACTTGAAATCAATGAAGACAATCACTGTTTGAGCAAAAGAAAACAAAAGGTATTATCTCCTCTATCTGAAGACGAGATAGATCAACTCTTGAACGGTCATGTTCCAGCTCAAGTTAACGCAGATCTACAGGGTACACATGGTCAAGAAGGCGATGGTGGAACTTCTTCCTCTTCTGAAAAGGATGACAGTCCTGTAAGCAGCTTTATAGATCAGCAGCTTGAAGAGGTCTATATGGCTGAAAATGATGAAAGAGAAAGTCTCGTTTCAGATCTATCCATGGAAGAAGATAGCATGCAGGGAAATCAAGTTTCAATTTCAGAATGTAATAATGTCCAGTCAGCTTTTTTAGATCCAGATTCAGATTGTGATGACCATGAATACTTTGTGCTGAATCCCATAAAGGAGAACTCTACTGTCAAGATCATCTGGCATGAAGAAAACATAGTTACAGATCTAAATGCTCTCATCCCACCGGAACTAGATCTTCATAAAGAGGTAATCCAGTCAATTCATGAACAACAAGATGAGATCTTTGTTCAAGTAAGTGAAAAAGTTTCTCTCGATGAATTTATAGTAGATGATAGAAATGTCATTTTTGCGCTTCAAGAATCATCTGAAGTTTCTTTTCTCATGATTGATGAATGTAATGAGAATCTGGTTGTCATATTATATGAAGATGACCTACAGTATATTCAGACTACAGAAAATCAAACCATTCAGGACTGCCTTTCAGATTCTTCTTCATATGTCTCATGTATTGAAATGTTTTTCCAAGAAGAGATCTGCTCATCCACTTGTTCATAATTCTTTAAAGACCAGGAATAGACTTTTATTGAAGGAAGATCAGAAGCAGGAGAGAAAAATACCTTGTTCTTTCTGCAGAAGGTAAATCTTCATGTTTTTCAGGATCCAGTGGCAAATCTGTTGCAGTCAGCAGTGAAGGTGATGATTGTAGTTTTCAGTGATAAAGGAGATCATGGTCAATTATGTTTTTGGATGCCCAGTTACCAGTATTTTTTGTTGACCAGAAGATCTGATCGGGAGAATCAGTCAGGAAGGCATCTGCTTGACTGGTTACATTGGAAAGCCAACTATACATAATTGTACATATTTCATTAGTATGCAGGTGGTTTCCATCATGATTTCAAATCTTGATGGACTGCTGCCCTTCAATAAGCTTTGTTAGTTCTGGTTAGAGTTAAGTCAGTCTGGTTTGAAGTTTGTCGAGTCAGTTTTCATTCATTTCAGTCAAGTTTCAGTCAATAAATGAGTTAAGGTCTCGTGTCGGTTTGTCAAATAATGGACTCCATTGCCCAATGGATGAAGGCACTGTCTAGCTCTCCCAGAGATCTGCTGTTCTTGGCACCTCCCGGGAGCTACCATCCCCATTGGAGCCAATGTTAGGGTCGGTCTTGTCAATCCTCCGTCAGATATCAAAGCTCTTTTTGCAATTCATTTTTATGTGTCTCGCTCAATTCACTCAATTGCATCTCGTTAAGGAGCATGCCATAATCTGACGGAAGGGCCTTGTGTCATGTATCTGCTGGTGTGTGTCTGACCATTAAAGTTCATCAAAACTCATCGAAGTCAATGTTTCAGTCATTCATAGTCATGGATGGCCTTTGGTCAGAAAAGTGTCTTTAGGTCTAGGGTTTAATGCCAGCAGGTTTTTAAAGATGTTTTTATTTCAGAAATTTCAACGTCATGTTGTTGGACTATGAATTTTCTTCAAAACCCTGTTTTGAAGAAAATTCATCATTTCATTTTTGTAATAAATTGCCATGTAAATTTCCAGTTGCCAAAATCTTCAGGCAGCCCTAGTCACTTTTCCAGGTTTCATGTAGCTCCTATCCCTGCAAAACATCAACAGAAGAACCATCATTTCAGCTAAAGAAGGTCAGAGAGGAAACAAATAAAACAGAGTTCATTTCAAAATGAGAAAAGTTCTGCAGCATTTGCCAAGGTCCAATGACTTTTGATATTAATAACAATCCTGGGAATTTTCCCACGCTTGTCTCCAATCAACACTCTTGGACTAAGGTCTCCAACATTATTTTTCTTGATTCTCCAGCCGGGACTGGTTTTTCTTACTCCAATACATCTACAGATTATGTGACTGGAGATTTTAAGACTGTTTCAAATATATGCACTTTCCTCATAAAGTGGTTTGAGGCATTCCCCTGAGTTTCTATCGAATCTGATATACGTCGGAGAGGATTTTTATTTCGGTATGGTTGTTCCACTGGTGGTACACGAAATAGCAAATGGAAATGGGGGACAGATGAAGCATTTGATAGAGCACAGGTGCCTTTTGCACACGGAAAAGGACTTATTTCAGATGAATTATACCAGGCAGTAAAGGAGATTTGCAATGGTAGCTATTGGTATTCCACAAATATTTCATGTCAATCGAACCTTTGGGCAGTGTGGGAGGATTTAATCGGAATCAACACAGCTCATGTTCTTGATCCAATTTTTTTCCTCATTTCTAAAAAGCAGGAAAGTCAAAACAGTGAAATTTTTCTAAGTAAGAGGTATGAGAAATTAGAAGTATTTGATCAGCTGCTTGGATCAAGGAGGAGAATGTTTAGTCATGGTTAGTTCATAAAATATTCTGAAAAAAAACGTTTGACAGTTCAGCTACAACTTGGTTATCAAGATAGACCATGCCTTACTGTGGACAAATTTCAGCTTTCCGACATTTGGGCAAAGAATCCCTATGTCAAAAGAAGAATTCATGCGCAGTCGGAGGAAATAACTGGAGGGTGAAAAAATGTGTTAGAAGGCCAAATTGTAGTCAAACAACAAGCACGGCGCATTGAGCACTCCTCCACAGTGCAATTTTGCACTGGCGCGGCGCACTCACCAGGCGCGGCGCACTAGGAGTGCACGCGGCACACAGGGTCAGAACACAATATTTTGACATTTGTTCTACAAAAAATCAAATCGACTCAATCTGCTGCCACGAAGGAAGTCAGATCATTCGAACTGCAGGACTCCACGGAACCAGTTGTTGATAATTGGAGACGAGCTTCTCATTCAATATCATCTTTGATTGATCATACTTTACAAACCTGTTCATCCCCAAATGTTGTGCTCAGCGTTTGTGGTGAAGATGCTCAGATTGGAATATGAAGTGCATGTAGGCCAGGACAGCTCGCCACGATATTTTATACTCTAGAGATAGCACAATGTTCACGTTCTTACTGCTCATATATCCGGTGACACCTACAGATGCATGTACATGATCCATGCCCATGCAACATTGAAGCAGCATTGAAGCATTTAAACTGGCGATTGGGGACTTAGTTATGTATTTTTCACCCTTCTAGTGGCTCATATAGTCTGCAGTTAAATTGGTAATTTAGAACCCTTTCATATTTATAGTCATTCATCTCCTCTGGGCAAAGTTAAATAGTCCATTGATAGATGGAGACTCGCTCCCATAACTTGTGTATGTCATAGCTAAGTGGAGCTTCTTCAAAATTAGAATTCTGTCGAATCAAGTGTATCGGTGGTTTTAAAGCTTCCTGTTGATTCTTTCCCATCCTTACTGATCACTGTGGAAGGAATCAGTGCATAGGGGACTTTTGCAGAAGCGCAGGCAAGATACTTGTCACCTGATGTATCCAAGGTTGCAGAGCTTGTTGATGTATTGAAGGAAAAACAAATCGGAGTGATGGCACACTTTTACATGGATCCAGAGGTGCAGGGTGTTTTGGTAGCTGCCAAACAGAAGTGGCCACATATTCACATTTCTGATTCGTTGGTGATGGGCACTTTGCGTGTTGTAGTTCACTCTAAATTTAGAGGGTTTACTAATTCATGAAAGCAGTTTGAAGAAAATTCCACCTTGAAGCTCAAAAAGCGTGTCAGTTGGACTCTGACAATTCTTACGAAAATGGGTGTTGTTATTTTGAATGCCTGTAATTGAGAGATAAAAAGAGACGAAATTTTATTGATTTTCCAAGAATGCTTTGACATGAGCATGTTTTCAAAAATTACAATACAAGTCAAGACCAGGAAAAGCATCTGCAGTCTTCTTGGGCCTCGTACTAGCGGCATCAGGTCAACTTGATTCATATTTGAAGAACCTTGGCAAACAGATCAATTTGAGTCGAAGTTCTCATGTGGATGATAATAGCAGAAAAATAGGAACGGAAGCCTATTTTTGTCTTTAGTTACGATTTAAGGGGATTTACACCTACAGATGCCACCTCTTCATCGGTCATCAACAGATTTCATGTTGAACGCTGCTCCCTTCAGAATAGATGATTGGCTCTTTGCTTTTGTTTGTTAATAGTGATTAAACAGCGCCCTATTTTTTTTATCAGTTTGTTATCACACCTCTGGAGGTATTTATTGTAATTAAAATCATTTGTAAAAGGGGAGAGTTCTAGGAAACGTGTAGAGGAATAACAGAGAGCTTCACTGTACAGTTTTGACAGGGATTTAATGAAAAGATACAGCTCTGGTTCATGAGATTCATGTGGTACAATGTTTGGCATATGTTTCTTCTCTGTTTCATATGTTTCTCGTTATGTTTACTATTCATTTCATAATCATTTCTAGATGAATGCTTTTAAGTGAGAAAGGGCAGAATCCAGTTTACTGCTCTGCCTTGGAAAAGATTTTCATGTTTTTTGTGTAATTTCTTCTGTTTGATAAGGATTCATCTATTATGCCCTTGTCAACCTCTCAGCAGGCTTTTCACTCCATATAATTTCTAAATTGAATGCTAAACCTATTGCCTATCTTGCCTCATGAGATAATCTATGTCTCTGATTTAACTTCTCTGCTCATGCTGTTCCTTGGTCCCATACATCCTAGAATACCCAGCCATTCATCAAAAACCTCTTTCATATTTATTTACTAGCCTAAAATCATTGTAAGTTTTGCATTTAGGTCATCTCAGCCCCTTTGAATACCTTTTTCCGAGATAGACCCGAAGAGATCCCTCTCCTGTCCTCGTAGGGCTAGCTACGAGGTTAAGCTTGGTTTGATGTTGCCTTGAGTTTTACCTTATTTCAGCCTAAGGTAGATTCGAGCGCTAACAAGGGTTATGGTCATAAAGTGTTGAAGCTCATCATATAGATTCGTTCATATGTAAATACACTTGGAAATTTATGTAATTTAGTTTAGATAAGGTTGTTATGAGTAGAGATAAGGAGTTTGAATCCTATTTGTAATAGGACTATTTATTAGATCTGCAGCTATCTTTTTGTAATAAATACCTTGTCATATGGTTAGGCAAGGTGTCAAAGGTCAGGAGTTCGATGTATCTAGCTGTAGGTAAGGTTAACTTATGTTGTAAATGATCTATAAAAGATCAAGAAGTCGAATATGCATGGGTTGGACATTTTTAGCAAAAGAATGTGTTTATTGTAAGTGACTGGTTTTCAGCTTAATATAGAGATGTCTACTTAGACAACTTGAGATTCATAAAGAGTTCTAGTGTGTTCTTGTTCTAATTGCATCTTTTAACTATCCTATTGTAGTGGTGCTTACTTATGTTACTCACAATTCATCTTAGATGCTCTGAATTCCTACATAAACAAACTGACTGTGTGTTTTACAGTTTCACATGTATATCTCTTGACTAGAACTCTGATATGCCTTGATTTCCATCATAAGTAGATAGCTTTTGTTTTACTGAAGCTTTTTGACTCCATAAGCCCAATGTGAACTTGATAATGTGATTTACAACCAATATCTATCATTTATCTGTTTATTACCCCACATAGAGTTAGCCATCTATATTTCTATCAAAAATCATTAAACCTTGAGAGAGCCCTCTTAGGTTGAGGAGGCTAAGTCTCAATCAAAATATTGGTTTGAAACAGTTACATGAGATTTATTTGATTGGTAGCCTATCAGGTCTGATTTTTTGATAACAATATACATGTGTCTTGGAACTTTTACTTAATAATAGAATCCCTCAAGGCCAACACATTCTTCATGCATGGATGATGAATGTTTGTAAGACTAATTTCCGGATGTTTGTATTTCATGTTTGCTTTCACATGTGCTAAGGTAGTTGAAATATTGCAGTTATTTTAGTACTCATCTTATTGAGAATTTGTTGTAATGGTTGTTATTTTTTTCCCATCCTTGTGGACTATTCCAGAGGATATTAGACATAACTTTCCCATTCAAAGGTTGTAATGACATTCACACTCCTTATGGACTATTCCACTGGATGTTAGACTGATCCTTCTGGTTTATGTGTGTCTCTCTTCTTGGGTGGCACTATTACGTCTCTTTTAGAGGCTCACTTTTCTCCCTCTTTCTATAGTAGAAGAACATGGACACATCTACAACTGAACACTCACCAGGAACACCTTCTTACTTTTTGAAGGCACCATTACATCCCTCTCTCTTGCTGACAGTTAAAGCTAAGGAAAACCTTTAAGAATTCGACAATGAGGCCATATACCGGATGGGACTCCTACACCAAATAGTGTGAGGTCTAATTGGGACTTCATATCGGGGAGATCCCCTGAATGTTGGGAGGTCCAGCACCGTCAAAAAATTCTTTGACAACTTTCAATATGTCATCCTTGATCACCTTGTAGAAACCTAAGTAGAACTCTATAGGAAATCCATCAGGCCCTAGGATTTTTTACTTTTGAATATAGTTTAAAGTTGAACTTCCTGTTTTGCAACTTCTTTTGTGAGGATGGATTTTATCTCATCTGAAACCACCTTTGGAAATATTGGAACGACTTTCAAAATTTCTTGGATAGGATAGCTTGGAGAGATCTTAAAAAGTGATTAAAAGAAGAAAACACCTTTCTCATCTTTGTCTAAAAAAAATGAAGAGATGTTCCATTGTCATCTTATATACTCCATATTTTCTTTGTATGATTTCTCAAACTTTCATAATAATGAAATAAATTTGTGTTATTATGACTCGAGGAGAGCCACATGGCCCTAATTTTTGAACTACAACACTCTTTCTCTTCCAATAAGAGGGAGTGTCCTTCTTATTTTAAGGATTTTAAGAAACTCAGTTTCCAATCAGAAATAGAATTGGAATCCATTTGATATTAGAATTTAAACTTCAATCAGACTCACATGATTTTTTGCATAATTCTCTTTGGCCCAAACCCTCTATGCTTGTTTGAACGAGACAAAATATTTTGCGAATTGGTCCACGAGAGATGAGAGATAGGATAGGTTTAAGGGCCTCCATTGACTAGCAACTACAAAATGATAATATTCCTCATGAATAAGAGATGGGTTAAACATGAAAGGGATCCCACTAAAGCCAACATGGAGAGAAAAATTTAAGAGGATGGGTTAACGGTTGGAAATCCCTCCAGTTCCCACCGTTGATCTAAATGAAACCCCTAAATTTAGTAAATATTCTAAAACCAAGAATATATAAAGTTTCTTTGATGCCTTGATTCTGCCAAAACGATCATTCATCCATGTGGGAGAGAGCTTAACTAACATGCGATCTATAATTTGATTTTTTATTAGTCAGTCATGAAAAAATTGATGCAAAGGGTCTAGGCAAGGACTAGGCTCCCACACTACCCTCAATCCCATAGAAAAATGTAGGTCATCTCCAATAATGACATGTTGTTCCATCAAGGTGCCTGTAGTGACCAATTCTTCCCAAAAACACTCATGATCAGAGTAGGGCCCATAAATGTTTAAAAAAGAGACAAGAATAGCATGATGTTTAAAAGACAACTTCACAAGAATATTATAAGGAAAGGAAGAGGAGGAAATGGCCTTGAAGACGGGGTTCCAACCAATGATTAGACCCTCTAAGAAACTATGAGAGTCCAAATTATAGAAAGACCATTATTTCAACATCCCCTCAAGAAATTTTCATGCTCTAATCCATAGCACATACTTTCTTCAATCATTAAAATATTATGTTTAGCAGAAGCTATCAATATTTTATAGGATTTTTATTTTTAATTTTTTAATTTTTATTTTTTTTGTGGGCACCCCTAATTCCCCTCGCATTAAAGGAAAGAAGGATCATAGGTTGGCACTTGATAGGGATACATTCACTTTGAGGTCCCTAAAAATGGAGACTTATTTTCCTTTCGTAATTTCCAACTTTGATTTTTCATGCGCTTTGAGAATATTCAATTTCCTTCCTATCAAACATGCAACAAGAGGGTCCAAAACAAGCCCTTCATAGGAAGGGGGGAACTCTTTGAGGTTCCTCCTAAGGTGCAATAAATACTTCTTCTCACCCATTGAGCAAGGAGGGGAGGAGTAGGAAGAGGGGGGACATTGAGAAAGAGGGGAAGAGGGATTTAGGGATGAAGGGTACCGCAGGGACCAACAAAGGGTCAACAAAGGGGGATGAAGAGGGGAAGGGGAAGAAAAATGAGGGTTAGATGGAGGGGGTGGGGGGGAATCCACCTAAGATAAGGCATAAAACACAACAAATAAAGAGAGGGTAGAGAGTATAATATTACCAGTTCAATGACCATTGTTCAAAAACTGGTGTGAAAGGTAGCCTTGTGTACTTGAGCCAAAATGATGCCCCTCTGAGTTGGAGGTGAGAGGGACATTAGTAGAATAGTTCTTTTACTCCTGGAGAGGATGCCATGCTGACCCTAATGTACCTTGTTGTAACTTTGTAGAAAATTCTAGGTTAGGGAATTGTATGAGAGCATCTAAAATGTTTTGTTTTGATCTTGGGTTTAAATTGGATGACCAATGCTTTAAACTGTTAAACAGATGCATACTCTTAATTATTTATGATTTAGTAAAAAGGGTTGAATCTTCACCTTTAACATATTTTTAGCTTAGAAATGATATGTAAGGTTGAACTTAAGAAATTATATGATTAATTAAATCTTCAAATAGAAATTTTAATTAACCATATAGAGTTGATGCGTGTAAAATACTTTTATAACCAAACAAAATATATTTGAATCTTAAAGAGAAGTAACAATTTAAAGATGTAGAGGAGTTAATTAAAAAAAAAACATTTCCAATTAACTAATCTTTGTAATTTATGATAAATTCACAGGGGATTTCAGATAGATTGATATTAAATCTTATCTTACCCATATTTCCCAATAATATCAAATATTTGCAGAGATAAACAAAAATGAAAACATAATTTACAAAGGAGCACTCACAGGAACACAATTTGTTTCAAGATGAATCCAGAATCCTTCTATTAATCATATAAAACTCAGAAGATTACAATTATGCTTAGTAGTTTATCACAAGGGTTCAACCCTTATCAATTCTTTTTACAACATACTTATAACTTTTCTGCTAAACTAATCTCGGATTCCAAAAGGGAATTCATTACAGAAAGGTATTCGAACAAAATTACAAAATTTTCTAAAACAAAACTCAAAATAGAAGTCTTGGATAAATTCGACTGTCTGTTGAATATTGAAAGGAAATCTACTGTTGACTGTGCCTCTTTCCTAGTTGTTGGCTTTTGTTTTTGTGCCAAAATGATAGGCCTTATGTTTGTTTTTTACTCTATCAAGTCCAGTGATTTTTCCCATATTTCTTCACTTGGGATAGAAAAGTTCACCATATTTCTAAACCTTTCATCTACCTCGGTGTCAGTCTGAAAATTTGGCTTATTCATGAATAAATTATGAATCTTGTGATGAATATTCAAATCAAATTGTAAGCCTTCTAGAAAAACTTCTCCACTCATAAATCCTTTTTCCTTGGAAAATGTTGATGTGTATGTAGCTATGTTTAATACTTGATCCTAGTAATTCTCCAATGGAATCAATTTTCCATTAAAGTTTCTGGGTGGGAAGTCCTTACTCCTGTAGCAAAGAAATTTTTTTGTTGAATCTTTTAACATGTAACTCCAACTCTTTGTTGTTGTTCTCCAATTGCACCATTAAATTCTTCTTAGTAAAAAATCTTTTGACTTCCATTACTGTTGCAGTTTTATCTTGTATGTTAAGGTATTCAAGCTCTTCTTTAGTTTTGGAATTCAACATTCTAATGTTATTTTGTGCTTCTTGTGGACTATGCTCAATATCTACTTTAGTGTGCTCTATTGTTGTTTTGAATCTTTGTACTAATTCCTCTTGCTCAAAAATGATTTGAATAGAAGGCCATAAGTCTGTAACATTTGCATTTATATTATGCCAAATGCTGAGTTTTTCCACTGCCAACATTTGAATGATGATTTATTTATCTTCATACATCTGAATCTGCTGAGTAATTTTGAAGATCTTCTGTACTTATGCTAAATAGGCATTATCTGATTTTATCTTGCTTTCTTCAATTTTGGTGAGGGCCCCTGAAATTTTTTCAACTTTCTTATTTGTCAATGACAATTTTCCTAGGGCTTGAGTTAGTTTTTCTGAAGAATTTGACTCTGATTTTTGTGTTGTAGGCTATGATGAAGTTCTTACTGTTGATGCTCCACCTGTTTCCCATTTCTCCTTTTATTTTAGTAGTGTTTCCATTCTCGCTCCATTTTCTATATTTGAGCATTTTGTTCCACTACTAATGTAAACAACTTCTCTTCTTCCACCTCCAAACTAGCAAGTTCTTGAGTTTGAGGGTATTATGTAGTTGGGAGTTTAAGTTTCTTTCTAAGAGCCTGATTGTATGCATTTTTAATTTTTAGTACCTCCTCTGCTGCCTTGATATCACTAGGTTCATATCCTAGTTTGATAACCAATTATTCCTAAGTTCCGATTCTGGTGGGACATGTTTTCAAATTGTTGAGATTGCAACAAGATGAAGAGTTTAGTGGAAAGAAGTCACCTTCACTAAGTGGGCCCGCAGGCTATTTTTGGCGCAAAGTCTATTTTTAGACATATGGATCATGTTCTATGAGTTGGAGGATGCTATTTGTGGATGGTTGGTCAAGTCGGAAAAAATAGATGGACTTCTATTTTTAGACATACTGGGCAGAATCTATTTTTAGATTGCCAGTCTAAAAATAGATATGTCGAATATTATTAGCTCTTAATAATATTTGGACTATAAACATTATCTTATTCTCTTGGAGCACTTCGGTTAAGTGCACAGATGTGGCACAGGAGCTGACAGAAGGAATTACGCTATTCCTGAGGGTTAAGTGGAGCTATTGCATGGATACTTCAGTTAGAACTCATGTGACAGAGTTTGGTGGAGTTGATTGAGGAAGTTAGTGGAGTTGTATTCGGTTTAACTAATCTAAACATAGTTGAGCTATTTGTATTCAGTTTAACTAATTGATACAATTAGTGAGAGTGGTGTGAATTAATTATTAATTAATTGACTAATTATAAACTCATTAATCAACTAAAGAATGCATCAGTTAACTTCAGTGCATGGACAGTTTCAGTGGAGACCAGTGCAGAAATAGGTGAAAGAGCAGGTTAACTATCAGTTGTGACTATACTGTTGCTATTTTCAACACACAGATAATTGGAGAAGCCCATGAGGATTGCACAGTACAAGCCAGGTGGTTTATCTATTTAATGAAGCCATCCCATAGCATTGATTATGCAATAGAGGCTGGTTATCAAGTGGCAAAAGATTGGAGCATGTGTTTTGCTAGATCTAGCTTGATAATGTGTAGAAATTGAGGGTGTGCATAAGAGCTTGTGAGGAGCTTTGTACTATGATTTTTACATGATCTCCATGAAATATAATATACAGATAGTTGGGGTTTTCAACTTTAAGCTTTCCCATTAAATACTGTGTTCATATGTGTGATTTTTCGTGGTTTTAATGTGTGCATGCAATTGATTTTATTTCTGCAATTAATGATCAATGGTAGAAGAGGTTCTGTATTATGCATGAAGCTAAAATAGTGTGTGATTAGGAGAATCTTGGTGAATAATATATCAGTTATTCAAATTTATACATGGTATCAAAGCGATATTTATCATTGGAGCAATTGCAAAACATTGAAGCGGTTGAGTTTTGTGCCGGTGGAATTCGAATTTGCAGCAGTGTTTTCTTGGTGTCGAAGTTGAGATGTCTTTCGACGGATTGCAATTGGAGTATGCCCTTGAGGGTAGCTCGAATTATATTTCATGGAAGGACGGGATGGAGGCGGTGCTGGATGACAATGGGTTGAAGGAGTTCATAGATGCAGAAATTCCAAAGCCTACTTCTAGTGATGTTGCCGTACTTGATGCATGGCAAAAGAAGACAACAAAGTGTCGAAGGATTCTGTTTGAAGGTGTGAAGGATAACATAGTGTCCAACCTTCATGGTAAGGCTTCTCCATTCTTGATGTGGAAATCTTTGACAGATTTATTTCAAATCAAGAGCAACCAGAGAAAGTTGGTGCTCAAGGACAAACTCAGGAACATAAAAATGGAGAAAGGCGACAATATTCCCAAGTACATCACGAAGTTCATCCAATGCAGGGATGAGTTGGGCAGTGTGGGGGTTACTGTTGATGATGAGGACTTAGTGAGCTTGGCTCTCCTTGGGCTTCCGAAGAGTTGGCACTCTTATCAGGACTCTGTCAATGGTCGAGAGAAATTGCCAGGATGGGAGCGACTTTGGTCGGATCTTGTGCAAGAGGAGATAAGGCAGAGTACCAGGGACGGATCTTCATCAAAGAACTCTGATGAAGAGAATTGCGCTTTGGTTGCCAAAGAAAGAAGGGGAAGAGCAAAAGCTTCTCATTCCGAGTGTGAAAGAGGAAAGAAGCGGGACATGTCCAAGGTGAAGTGCTGCTTGTCACTAACACGGACATTACGCCAAAAATTGGCCACGAGAAGAAGAAAAATAAGCGAGGTTCATGGAATTGCGGTGAAGGGCTAACCCAGCCTCACGAGTTTGAAATTTCGGATTTTTCACTGATCGCATTCTTGGTTTCAAGTGTGATGGGATCAGTATGGTTCTTGGACAGTGGTGCGTCATTTCACATGACCGGAGATCGAGATCTGTTTTCAGATCTGGAGGAAAAAGATCTTGGAGTGCACATCGAGATGGGCGATGATGGTAGATACGGTGCGACTGGTATCGGTACCATTTCCTTTGAGAGGGAGTCTGGTAAACCCTTCGTATTGAAGGAAGTGATGCATGTTCCAGGATTGAAGAAGAATCTTATCTCTGTGGCGATGTTAGAAGACAAGGGATATGATGTTGTCTTTAGTGAAGGAAAGGCTTTCCTGCGCAGTAAGGCAACTGGTGAGACCCGGAGGATAGGGGTTCGAGTTAATAACCTTTATCAATTTTAGGTAGATGGCTGTGCAACAATGGCAGGTAAGGCAGAAGGAGTGGTGAGCCGGAATGATGACGAGTTGTGGCACCAGAGATTGGGCCACCTTCACCATGGAGCTTTGAAGATATTGCAACAGATTTCTAATGGGCTTCCTAAGGGTACTCTTGCACAGTCAGATCAGTGCAAGGGATGTACCTTGGGAAAATTTGTGAAAGCCACCTTTCACGAGAAGGATAGTCGCGCCACGACGATCCTTGAGAGAATTCACATAGACGTGTGTGGAACTTTCTCAGCAGCTTCGACAGCAAAGCACAGGTATTATGTGATATTTGTTGATGATTTTTCTCGTAAGTGCTGGATCTTCTTCATGTAGAAGAAGAGCGAGACATACTCAAAGTTATATGAGTTCAAGGCACTGGTTGAGAAAGAATCGGGGAAGCATGTGAAGGCTCTTAGGAGCGACAATGGTGGTGAATTCATCTTTGGCGAATTCAAGGAATTTTGCAGTGCAGAAGGAATTCGAAGAGAGCTCATAGCACCTCATAACCCACAGCAGAACGGGGTTGCTGAGCGGAAGAACAGAACGATCGTGGGTGCTGCACGGGCAATGTTGCATGATCAGGGCCTACCCATTCACTTGTGGGTGGAGGCATGAAATACTGCAGTATATGTGCAGAACCGTTGTCCTCACAGGATACTTGGCATGAGTACACCCGAGGAGGCGTTTTCTGGTAAGAGGCCTGATATTTCCCATTTGAGGATTTTGGTTCACCTGTTTACATTCATGTGACGAAGGATGCCAGGAAGAAGCTGGAGCCGACCGCAGAGGTTGGGATATTTGTGGGGTACACTGATACGCCCCACAACTATCATGTGTATTTTCCAGACAGTCGCAAGACTGTTGTGCGACGGGATATCAAATTTCATGAGGAGAAAGCCATGAAGTGTTCGCTTGAGAGGGAGCCACACTTGCATGTAGATGAGGAGCTATTAGTTCCTAAGGATGAGCCTTAGGATGTGGATCAGCCACAAGAGGAGGTTCATGGAGTGGAAGAGACCACTCAGGCAGCGCCAACCATCAGAGGGCGGAAGTGCACTACAGAAGCTGAGCGACTGGCTCTAGATGCAGAGAAGGTTGTAGGAGCACCTACATCACAGCACAGACAGAGACAGTCACCTGACCGGTATACTAGATGCATGGCTCTTATGAGCAAGTGTATCGTGATGGAGCCATCCTGTTTCGAGGAAGCTGTGGAGGACCCTGCATGGGTAGATGCCATGGTGGAAGAGTATGATTCGATTTTCAGAAACAGTGCATGGGAGATTTTATCGAGGCCGGAGGGGAAATCAGTGGTGGGTTCGAGATGGATCTACAAAGTGAAGCAGGCAACTAACGGGAGTGTGGAGAAGTACAAGGTAAGATTTGTTTCCCGAGGCTTTTCACAGATTGAGGGGATCGATTATGAGGAGACCTTTGCACCTGTCACAAGGTATTCTTCCATACAGACGATTCTTGCTCTCTCAGCGCAGATGGGGTGGCACATTCATCAAATGAATGTGAAGACTGCGTTCCTCAACAGAGTCATTGAGGAGGAGGTGTACATAGAGTAGCCCAAAGGTTTCGAGATCTTCAGCAGCGAGTCACATGTGTGCAGGCTCAAGAGAGCGCTGTATGGGTTGAAACAAGCACCTCGTGCTTGGTACACACGGATAGACAGTTATTTCACTAGACTTGGATTCTCCAAGAGTGAGGTGGATCCTAACCTATACCAGATTGTGGTGGAGGGTAAGTTGCTGATCATTGTACTTTATGTAAATGATTTTATTTTGACAGGTGATGAGTTGTTGATACTCTCATGAAAGGATGATCTTGCAAAAGAGTTTGAGATGAAGGACTTGGGCTTCCTTCATTATTTCCTGGGATTGGAAATTTGGCAACACAGTGATGGAATGTTTGTTTCTCAAGGCAAGTATGCCCGGGAGATACTGGAGAAGTTCAACATGCATGGCTGCAAGCCTGTTGATACTCCTCTTCCTGGTGGATGGAGGAAGGAGGATGCTACTTCGGCGGAGGTAGTGGATGCCACTGTTTATTGACAGTTGGTGGGGTCGCTTATGTATCTGGTCAACACACGACCCGACATATGCTATGCTGTGAACCAGCTTTCACAAGCTATGGTTAAGCCAACCAAGCTCTTCTAGAAGGCAGGAAAGCATGTATTGAGATATCTCAGAGGCACATCGGGATATGGATTATGGTACAGACAGTCGGATGAGGTGAAGCTTTGTGGCTTCACGGATGCCTATTGGGCAGGGAGCCCAACGGACAGAAAGAGCGCATTTGGAAGGATTTTCAGTATCGGGTTGACAACAGTTTCTTGGTACAACATGAAGTAGAGATCTGTGGCACTCAGTTCAGCAGAGGTCGACTATATGGCAGCAAGTTTGGCTGCATGCGAGGCTATATGGATGAGGAAGATCCTGGTCGGGTTGTTCGGTTCACACTTGGATCCTACTGTGATTTATTGTGATAATCAGAGTTGCATCAAACTCTTAGTTAATCCAGTATTTCATGATAGATCTAAACACATTAACATCCGGTATCATCATATCAGAGATTGTGTGCAGCGGAAGATCATGTTACTTTGATACATTCCCATGGAGGATCAGGATGCTGATATCTTGACGAAGGCGCTCACCAGGAGAAAATTCGAATACCACAGGGGCAGGATATGAGTTGCAGATAATCCTTATCTTGTTGAGAGGGAGTGTTGAGATTTCAACAAGATGAAGAGCTTAGTGGAAAGAAGTCGCCTTCACTAAGTGGGCTCGCAGGCTATTTTTCGCGCAAAGTCTGTTTTTAGACTATGTCTATTTTTAGACATATGGATCATGTTCTATGAGTTGCAGGATGCTATTTGTGGATGGTTGGTCAAGTCAAAAAAAATAGATGGACTTCTATTTTTAGACATACTCGACAGAATCTATTTTTAGATTGCCAGTCTAAAAATAGATATGTCGAATATTATTAGCTCTTAATAATATTTAGACTCTAAACATTATCTTATTCTCCTGGAGCACTTTAGTTAAGTGCACAGATGTGGAACAGGGGCTGACAGAAGGAATTATGCTATTCCTGAGGGTTATGTGGAGCTATTGCATGAAGACTTCAGTTAGAACTCATGTAACAGAGTTTGGTGGAGTTGATTGAGGAAGTTAGTGGAGTTGTATTCAGTTTAACTAATCTAAACATAGTTGAACTATTTGTATTGAGTTTAACTAATTGATACAATTAGTGAGAGTGGTGTGAATTAATTATTAATTAATTCACTAATTATAAACTCATCAATCAACTAAAGAATGCATCAGTTAACTTCAGTGCATGGACAGTTTCAGTGGAGACCAGTGCAGAAATAGGTGAAAGAGCAAGTTAACTATCAGTTGTGACTATACTGTTGCTATTTGCAACACACAGATAATTGGATAAGCCCATGAGGATTGCAAAGTACAAGCCAGGTGGTTTATCTATTTAATGAAGCCATCCCATAACATTGATTACGCAATAGAGGCTGGCTATCAAGTGGCAAAAGATTGGAGCATGTGTTTTGCTAGATCTAGCTTGATAGTGTGCAGAAATTGAGGGTGTGCATGAGTGTGTGAGGAGCTTTGTACTATGATTGTTACATGATCTCCATGACATATAATATACAGATAGTTTGGGTTTTCAGCTTTAAGCTTTCCCATTAAATACTGTGTTCATATGTGTGATTGTTCGTGGTTTTAATTTGTGCATGCAATTGATTTTATTTCCGCAATTAATGATCAATGCTAGAAGAGATTCTGTATTATGCTTGAAGCTAAAATAATGTGTGATAAGGAGAATCTCAGTGAATAATATATCAGTTATTCAAATTTCTACACAAATTTCAACTGTGAATGCATGTTGTTCAATGAAACCTATAGTTTTGAAGCAGCCATGGTAGAACTAGTTAGAGTTGAATAAATAAGTTCACATGCTTGTTTATGCAAATCAATTTGGTCGATTGCATGAAATTGTTTAGTATCAACTGAAAATATAGAGACCTTGTAATATTCATCACTTTTGGGAGCTATAACTTTAGGCTCTAAAATGGCCATTTGAAACTACCCCTTTTTTGCATCAAAATCTGATAGAAATCTATGTTGAGTGGTCGAAATTTCTTCCAAAATTATGAATATGCAGAAGCTTTAAGAGCTTCATTATTCAACTTAATCTCTCTATACCTTGAAAAAATGCTTGGCTGTGGTTGAACTTGAGAAGTAGATGAAATGGTATATTAACTGGTCTCTCCTACATATGGAGAAGAGGTAGTAGGATTTCCTGTCAGAACCAAGGTAGTGTGTTCCTGGTCATCCCTTTCTTCTGAATATTCTTCATTAGTTTTAATTTTCTGAGGATTTTCTTTGCTACCAGTTTTAGTGGAGATTTGTGGATTTTTATTTCTTCTCTTGAAAACTACAAAGTTTGTATCTTGTTTCTCTAAATCTGTAGGAGACATGATTTCCCTTGGCCTTTTGCTTTCTTTATCCTTGGAGATAGGAGTCTATAGAGAAGAATAATTCACCAACTGCTCTTCTGCTTCCTATAATGTTCCTTATGCCTATTCTTCCTGACTGGCATATTTTTCTATCTCTGGTCTTGGTGTATAAATAGGCCCTCCATATTTTTCTATCTCTGGTCTTTGGCATAGCCTTGTTGTTGGATGAAATGAGATGGAGAAATGTGGAGGGCCAGAATGGAGATGCCTTATTTGTACGAGGAAGGTCCCAAAACATAAAAAAAAATACGTTTTCGAGTGGGAGATCTAAATCTCTAGGAAAGCCTGTAAAGGTGTGCTGGAAATGCAGAAAGGAAGGGCACTTCAAAAAGGATTGCAAATCTAAATCTCCCGAGAAAGGAAAGAGATCTGATGATGCTCCTTCTACAGAGGAAAAAACCACCTTAGATGAAGGTGGGGAAGTGTATTTGGCTTCTTCTTCAAATACACATGTAGAGCATGAGGCATGGTTGATTGACTCAAGTGCATCCTTTCACTTACTTCCCCATAGGGAGTGGTTTTGCGAGTATGAGAAGTATGATGGTGGTGATGTTTTCTTAGGGGATGATAGGAAGGCCATAATTGTCAGATGTGGAAAATTCAAGCTAAATCCGCAAGGTGGAAGGATTAGAACAATTCATGGTGTTCTGCATATTCCTGCATTAGCAAGAAATCGGATTTCTGTAAGCAAGATGGATGATGCAGGTGTAAAAACAATGTTAGAAAAAGATACTTGCAAAATGGTTCAGGGAGAACTGGTATTAATGTGGGGAGTTCGGATTGGAACTCCTTACAAGCTTCAGGGTAGAACTGTTATTGATGGGTGCAACAATTATGTGGTTTCTTAAAGTGGAGCAAAAAGCCTAACGGTCTCTGGAGAAAAGATGATTCTATGGCATCAAAGGCTTGGGCATATTGTTGATAAGGGCCTTCAAACACTACATGGTAATGGTATGGTAGAAGGTATGTCTAATTTCTCTCTGGATTTTGATTTCTGTGAACATTGTGTATATGGGAAGCATAATTAGGTGAGTTTTCTTTCTTGTGCCAAGAGGGCGAACAAGATACTAGAGCTTGTGAACAATGACGTGTTTGGACTTGTGTCGGTTCAATCACTGGAAAAGTCTGTGTACTATGTTTCATTCATAGATGACTTCTTAAGGAATACATGGATATATTTCTTGAGTAAGAAATATGAAGTCTTTGACATATTTAAAGAATTTATAGCTCTGGTGGAAAACTAGACAAAGAAGAAGATAAAGGTGCTAAGGACAAATAATGGTGGAGAGCTTTTCAAGAAGGAATTTGAAGAGTTCTATAAGAAGTGTGGTATATCACGTCAGAAGCTACTCCATACACACCTCAACTAAATGGATTTGCAGAAAGAATGAACAGAACACTAGTGGAAAAGGCAAGAAGCATGCTCAGTGGTATCGAGTTAAGATAAGAATTCTGGGCAGAGGCAGTGGAGACTGCATGTTAACTAGTTAATAGATCACCTTCATCAACGTTGGAGGATAAGACTCCACATGACGTATGGAATAGTAAGAAACCCTCTCTTTCACATATCAGGGTATTTGGATGTGATGCATATGTACATGTCCCAAAGGAGAAAATGACCAAGTTGGATTATAAATTTGAAAGGTGCATCTTTATTGGGTATAAGGATGGTTTAAAAGGTTACAAGATTTGGAACCCAGAAATAAGGAAGGTTGTGTAAAGTCAAGATGTGGTGTTTAGAGAGGTGAAACATGTTGTTAAACTTGAAGTCCTACCAAAGGAACCTGAGAAGATAGAGTTTAAGCTAATGAGGATGAATCAGACTCTACAACAGAACAAGATTTAGAAGAGGAAGAGCCACAAACTCTAGCTATGAGAAGATCAGTTCGGGAAATAAGACAACCAAAAAGGTATAGTCCATCTGCTTTCTGTTAATTTTTTTCTTTAACTATCACTGATGATGATCCTAGAACTATCAAGGAGGTCGTGAATTCAAAGGATGGAAAACTATAGAAGGAGATCACGATTGATGAAATGGCATCCTTGCACAAAAATAAGGCATGGGATTTGGTGGAGTTGTTGATTGGAAGGAAGCCCATTGGGAGAAAATGGGTGTTTAAGAAGAAGATGAATGTAGAATTCAAGGTGGAGAAATACAAAGCTCGGTTGGTAGCAAAAGGTTATTCCCAGGGGTTGGGAATTGATTTTGGTGATATTTTTTCTCCTGTTGCCAAGGTTACTTCTATTAGATTATTTTTATCTGTTGCTATTGAATTTGATTTTGAGTTGGAACAGATGGATTTGAAGACACCATTTATTCACCGGGATCTTGAAGAGGAGATCTACATGAAGCAACCTAAAGGCTTTACAGTGAAGAGTAAGAAAGAACTGGTATGCAGGTTAAAAAAGTCTCTGTATGGGTTAAAACAATCACCAAGGATGTGGTATCAGAAATTTGAAACCTATATATGGGGACTTGGCTTCACCAAAAGTAAAGAGGATCACTGTGTGTGTTAGCACTAGTTTTGATTCCTTTGAAAGTTTCCCTCTCCATCATTTTATTTGGCCTCTAGATCCTTATGCTTCATTTTTCCAAATGATAAATTCCAATGCAAAAGCAGCTCCACCCCCCACATCAAACCTTTAATATATATCATATATTACATATATGATATCATATATATTTTCTGCACTTAACCATATGAAAACCCTTACCTTTCATCACAATTCGCTTATCGTAGATCCAAACTTCATTTACAAAACAATTGTCATATCCCACAAACCTTTCCATATATTATATTACATATGATATATGTAGTATCATTACCACACACCCATATTAATTTTTGCATTGGCATATCACAAAGTCCTTTGATTACCTCTTCGAAACCCCCGAAATGCGATTTGCGAGACTGCTGGGACCACCTCTCTTTTCCATGTCATCTCCATTCGCATTTGCGCAACTTCGCATTCTTTACCATTTGGAATCTCACTCGCCGCTTCATAAATTCTCAATGCGATAATGGTGGGACCCATATTTCCCTTTGATACGCCTCAAATACCTTATAAACCCTTTTTATTATGATTCTGGTGCGAATAACACTTAACCTTACCTTTCGCCTTTCGCAAAATCAAACTCTTTCTTTTAGCGCCTCAACACGCATCGCAAAAAAAACTGTTTCGCAGATCGGCAAACATAACATTTTGCACATTGCAAATTTGGTGATTATAACATATTGCACTTCACTAACTTTTAATCCTTGCGATCACCACAATATCTTATCACATGTGATGTGCGATATGCATCGCATCGCAAGATCGCAACATTACTTACCTTTTCTATTTACTTCTGCCTCCTTTCCTTGATTGTGATATAAAGTGGGACCACGCCTCCCTACCATGTCATCTCACCTCCCATCGCAATTCGCAATCCGAAAAACTTACCTTTTGTGTTTATGATTAACTCCTATGATTCCCAAATTGCGATATTTCCCATAGTCTATTCTGCCTCGAGATCTTTCCCACTTCTTTAATCAACAACCCTTGTTTTATTTCGGCTTTAACATAGCCGGGGGGTCCAGAATAGGCAGTATTATGATCTAACCCCATTGCAACATGTCTTCCTCTCGTCATTTCGCACCCCCTTCATTCAAACTACTTACCGCTTACATACCCCCCTGAAATCCATTCTTCGCTTTGTGTTAATGACGCCGGCCCCACCTTTTTCTCCGCCATTTTATCCAAAAGGTTTTTGGTTTCCACCATTTAGAAGGAAAACAATGGAAGAAATCCTCCAGAACATATTTCCATTAAACCCGCACCACCATTACTCTCAGTACTAGCACATTTAAATAAGGCACCATACAGTATTCAGGAGACAATTGGAAGCATTACAGGAACCTCGACAATAGTTACTCAGGCAGTTAAGATAATATCAGCAGACCCTGTACTTCTTCACCTACATTTCAGGATTAAAAACTACCGCGTTCACAATGCTGTTAGAATCAATAAATATCAGCCCGGTATTCTGTAAAGTTTTCTTGTTATTGTAATAAATTAAAAACATAAACTCCCTATTCCTTTGGATTGTAATAAAATCCTTTTCTATGGAGATATTTGAGAGTCTAGCCTTTCTGGCAGACAATTGTAAATATATAAAATACACAGTTTATAGAAGTAGAAAAAGGGGGATATGGTTGGTGGCACAGGGCCTAGTGCCCTGGCGCTGTTGCTGATCCTCATATTATTCTTGAAGCAATTTATTGTTGAACACATAATATATTCCAGTTACACTCTTGAGGATTCACAAAATCATATGGTGTGTGTATTGTTTTCCCCTCCATTTTTACATACTTTATCTATCTTTCCAGGTTTATCATAAAAGTTCTATCTTTTGTTTTTATAAGTCTTGTGAACCTCCAAGTCACATGGACATGTTTTCGTAAGTCTTGATTCCAAGATTTCCTGATTTAGTATGAATTGAAGATTGTTCATAAAAATTCCTTCAGGTGGAATTAAACCTTGTTTCATGTTTTTGTAAGTCTTTTGATCTAGCAAGCATGTTAAACTATTTTTGTCAGTCTTGATTCACCAAGCATTCCTGATTCATCAGGTCATGTTAGTCAGATGCATTCCTTGCAATTTCTTGTAAGTCTTTTAAAATCATTCTTTCACTATATATTTAAGATTTGGAATTTGTGTCATTTTTCCTCCCAACAATGGATTTTTGTCCTACAGACCCACTGTCTTGCTTCCATTCTTCTAACCATCAGACTACAAAGTAAATTTTTCTACCACATCATACATCAGTGCCCTCCTATGTGTTAGAGATTTTTTATCTGTTCAACGTTCCTTTTAGAGTGCTTGAGATCCAACCACTTTCCAAAAACCCAATCAAATCATAAGAAATAACATTAGAGATTAAGATGTGTCTGTTCAGGAGCTTGATGCAGTCCAAGTGCTGATTCCAACGCTAACAATGTGTATTTTAAATTAATTAACGACAATGTTATTTATTTGGTCTTGTATGTGGAGGATATGTTGCTAATTGGAAATGACAAAGAAATTATCCAGGATTTGAAGACCCAGTTGTTTTCCAACCTCGACATGAAGAATCTTGGTGCTGCAAACTATATTTTGGGCATGGAAATTAAGAGAGATCGGGCAAAGAGGAAGCTCTGGTTAAACCAGAAAAAGTATGTCGAGATAATATTGCAGAGGCTCAATATGCAGGATAGTAAACCGGTGAAGGTTCCTATTCATGTAGGTGTAAAGCTATCTGCTGAACAATGTCCCAAGACACAAGAAAAAGAGGAGGATATGTCCTGTGTTCCATATGAAAGTGCAGTGGGTAGCCTGATGTATACAATGGTCTGTACTAGACCAAAAATTGCACATGCAGTGGGAGTATTGAGCAGGTTTATGTTAAAACCAGGGAAGGAGCATTGGAAAATAGTGAAGCGGGTTTTCAGATATTTGCGTGGAACTAGTGATTATGGTTTGTGCTACCAGGGAAGACCAAGATTGGAAAAATTTTTGGACATTTGTGGTTTTGTTGATGTAGACTGGGTTGGAGAACTAGAACAAAGAAGATCTACAAGTGGGCATGTGTTTAGCCTATTTAGAGTTGCAGTCAGTTGGATGAGTAAAATACAGTAGCTAGTGGCTCTTTCAACTACAAAGGAAGAATACATGACAACCACTCATGCAAGCAAGAAAGCAGTTTGGTTTCAGAGATTGTGTTCAAGTATGGGGTCGGTGCAGTGAGCTATAAGGATAGACTGTGATAGCCAAAGTGAAATTTTATTGGCTAAGAACCCTGCTTATTATTCAAAGACAAAGCACATTGATGTTTAATATCACTTTGTGAGAGACATGGTTGAGGATAAAAATGTGTTGCTGGTAAAGGTGGACACTTTGAATAATGTTGCAAATGCATTGACGAAGTCTGTGAGCACTCAGAAGTTCTCTTGGTGTAGAGAAACAATGGGTGTCGCAGGGCTGGACTAATGACTAAGCTCTCCTGTGGCCCCCTGCAGAAAGAAAACAACAAGTGGGAGAATGTTGGGTATGTGTTATATTATTTCCACGATTAGTCGCACGTGTGGGGGGGTCGCATGGGGCAGGTAGCCCCCTACGCGGGGGGTAGCGCCTCAAGAATTTTTTTTCCTTATTTTTTGGTGGGTAGACCCGCTTATGGTTTTGTGCATGGGGTTGCACATGGTTTTGGGGCATGATGGTTTTCCACCCTTGGTATTTTGTAGATCTGGTCAAGGGAACTGCAATTCTGTTGTAATCCAGGGTTAATGGATTGGGGTTTATGAATGCTTCAGCAGGCATGTAAATGTGTTGTAACATTAAAATGAATATAATGAAAAATCAAGCTGGCAGTCCCGATTTGGGATCCGGGGGAAAAATCTCTGTGTATATTTGTATTATGTTTTATGCTCTCGCTATTTTTTATTTTCTGTTTTTAAGAATTCGTTTGTAGATAATTTCTGTACAGGGTTAAAACCTACAACTTTGGTATAAATACCAATCTCCCACTTTAGATTGTTCTGGGAGGTGCAAGAATTTTTTGATTTCTAGAGATATTCTTGGTAAAACATCACTGGATAATAAACATAAGGAAGTATGAAGGAACTGATCTACAAAATATGTGAAAGTATATTCTTCTGAATTCCTCCCGAACAATGAATTCCAATGGATAACTAACAAAGGGTTACGCTGATCATCCATTTTCTGCAATTGAAACTTAAACCTGTTTTCTTGATGATATAACATTAAGTATACTAACACTCACTAATATTTAAAGACTCCTTCAACATTAAATTTCATGAATTGTTCATGCAGAGCATCAGACAAAAATTGGTTGTAATTAAATAATATTAAGTTATTTTTTCCAACTGTGAATACTGATAAGAATCCTAAGATTACTTCATCAATCCACTGATCTATGTAGTGTCCTAATAATCGAGTCACCATGGAGATTACTTGCTTTGATATTTCCAGGAAAATTGAAACAGGATATGGAGGGTTCTTTATGGGGAATTCAATGGTTTTAGGTAGAAAATTTTCAAAGATATGAGTTCTTTGAGGAAAGGTAAGCTTATTATATAATTCAATTAATTATCTAGGGGGGAAATGATGGCGGGAAGCTTAGGGATCTATCTGCAGGGTTTGAAAAACACTTTCACGGGAAATTGAAAATAAAATTTCATTATTTGGAGCAATCACTGCCTTTTTACTTGGTAAATATCTAAGATGGCACCAAGAAAAAAATTCAGGAAAATAATGGGCTTGAGGGAAAATGAATTGAGGGAGAAGAGACTCCCATATATTCAATTCATCACTTTGATCAAGATGCTTTTGCTTTTCCCAATTGTGAAGTTTGTAGAGGTCGAATTCACAATTGGTCTCAATACATTTAAATTGGGTGTCAATCAAAAGGGCTTTATCAAGGTCTGGTACAGGGGGAATCATGTGGTCTTCCTCATTCATTTTTACCTTACCCTTCTTCTTTGTCATTCTGAATTGAAGGTGATTGGAATAGAAAGAGGTTACCTGAGAGAGAAATTGGATTGAATTGTTAAAAAATATCTGACAGTAGAGTTTTGATTGCTTGATCGTCTCGTCAATACCCTGCAAGAATGAATGGATTTGGAAGGAAAATAGTTGTATACTCTTGTGGTAAATTTATAACTACAATGGCGAGGAAGAATAACAAAAACATTACCATTTTTAGGACCAGGAGATATTAATTAACGAACGGTCAGTCGGCAAGAGCTTTTATTTTCCAACGGTCGACTAATGTGGGAGGTGATGACATGGAGGGCAGAATCATGGAAATGTGGTGGGAGGTAACGGGTAGAAGCACCAACCACAAGTGAGAGGAAAGGTGGTTTTTTGGGGTGGGTGGGTTGGTGGGTGTTGGAGGTAATACGTTTTGGGAGAGGACCCCTTGAAAGAAACATGGTGGTGACACATTGCATTGGGCGGTAAAAGTGAAACCACTTTTTGGCCCCCCCTCCTTGTTAACTGTCGATAGCGTAGAAATTATACAAACAATATGTATATCATGGATTCAATTTGATCTAAGAATTTACTAAAGCTAGATACTGAATCGCTTCTACAAATCAATTGCGGAAATTAAAACACAATTTCCAATCACATGAAGTAAAGAAGAATTAATGAAACCACAACACAAATTTCCCAGGGAAAGTTTGCTGCCCAAAACCCCACTATCTTATATTGTATATTCAACATGGATACATGAAACAATTACAATACAAATCTCCTCACAAGAGCCTCATGTAATCAGCTAATTGTCTCACACTGTCCTGGATAAAACTGACCAAGACTTAGCCAATTCTCAGCCTCTAAACAACCTGCCTTTCTTGTGCAATCCCTGATGAATGAAATCCATATTCTTTAGGAATTTTGGCCTTCCTTGACTGCGCAAGGATCATGGGCAATCCAATGAGTGTTTGGTTGCATGGGTGCAACCCAATAATCCTACAATTGATAGTTAACATCCCTTTCACCTAGATCTCAACTGGGCCTCCACTGGAACTAACATGCATGCAACTAATAATAGTAAATCATCAGTTGCATGTTAGATCACTGATTGTGAATTAAATAATATTTAATTCATTGAATCTCTCACTAGTGCAACAAACAGTTACAACTAGCACAACTGACTTTAACTCACTTAACTGAGTTAAACTTATAACACATACATTAACTAATGCACCAAATGCACTTCGAACTCTGTTACAACTAGAATTACTCTGCATGCCTCACCAACTACCCTCAACTCAAAATTCATGAGCTAAATGAGTTTATCACACTTAGTTAACTATTACAAGTGATTTTGAGATAGCATTACATTTTATTGTCCATTTTAATTAAGGGAAAATTAAAATAGACATGCACCAAATTTATCGCATACCAGTGTAGGTGCTGCTAAGACCTGTGGTCCCACACTAGTGTAGGTGCTCCTTGGACCTCTTGGTCCCACACTAGTGTAGGTTCTATAATTTCTTGTTGGACTTAAACACTCCCTCTCAACAAGAAAGGGATTATCCTTCACCTCGATCCTGCCTCCATGGTATTCAAATTTTCTCCTGGTGAGCACCTTCGTCAGAATATCTGCATCCGAATATTCTGTGGGAATGTACTGAAGTAAAATTATGCGCCTCTACACACAATATCTGAGATGGCAGTATTGTATGTCTATGTGCTTGTATCTATCATGAAACACATGATTAACTAAGAGTTTAATGCAAATCTAGTTATCACAATGTATCACTATCGGATCCATCTGAGAACCAAACAAACCAAACAGGATCTCTCTCATCCAGGTGGCCTCACATGCAACTTGACTTGCTGCCATGTACTCTGCTTCTACTGAACTAAGTGCAACACATCGCTGCTTCCTACTGTACCGAGAAATTGTTGTTGATCCTATGCTGAAGATCCCTCCTGATGTGCTCTTTCTGTCTGATGGACTTCCTACCTAATCTACATCCGTGAAGCCTTGAATATTAACTCCCTATGTCTGTCTATACCATAATCCATTCTGTGTTGTGCCCCTTAGGTATCTCAAGACATGCTTCCCCACCTTCCAAAAGAGCTCAGTAGGCTTAACCATAGCTCGACTCAGCTAGTTAACTGCGTAGCAAATGTCTGGTCTAGTGTTCACCAAGTACATTAGTGAACATACTAACTACCTGTAGGCAGTAGCATTCACTACCTCTTCTGAAGTAGCATCCTCTTTCCTCCAATTTTCTGGAAGAGGAGTGTCCATGGGTTTACAACTCTCCATGTGAAACTTACCCAGTATCTCTTTGGCATACTTGCCTTGAGAAACAAAAATTTCACCATCCCGCTACCATATTTCCAAACCTAGGAAATAATGAAGGAGTTCCATGTCCTTCATTTCAAACTCCCTTGCAAGATCCTCCTTGCATGAGTGTATCATCTGCTCATCACTAGTCAAAATTAAATCATCAACATAAAGTACAATAATCAAGAGCTTACCCTCAACCAAAATCTAGTACAAGTTTGCATCAACTTCACTTTTGACAAAGCTCAACCCGGTGAAATAGTTGTCAATCTGAGTGTACCAAGCACGAGATGCTTTCTTTAACCCATACAATGCTCTCTTGAGTCGACACACATGCGACTCACTATCAAATATCTCAAAACCTTCTGGCTTCTCTATGTATACTTCTTCCTTAATAAATCCATTGAGAAACGTAGTTTTCACATCCATCTAATGAATGCGCCACCCCATCTATGATGAGAGTGCAAGGATAGATCTAATGGAAGAGTACCTTGCAACTGGTGCAAAAGTATCATCATAGTCAATCCTCTCAATCTGTGAGAATACCTGGGCCAAAAATCTAGCCTTGTACTTCTCCACACTCCCATCAACAACTCACTTTACCTTGTATATCCATCTAGATCCAACCACTGATTTTCTGACTGGTCTTGGGAAAATCTCCCATGCAATGTTCTTGACAATGGATTCATACTCCTCCACCATTGCATCAACCCAAATTGTTTTCTCCACTACCTCCTGAAAGGAATATGGTTTTGTCACAATACACTTGCTCATAAGAGCCATGTATCCAGTAAACCTATTTGGCGATTATCTCTGTCTGTGTTGTGAAGTAGAGGCTCATACATTCTCTACTGCCTCAAGTCTCAATCTATCAGCTTCCGTGGTGCACCTTCTACCATTTCTGGTGGATGGATTTGCATGAGTGTTTTATGCCACTCCCTGATCCTCCACATGTGGCTACTCCACATCTTGAGATTTATTCTTTGGAACCAAGAGTTCCTCCTCTGCATGCAAATAAAACTCCATCTCAAGGATAATCTCATGGCTTTCTCCTCATCAAATTTTATATCTCGTCACACAACAATCATTCTGCTAAATGGAAAATACACACGATGGTTGTGGGGAGTTTCAGTGTACCCCAAAAATATCCCAATCTCAGTTGTTGGTTCCATCTTCTTCCCGCTTTGGTCACATGCACATAAATAGATGAGCCAAAAATCTTAAAATGTGAAACATCAGGTTCTAATTACCCATAAAAGCCTCTTCTGGTGTACTCATGCCAAGTATCCTACGAGGAAAACGGTTCTGCACAAATACCACTGCATTGCATGCCTCCGACCATAGATGCATTGGTAGGCCTTGATCATGCAACATCGCTCTTGCTACACCCACAATCGTTCTGTTATTTCTCTCAGCGACCCCATTTTGCTGTGAGTTATGAGGCACTATGAGTTCTCTCGAATTCCTTCTTTGTTGCAGAAGTTCTTGAATTCATTGGAGATGTACTCACCACCATTGTCACTGCTAAGAGCTGTCACATGCTTCCCTGTGTCTTTCTCCACCAGTGCTTTGAACTCAAGAAAATTTGAGAATGTCTGATATTTCTTCTGCATGAAGTAGATCCAACACTTTCGAGAAAATTCATCAAAAAATATCACATATTACTTATGCTTTCTTATCGAAGCAACAGAGAATGGTACACACACATCTGAGTGAACTCTCTCAAGGATCCATGAGGCTTGGTTCTCCTTCCCATGAAAGGTGGCCTTACATATTTTCCCATAGTACATCCCTTACATGTGTCTGACTGTGCAAGTGTACCCTTGGGAAGACCCATAGAAATCTGCTGCATGAATTTTAAGGCTCCATGGTGAAGATGGCCCAATATCTTGTGCCATAACTCACCCTCATCTCGGCTCACCACTTTGTCTACCTTACCCATCAATGTTGTGTATCCATCTACATTAAGTTTATAGAGATTTTTTAACTCGAATCCCAATCTTCTTGGCTTGTCTTGTTGTTTTGTGTCGCATGAAAGCTTTTGCCTTCAGTGAAAACAACATCATAGCCTCTATCCTCCAACATTGCAACTGAGACTAAATTTTTATTCAAGCCTGGTACATACATTACTTGTTTTAATTGAAAGGGTTTACTTGACTATCTCTGGAAGGTAATGGTGACAATCCCAGTAGCACTGTACCACCTATCAACACCCATTTCGATATGCATTTGGAGGTCCTCCTCCTCCAAGATACTGAAAAGTTCTTTGTCCCCCGTCATGTGAAAGGATGCACCACTATCCAAATACCACACAATCCCATTGCACTTGACATAATGCATGCAATGTGTAAGAAGTCAAGCTCAAATTGCAAGGCTAAAGCCTCACCAGCTGTAGATCCTGAAGCCTTCTTGTTCTTCTTCTTTTGTGAACAATTAGTGGCATAATGCCCATGCTTGTGATAGTGAAAAAACTTCACTCTGGACATGTCGCACTTCTTGCCATTTTTACCGGAATCGGATTTGGAATGGAATTTATTTCCTTTCCCCTTATTCACTTTGGCAGCCAAAGCACAATCTTCTTCAGCTTCATTCTTAGATGAAGATCTATATTATGTATTTCGTCTGAACTCCTCTTGCACCAAATCCGACCAAAGTTGTTCCCAATCTAGCAAATTTTCCCTTCCATTGACATAGTCCTTATAACTATGCCAACTCTTGGGAAGTGCTAGAAGAGATAGGCTCACCAAATCATCATCAACGACAGTAATGCCAATGTTCCCCAACTCATCCCAACCCTAGACAAACTTTGTTAAATATTTTGGCACGGAGTCACCTTCTCCATCTTGATCTTCCTAAGTTTATCTTTCAGTGCCAATTTCCTATGGTCACTGCTGCTCTGAAATGGATCTATTAAAATTTTCCACATTGCATATGGTGTCGATTTTCCATGGAGACTTGAGACAATGTGGTCTTGTACTCCCTCCAGTAATAGCTTCCTCTCCTTTGCCACTTTCTTTTTCCATGCATCAATATTTGTAGCGTCTGTCACAATGGGTTTAGGAACATCATTGTCAATGAATTCCTTCAAGCCATTGTCTTCAAGTACTGCCTCCATCCTGTCTTTCCAAGAAATATAGTTAGAGTTTCCCTCGAGTGCATACTCCAATCTCAAGCCATTAAAATCCATTTCGATCCTGAATCACTTGTAGCACCAAGAAAGTCTTCTGCAAATTCGAATTCTATTTAGTCACAAACTAAACTCCTCCATTATTTTGATTTCCTGTGCGCCGATACCATTTATAAATTATACAAACAATATGGATATCACGGATTCAATCTGATCTAACAATGTAGTAAAGCTAGATACTGAATCGCTTTTACAAATCAATTGCAGAAATTAAAACACAATCGCCAATCACATTAATCAAAGAAGAATCAATCAAACCACAACGTAGATAATTTCCCGGGGAAAGCTTATTGCTCAAAACCCCACTATCTTCTATTGTATATTCAACATGGATACATGAAACGATTACAATACAACTCTCCTCAAAAGAGCCTCCTGTACTCAACTAATTGTCTCACACTGTCCTCGACAAAACTGACCAACACTTAGCCAATTCTCAACCTCTAAACAACCTCCCTTTCTTGGATAATACCTGATGAATGAAATCCCTATTCTTAAGGAATTTTGGCCTTCCTTGACTGCGCAAGGATCATGGGTAATCCAATGAGTGTTTGTTTACATGGGTGCAACCCAATAATCCTACAACTGATAGTTAACATCCCTTTCACCTAGATCTCAACTCGGTCTCCACTGGAACTAACATGCATGAAACTAATAATAGTAAATCATCAGTTGCATGCTAGATCATTGATTGTGAATTAAATAATATTTAATTCACTTGATCTCTCACTAGTGAAACAAACAATTACAACTAGCACAACTGATTTTAACTCAGTTAACTGAGTTAAACTAATTACACATGCATTAACTAATTCACCAACTGCACTTCAAACTCTGTTACAACTAGAATTACTCTGCATGCCTCACGAATTACCCTCAACTTGAAATGCACGAGCTAACTAAGTTTACCACACTCAGTTAACTATTACATGTGATTTTGAGATAAAATTATAGTTTATTGTCCATTTTAAATTAAGGGAAAATTAAAGTAGACATGCGCCAAATTTAGCCCACACCAGTGCAGGTATTGCTAAGACTTGTGGTCCCACACTAGTGTAGGTGTTCCTGGTCCCACACTAGTGTAGGTGCTGCAATTGCTTGTTGGACTTCAACAGATAGCGCGGGGGGGGGTGTCTGAAATGGTAATTCTCACCATTAATCTGGGTGGGAGTGATCTTGGCCATAGATTTGAGCACAAATTTTATTCACAAACTGAATAAAATGCTTTTGAGATGCGGTAAATAAAAAAAACTATATTTTAAAATAAAAATCAAATGTTAATATATATTTTTTGAAGTGGCATTTTGACTTGCACACTTATAGGGGTATATATATATATATTTTAATTCCTTTTTCTTTCACATTTTATTTTATTCCCTTTTTATTTTCTATTTCTTTTATGCACACACACACACACACACACACACACACACATATAATTTTTTATTTTATTTTATTTATTTATTTATTTCTGCAAAAATAAAATGTACATGATACAAAAGGTGACAACATTGGCTCCATCTAGGTACTTCTTCCCCATGTGTGATATAGAGAAAAAGTAGAACCATGTGCCTTCTCCCTGGGCTATAGAGTCTTTGTTGTACAAATCACAATGACAACAAATTTTAAAGAAAAGTCGGTGATGTACAATGAATCCTATCTATGAGAAATTCCAATACTGAATGTAATGTTTAAGATATTGTCCATTGATGGGAAATGTAGAATATCTTCCTTCGATATTATGTAAAATAAAAGTATTAATGCCCTTGACTTCTGCAATGATGAATGGTCCCAACCAAAGATTATCAAAATTACCATGTTTTCCTCTTTCCTCTCTTTTGGCTTCCCATCTTAAAACTATATCTCCTTGCTTGAAGTCTCTTTCCCTAGATTTTCGATCAAATAATCTCTTCGTCTTGTTTTGATATTGATGAAGTTTGAAGTGAACTTCTTCTCTATCTTGATTTAACTCAATGATCTGATTCATTCTTCTTGAAAAATACTAGGTTCCTCATATCTTTCCTGTAAAAATTTCATAACAGGAAAAGCTAGTTGTGTGGGAAAGATTGATTCAGTTCCATAAAAAAGTTGGAAAGGGGATTTACCAGTAAATTATTTAGGTGGCACTCTGTTAGCTCAAACTGCATATTTGATATGACTATCCCAATTCCTTTTATGATCTGATAGTACCTTTTTGATAATTTTTACCAAACTCTTATTTGATGATTCTGACAATCCATTTTCTTAAGCATAATATGGGGTAGAATTATGCAATAAAATATGATATTATTTGCAAAACACTATCATTTTGATACTAATGAATGCTTATGCGTTATTAATGACTATTTTTTGTGGACAACCAAATCTGGATAATATGTTTTCTTCAATAAATTTAATAACAACAGTGTGTTGCATTTTTTACAGGGATGGCTTCCACCCATTTCATAAAGTAGTCTGTAGCAGTCAGGATCCATTTGTGTTGATTACTGGATGCTGGAATTATTTCTCCTATAAAATCTAATCCTCGCTGTAAAAAGGGTGCTTCAATCAATACTGGAACTAGTGGAAGTGCTGCTAATCTCTCCTTGCTAGCAAAAATTTGACATGGAATACAACTTCTAACCTTTTATCCCACTTGTGCAAACCATTTAGGCCAATAAAATCATGCTTTTAGGATTTTGTATGTTGTTTCTCTCCAAGAATAGTGTCCTCCACATATACCTTCATGAAAATTTTCTTTGACGCCATTTATCTTATTTTCAATTATACATAAAAGAAGGATATTCAATGCATCTTTCCAATACAAATTGGCATTGATGATGCAATATTTCATGGCCTTTAGTCTTAGAGATCTACATTGATTCCTTGTGAATCTAGGAGGATACTTAAACTCACAAAGAAAATGTACAATATCAGCATACCATTGAGATAGTAGGAATTTTTCATCAATATGAAGTAGGATAGGAAAATAATCAGCAACAGAAGAAGGTTCTTGTGTATTCTCTTCTACTAGAATGTGAGAAAGTTCTTGTGTGTTATTCTCTGCTAAACTCTAAGAATGTTCTTGTGTGTTTTTATTTGCTGAAATTTGAGAAGGTTATTGTGTGTTCTTCTCTGCTGAAATTTGCATGACAATGTTGATACCCAAAACTTTACAATTTGATTCAGCCAGGAGTTTGGCTAAACCTTGACCTTTCATCAATTTGGTAGATTTGATATCTACATCAAATTGTAGTATTTTTTCCATCAATATTGCTCTCCTACCATTTGTATTAGGCTGTGTTAATATAGTCCTTATAACATTATTTTGAACATAAAAAATGATGGGAGAGTGAAGGACATAGGTTCTGAAGGCTTTTAAGGCTTGTACAAGAGTGTAGGCTTGCTTCTCTATGATATCATATTTCAACTCAACATCTCTCATTACTTTGTTGAAAAAGGCAATAGGTGTTCCATCTTCATTATCATTCTTTTGTAACAAGACAACAACGAAGGTAGTATCAGAGGCAAAAGAGAAAATGCTAAAAGGTTTTAAATAGTCAGGATTGGCTAGTACTGGAGCTTCATAAATAACTTTCTTGATCTATGTAAAATCATACCTTACCTGCATTGTCCATTTGACTTCATGATCTTTCTTTAGCATATCAGTAATATCCTTAACTGTCTCAGCATAATTTGGTATGAATATTCTTAAAAAAATAATTTTCCCTAGAAACATTTGAATTTCATTTTTATTTATAGGTAGGATAATTACCTCAATGGAAGACACTCTTTTTGGATCAATCACTACTCCTTATTTTGAAATAATATGTCGAAGTAATTTTCCTTCCTTTATAAAAAACATGGATTTCTTTGGATTGAGATAAATTCCATATTTCCTGCATCTGTCAAAAAACTTTCTCAAGTGTTTCAAATATTTCTCATCAGAATTTGCAAATACAGTCAAATCATCCAAATAAATAACAACAAATTTGTTAACCTTACCAACAAATGCTAGGTCCATTGCTCTTTGAAAGGTATCTCCTACATTGGTAGGCCAAATGGCATCCTTACATACATGAATGTACCCCAAGGAGTTGTAAATGTTGTTTTTTTCTTATCTTCTGGACTTACCATGATTTTACTATATCCAAAAAAGCCATCCATCATTGAATTATGTTTGAGCCTGAAACCCTTTGAAGCAATTGATCCATCTTGGGAAATCGATAATTATCCTTTAAAGTTAGTTTGTTTAGGTTTATGAAGTCTACACACAACCTTATTTCACCATTTTTCTTCCTAACTGGAACTAGGTTTTCTATCCAATCAGAGTATCTTAAAGGAACAATAATTTTTGCATCCAATAATTTTTTAAGTTATTTTTCAACAGTTGGAAGTAAAACTAGATTTATTCTCCTCAATTTTTGTTTGAAATGTTTAGCTTCTGGTTTGAGAGGAATTTTGTGTTCAATAAGAGTTGTTTCATAGGTTTTGAGTTATTCATATAACCATGCAAATAAATCTTTATAGTGTTTAATAAGATTAATTATTTTTCTTTTGTTTCGTGAGGAAATGATGCTGAAATTTTTGGATTTCTGATTTGTTCATTGATTCCAATATTACAATCCTCAACATCCTCTTGTTGTGAACTTGATAATGAAGTTTTTAAGACATAATTATAATCAAAGAGTTTTTCAAGAGGAACTAATCCTTTTGGAATTTAATTATTAGGCAATTGAATAATATCATGATCAACTAATTTATGATTTGACTGTGAAGCTTCATTTTGATCATTTGACTTACCTTCATTGATTTGTTCTTCTTCAATTTGTAGAGCTGAAAATTCATCAATTATTTGAAAGAAATTTTTTAATTGCTCATCATATTCAAAAACCTGCCAATGTTTAATGTTGTCAGGGATTGAAGGCCTATACTTTACCTGAATATAATATCACAACAAAATAGGATTAGTAATTTTGAAATATCTAGCAGAGATTGCTAAAGAATCTGCATACGTGTTTTCATTCCTAGGGATTGTTGCAATATTAAAAGCTTGAAAATAATTTTCCACAGAATCCCATACTTCATTATGATAAGATATAAGCCTAGGATGTTTTGGTTGGAATATATTTCTAATTTTTTCCACAATAATCTCTGAAACACCAAATACACTCAAGTTTTGGACATGTAGACTCTTGGCTAACTCTAGTCCTAAAAGAAAGGCTTCATACTATGCTACATTGTTTGTAACATCAAAGTATAACTTGAAAGATTGAGTTATATTCCTTTGTCTGGAGAAATTAGTACAATTCCAGCTCCAACTCCATCTTTGGAAAAGGCTTCATCAAAGTATAACTTCCAAAAATTTGTGTTTATACATTTGGGTTTATTTACAACATGTTCAATGCTGAATTGAGAATTTTGGAGATAATTGGTTGTTAAAGTAAAACAACCAAAATCCTGATCAACTACATAAGTAGGATGGTTTATTGCTTGATTAGATTTGCAAATAGTGTTTATAAATCTTACCTCTTTTTATAGTCTCAAATGCTCTCCACAATAAACAAGAACTGTGACAAAAGACATATCAATTTGCAAAATCCTCCCTAACTTGGCACAATAAGAGCTGGACAATAACATTCCAAATTTTCGGGGAATATCTGTAACAACTATAACTAAAACTACACTCTTAATTGGGATATGAAAATTTTTGGGGGAATATCTGTAACAACTATATCTAAAACTACACTCTTAACTAGGATTTGAGCAAGTGTTACAACTAGATATTTGATTAATCTAAGACAAGGTACCTTATTTGAATCAAAGGTATATAGATCATGATAAGGCCTTGTGATTTGCAATTGAATTTGGTCAATAATTACTTTAGGCATTATATTATGAGAGGCCCCAAAATATAGCATACAATTATATAAGAGATAATCATGAACCTTAAAAAACAGGGACATTTTCATCGATCATATCAGAACTAGGAACAAAAACCATTGAAGGTTTTTCATCCAGTAAACTAATTACATCTCCTTCGGCATCAATACTTGAATACTGAATCCATTTTGACACCTGATTCTTATAACCTGCTTTTTTAGAGAGTTTAGATGATGGAATTGGGATCTTAACCAATTCCTTTTCCTTTTCAAAAGTTGTTGGAACAAATTTTTGAGTTGTATTCTGGTCATTTAATTGATTAAGTGGTTGAATCAATGTTGTTTGTGTTTCAACTATTTTGAACTGAGGTTCATTAATAGTAGCATTTTTAGCTGGTCTACCAGGTCCTGGTCTTACTCTCAAATCATATCTTCTCCCTAATTCAACAATAAAATTAAAAAAAAAGGCTTGATATTTTCAAACTTGAGAGGCCTTTGGATTTTTGATTGAAGGTTGATCAATTTATTTGCTCCTTGTTTGTTTCTTTGCAGGGATAAGGAAACTCTTCTTCCTCTTCAAAGAAGAATCAAGAAAACCCAACCCAGGTGTGAAGTCAAAATCCATAATGTGAATATTGTTGGATTCAGCCAAATTTTTTTAACTGGACTAAGCAATTGGGTTTTCCTTGTCAAAGTAGTAGGAGGGTTATTTAGAATAAAATGTACATGTCTAAACAACTCCTCTCTTGCCAAATGAAGTGCTCCAACATCTGCATCAACAATATTTGTGACCATAGGAGTGGCATCAACATCAACATAATGGCTGTGTGTCCCTATATTGATCTCAAGAGGCTCATTGAATATGCTATCCACTACATGTTGATGAAGTAATGGATCTGAATTATCTGAGTGGTAATATAACCAATTAACCTTTATGGAATGCTTGCAAATGTTGCCACGAGTAGACCATGGATATTCACACATTATAAAATCCATGTAATATCAGGTGACAAGGCACTTCTTATCTTGATCTCATTGACTTATCATCTAGTAAGCATCGATTATGCTCTCATGGTGAGAACAATCACTATACATAATTTTTCTTGCTCATTCCACTGATGATTCAAGTTGTTTATATTTCTTGTAGTTGTTTAGAAATCCTTTTCTTTCAATATTTCCTTAAATAAATAACAAGGTTCAACGGTTGTTAGCAGTATATACAACAACCAATCCATCCTAAGTGCACATTTTTTTCTTTTACGAGACAAATTTTTTTTTTCAAGTGACAATGGTATGACTCAACAACATTGTTGGACTCCTGATTTGCATGAGAAAACTCCCGACAACCTTTCACCCACATACCTAAGTGCAAAGAGAATTAATTTAGTCTATATATATCACTTTTATAGAAGAAAAACATGGATACAATACGAAGAGTTTGTTTACTTACGAATCTTATCTCCAACAACCCAGTTATTGAGGAAATAGTCTAAGAACTTATCTTCATCTGCAATTTTTATTAAAAAAATCGATTGATTACATCATCCAATTCAGTATTGAGAGTGTGTTTCATGATGAAACCTAACTCACTAAACATCTCATTGGATTTTATGGAATTAGTGGCCAACCAGTTCACATTTTTTAACCAAGCCCTTTGTACATGCCAAAAACATCATATCACATCACAAATTGTGATCCTCCTATCATATTCAATGCATTTTAGTGCAAAAATTTTAGAATAAATGAAATTTGGATTATATCATGACAATATTAAAGTTACCTCAAGACAATGATTTCAGCCAATGCATCATTTCCGACGAATGCATTGAATTTACAATCAAGACAACTTTGGAAACATGTGTGCATGAGCTGCTTCAACCATAGTGCAATATCATTTGATGTGTTTTGTGATGCCACAACCCATGCAACTCGTACCCTGCTTTGTTGTTCAACAAAGCCACAAGCGTATACAACTGATACTATCATATTCAACGTTACATAAGTTCAAATACAATATACTAATCATATTTAATGTCTACGACTTAAATAAGTATATTAAATTAATCATTTGCAACTGACTTAACCCATATTTAATTGTATTAAATGTTGAATCCATGGCTATTAAGATATTGTGTGATAGCTTGTGTTAGTATGAATTCTTCGTCGAAGTGTACGAAAAAGAACCACTTTAGCTACGCATAACTAATAGCCCTAACAACAATAAAGGCTGCAAAACATCTTCAGATCTGCAATTAGTAGTTAAAGTGCTGCAACAAACAGATCTATAAATGGAAAGATATTAAGGAGAAAAGTAAAGAGTTTGCTCCATGCATCCAACAGACAAGACAAGAACACGATTTTTGAATGAATTTTTATATTACAGGGCACCTGGGAGGAAACAAGAAGGTGTATCGAGATCTCCTCAATGGGATGGGTTCTTTGTAGTCCTCAGCACTTCAGATCTAAGCTTTCTCTCTCTTGTAGATGTAGAAAACCCAATGTAGAAAGTAGAGCTCAATGGGAGCAAAATGGCGGAAAAATGAGACCAAGTGTATAGATCCAGAGTGATCTAATAGGCAACAAAAGGTGAAGAATGATGGGGAAAACCCTCCTATTTATAACAAAATATTGGGTCATTCTAGATCTTGGTGCATGATTAAAATAATGTTAATCAAAGCTAGATCCACCTCTATGGAATATTTTATTATTATTTGTTGGAGGGAAAGGGTGTTTTGACTTGGGTCAAATCCCTTGATTAGTGAAGAATAAATAAATAAATGATTTATTTATTCTTTTAAGGAAGTGGTTGGGATATAATCAAATAAATAATGATTTATTTAATTAATAGTGGTTGATTTGGTCATATTTAACAAGGAATATTATTTAAATAATTATTCCTAGAAAATAATAAGATAACTATGGGTGTATCTCATTAATTTCTTTGTTTTTGGGTTAAACATGGCTGGGAATAATAATTAAATTATGGTTTAATTAATTATTCCTTTTGGGGTTTCTTTAATTAACATAGTGAAAGCAGTTTTACTTGGGGTAAAACTGGTCTTACATGGTGTACTTGGGTCCATCTAATGATAAAAGGTTAGATGACCAAAAAATGGTGTAACAGATTTCCCCCCAGCGTGTGAGTGTCAGGAGCAAATCGTATGACCGAAGTACGCTGTAAGAATACAATCACTAGACAAAAAAAGGGGATGTCAGAGAGAGAAGTGAGAGGTAGATAGTGTGCTGGAGGACTAGACCCGGAGGAGACGAGACTCGCCGGTGCAACAAGTCTCTTTTTATGAGAGGGTACCTGTGCTGAAGGCGGCGGGGGAGGCATACCTATGCCCGCCGTGACAAAGTACAAAAGAATAGTGTGTCCAGTAAATAAGGGACCGAACCATAGAGTACAGCTGGCATAATCAAGGGCCAGATAAAAATACAATGAAGAGTCTCACATACATGCTGTGCCTGGGATAACAGCCAGGACTAGTACAATAATATCTGAGTACATGAGATAAATACAACCCAAATGCCCTCTGTAAATGGGGAAGGGCTCACAAAATCTGACTGATACATGCAAATCATAGAGGTGCTGCAAGTGGCTAAGGCCAACATCATCAAAATCTGGAGCGGCATCAAAGGCTGCAATGAAGAGGTCATCCGGGCATGTGGGGGGCTACCTGCAGGGCCACCCCTCATGAGGGCTGAGACATCTCACACACGCCCGGGAATCATCAAGAGCTGCTGCTGGGTCACTGGACTGTCCAGTATACGCATCTCGATCATGCTGAAAGGAGCTGGAGAAGCAATCAAGTCAAAGGGAAGTGAGAGATCCCCCTGCCTGATCCGAGGCACCAAACAAGAGTGGAAGCTGGAACCAAGGTACACCGCCCTCTAGACCTTGCTTCTGGAATAAATGCGCTGATGTCGACAGAAGGAGGTCCGCCGTAGGTGAGGCAATGAGAGATCCTCAACTAAGGCACGAGAGAAGAATCAATAGAGCGACAGACAGACTGACACCAATGATGATAGCGGAAAGGGGAAGGATGGAGTGGCGAATGGACGACTTCCCTTGTTAGAGCATAAATGGCATGAATGACATGGCAGCGACTGACACAATATCGAAAGGGACAGGGGACAGTGGGGCTGAAGGTCATGATATGCGACACAAGGGAGGAACCAAGCAAAGAAGGATGGAGGGCTATAGTGGGGTGTAAAAGGACGCAGGATAGACTCCATGAATGTAATGATGACTCGACTTGGATGCTCTAAACAAGGGCGACTATATAGTGCTGCCACACGGTAAAGGCCCCAATGGGGGGTCACAGAAACATGAGTACAAAGTGGGCACTCATGACGAAAATCAACACGAACATGGACAAGTAAGGGGGCGATATGGTGCCCCAAGTACAAGTGTCGTAAGTGAGGAAATTCGATTTTAAGGAGCGGTGAAGTGACCTTTCGTGGAAAAAAGTGTCCGGGTGAAGTATCAAATCACCAAAAACTAAGTAAAACCCATTTGAGAGCTCGGTGAGATCTATCCAGCGGTGCTGACGGTTCGTCGAACGGGGCTACGGTGTGGTCGCAGCAGTCGAAAGAAGAAACGGGGGTTCTCTTTTAATGAGGCAGTTTTCCCTCCAAAATCATTCATTTGCTATTGTTGCTGTGGTGAATGTGGAGAGGAGAGAAGGCCCTAAATCTTGCGGTGAACGTAGCGGACAAACCGACCGTTGGATTCGAGATCTGTCAGTTGGAGGCGAGAGGCCTAACCTTGCTCTTGCATTTTGATGGATTACATTTGCAGTTGAGGGCCCAAAACCCCCAGAAACAGCCCCTCCTTCATCTCTATGGCCGGGTCGTACTTTTTGGGGCAAAAAGTACGACCCAGGACGCAGGTATTAGGGCAACAAGTGCGACCTGGTCCAGAAAATGGCAGAAAACTGCGACCTGGGAGATGAGGGGGGTTTGGTGCTGTTTTATGGCTGGGAGTTGGATTTTGGTGAAGTAGGAAAAATGAAAAAACAGATGCTGGCTATCCTTAAAAATCCTTACAAATGATGTAAGGGCCTAGCCATAATGAGTCAAACTTCCCATGACCTAGGACATCATGGGCCTGGTCATATACTAGAACAAGGTCGCCTTCGCGAAAAGTGCGAGGTTGGACTTTTTGGTCATACTGAGCTTTGGTGCGTTTTTTGGCCGCTTCCATGGTTTGCAAGGCAACACGGCGGTCTTCGGAGGCACGCTCAAGCATGATAAGTCATTGTTCTAGTGGTGGGGTGTCAGGGAGAAGTTCAACGGCTAGTTGTAGAGAAGGAATTTCACACTCGATTGGTAAGACAACCTCCTCTCCAAAAACGAGGTGAGGAGGGTTATGGTTGGGGGCCAGAGGTGCCCCCAAGCATGGTGTGGTCATGCCAAAATGTATCTAGAAAAATGGGAATCTAAACACATTTTAATGATGTGGTGTGCCATTTGTTCTGGTTATGGTTATGCAGTTTGAGAAAGGAAATGGAGGATTACTAATCTCTTTTGGTACTGCATATAGGGATCAAATGGACTTTAAGTTTCCGAATTGGCATACCTGGTGTCACTATCCCAAAAGGAGGATTTGGAGATAATGAACTGGTGCTCTCGTAGAAAAGCTATAGGTTGGTCAACAATAATGTCTAAGAGACTGGGTTGCTGATGTAAGATGAGGGAACGATAAGGGGTATCGTCCCGAGAGTGATCTGAAGTGATATGGGACTCTAGAGGTTCTTCTAAATGTGGAAGAATATTGGGTCTAGAGTCAACACGACCAGATACACTAGGAGAGTGGTGGAGAATGGCGTCTCGTGGTCTCTCAAATGTGGGTGCCCCCTTACCCAAACATTGGGTTTTGATGTAATGGCCACAAGGTGGATGTGGTGTCAACGCATGGGTTTGATGTAAGGGGGAATAGATAAAGTCAGGGGTGGGAATTTCTTCCATGATGTCGTCATCGTGATAGAAGATGGGGTGACTGGTGGAAGAAGAACCACCTGACATGGTGAAGTGGCCTGAATCATCATCATGAGAAGAGAGGTTCACATGCGCATCGTCACGATGGGTGACCGAAGAGTAAGTAGATAACGGATCTACCGATGTTGAGCCCAAGATGACCGCTGAAGGAAGGTCAAGCGAAACAACAGGGGAGGATTCAGATGGAACGTTCCCCAATGGTCTCATGGATGATGACAGGTACAAAATGGTGACTGAGGGCTCCGTTGGCTTAAAAGCAGGAGGCGGAATGTGAATGTCCTCTGGTCCGATTGAAGCGGCCTTGAATTGGCGGTACAAGTCCAAGGAGGACCGGTACTCGTCAAGGCGGGGACAGAGGTGGGTGTAATGGCCGTGAAAATCGCACAAGGCACAAGGGTGGTTTGTGCGCAAGTGTTTTAGTTTTGGGAGGGAGTCGGGGATAGTGAGATGGACTTCTGGGAGATCAGAGTCGGGGAATGTCTCGTTGACCAGAAGCTTGAGGTGGGGCAATTCAGAACACATGTGAGTGGCATGACCGACGACATCACACAAAGCGCATTGAATGGCAGGCTTTGGTGGTCGTGGGGAGGTAAGGGATGTCGGGGGGGCTGGATCGTGATGGGTTGCCCCCCTTTGGGCTTTGCCTGTCTTCCCGGGAGCTGTCACAACAGGAGAAGGGTCCTGTGAAGGTGCTGGGGGCACAGTGGCTATGGAGGAAGCGAGGGGGATCGGTTGAACCGGTGTCAAAGCCACGTAAGGTTTGGGGTGACCAGGGGGGGTGGCGGCTGGGGGGTCAAGGTACCAAACCGGAATACCCAAGGTCAAGTTAGGGAGAGAGAGGGTGGCCATGACGGGGACAGAATATACTCCGGGAGGGGGAGCCAAGAAGGGGATCTGTCCGGCAGGGTAGTGACCAGGAGGTACGGCTCCAAGATGGTTAAGGCCGGGGGGGACCGAGCCTGGAGGATAAAGAGGTTCGGGGATACCAGCTGTAGGGGGAGGGCCGGGAGGAGGAGGTCCGGCTGGCGGAGATGAATGGCTAGGAGCGGGTTGCGGAGGGCGGGGGGGAGGGTGCGGACTAGCCGAGGCAGGCCGTTTATGGGCAGCCTGAGACGATTGCATCATGCAAATATTCGACAAGCTGGGATCCGTAATAGGAGGGGAGGGAAGGTGAGGAAAAGTACCAAGCAGGGTGGAATCTTTATAAACGCCGGGGGAGACACTGGTCAAGGAATCGACGGTTTGCTTGTTGGCTACAGAAGAGATGGTCGTCTCGAAGGCGGATGGAGACGGCGGCTCATGATACGATAGCTGGTCAATGGTGACTATCTTTCCATTATGTGGAAAAGACATCTTGCGGAAGACCGCGGATGGGACAGCAGACATGGCATAGGTGTAGCTTCGCCCCAATAGAATGTTGTAGTCTAGAGGGGCGTCAATGACTTCGACATCAACGCAAGCAGTCTTACCGGCGAGGGTGATGGGACAGTTACGAAACAGGCCAATAGGCTGGGAGGCATGACCATCCCACGCTCGAAGGGTGATCGTGGAAGGGGCCAACTCAGGGGATCCGAGTTGCTTCCAAACCGAGGCAGACATCACATAGGTGGATGCCCCCTCATCAATTATACACCAGGATACAGTGGCGTTCCGGATTTTGACTGGGATTTGGAAAGCAATGGAAGGAGGAAGAGGAGGGTGGTCCGATTGAGTGGCGTCGAAAACAATCATTTGGTCATCAGCAGGATCAACAGCGCCCACGGCAGATAGTAGAGCCTTCCATTGGGAAGGGCACGACTGGAGGAGGTCCAGTGTGGAAATGGCAGTAGGGGATTGTGCCAAATCATCTACTATACTGTACGATTGGGCGGCTCGACCGGAAGCAGCATTTCGGCGTAATGGACCCTTTGGAATCTTTGGGTGAACCTCAACTTTGGGTTGAGGGATGTGTAAGGGGCCACTGGGTGTCGAAAGAGGCTCTGTAGAACCTGAAGATGGAGGCTCGGGAGCAAACGGAGCAGGGGGCTTGGGGTACTGGCGAGACCGAGTTTGAAGGTGAAGGTCGACGGAAGGGGACGGATCGGAGTGCATCATGAGGATCTGGTAGTCAGAGGAACCAGAAATGGACGAGGGTGTGGCTGCATGGCTATCAGGGGGTTGGGTAGCCACGAATCCCTGTTGAGGGAAAGGATCAGTGAACACAGCTGGCTGGGTAGTGGCCACATTAGGAGGAGCGTGAGGGGAGGCGTGTTGTCCGCGCAATGTGGCTTGAGACTCCCACATCTGTCGCATCTGGGGTAAGAGAGGACAATCATGAGTGTAGTGACCGTAATCACTGCAACACGAACAGGGCTTGTTTGTGCGAAGCGGCCTGTCCGGCCTGGGCGGGATGCCCTGAGGCTGGTTGCTAGTGTTAGGGTCCATACCAGAATTGGGTCCTCGGTTACCGGGGGCAGATGGGTTCGGGTTGCCTCGCCGCCTTCTTTGAGAAGAAGGGGGGTTAATCGCACCCTGCTGTGCAAATACTTGCCCTGGAGGGGGTTGTATGTGCTGTTGCAGGTTGTGAGGAGGCAAGGGAGGCGGACGCGCATATGCTGGAGGAGCTGGCGCACCAGGCTGTGGATAAAAGTAAGGGTTGGGTTGGGCGACATTGAGGTAAGCAGGAGGTTGGGCAAAAGGAGGAGGCATGCCGTATCCTGGATACATGTTTCCGGGAGGGGGAAGATTGCTTGAGGTGCTGGCCCCTCCCTGAGGGAGACCATGGCTCATGGGAGGGTGAGCAGATGGGTGGGAAAGAGATCCAACAATACCGTCGGCGGAATGAGATGCCCCCGGGGCGTTAGTGCCACCGGGCTTGGGGATGTCAGGCAGAACGGTATAAACATAACCCAATTGAGCTTAGATCAGGTCATATTTTAAAGCTATTTGGAGGGCGGCTTCTTCAGATTGAGGAAAGTGAGAGGCGACATCTTTGCCGATGGGAGACGGGAGGGTGCGAAGGAACCGGTCCATGTAAACCCGATCTTCAAAGGGAGGGGCTCGACATAAGCTCCGTCTTCGTCGCCATTCCTGAACATGGGCAGAAAGGCGTGTGGAAGAGGATTGCTTAAATGAAGTCAAGAGCTCCGTACCAGTGTCGTATCGGAGAGGGAGCTGGAAGTACGACAAGAAGGCTTGGGCAAGAGTCTCGAACGTGGTATGGGAGGAAGTGGCATGTTCGACATACCATTTAGAAGCTTCGTCGGTAAGCGTGCGTTGGAACAAACGAAGACGGATGGAGTCATCGGTAATGGAGTTGGAGGAACACCACATGTGGAAAGACCGGACGTGATTGGTTGGGTCTTCGCCATTAAGGCCCTCGAACTTAGGGATATCGGAGGGTAGCTTGGTGGGCATAGCGGGCCAGGTAGCATTATGGTGAATGGGGTCGTTAATCAACTGATGGAAATCGGGGAGGCTGAGGCCTGCAATGTACGGTAGCACAGGGGTGGCCGGAGTAGTGGTTGTGACGGTTCCGCTAGAAGTAGGGCCGACATTGGGGCCGGGAGAACCGCTAGCGTTAGGCCCTGGTCCAGACATGGTGAAGGTAAAAGGGGGAGAACCGGAAGGAGGAGGGGGACCCGATGAATCAGGAGAGGAGTCGGAGTGCGGACTCGAAGGTGGACTGGCTCGAGGACGGCGGTGCGGAGCAGGTCGATCAACCGGAAACTGAGGGTGAAGGCCAAGAAGTCTCCGGGAAAGGCGCCTTGGGGGCGCAATGATGACAGGAAGAAGGAAACCGTCAAGGGCAGAAAGGGACAAAATCAAGAAGGTCAAGGGCAGAAAAGGTGCAGTGAAAATTGATTTTAGAGTCTTTGCCAGGCGGTGTAAACCAGGCGCTTCTTCACTTAGGGTCAGTGTGTGGTGTGCGTTGATTTTAATTTTTAAACCCTTTCCGTTGTTTGAGAGCAAGAAAAAAGTGTGCTACGTAGCTGAAAATAAACCTACAGAGAACATAAATAAAATGCTGAAATAACAGAAAAATAACGGCTACGTATGCATCTATCTAACCCAAGAAGGTGGGTCTCTCACAACTATGCTGAAAAGAAAGGGGAAAACTATGGAAACACACACAAAGGACGCTCGACAGATCTGGGGTCAAAGGGGACAGAGATCTGGAGGATAAAGCTGCAGACAAGGGGTGCAGGTCACAGCCAAGAGACAGAGGGAAGGTGGCTGGGGAAAGGGAAATCAGCAAAAACCGGGGGGGGGCAAGGCGGAGGCCTTCAAAGGAGGTCCAAACAAAACGACAGGAGGTGATTTGAAAGGAAAAGAGGCTGATTTCAAAGGATCTGAAAGGGAGGTAACAGATCTGGAAAAGAGGGGGCTGAAGCTCTGAAACCGACGGCTGAAACAGCTGAAACTCTTCCACAAAAGGTGGAGGGTAGTAAAGCCCTAAGGGGCTGGGTTCCCACTTAGGTGAGTAAAAACAGATCAGATCTTGGTCAAGGCGGGGGCCGGGAGCCGGAGAATTTTGGAAGACACGAGAGGCACGGCGGAGACCCGGGGAAAAAATTGCCAGAAAAAATCTTGGAAAAAAGGCGGAGTCGCGAGGTTACGGGCTTTGATGCAGGAAAAAGGTCGCGGGAAACGGTGAAAATCCGAAATGGGTTGCGGGGTTTGGGCCAAAAGGTGCGACCCCCCCGTTCCGGCTGTTTCGGCGGCAGATTTTCTGAAAAATTGCCGTCTCAGGTGCGACTGGTGTCGCTTACCTGCGCAATAGGGCCAGAAACACACGGAAGTTAGAAATTTTAGTTTTTTAGGGTTTTATGTGAGAAAAATGACATGAAAAGAGAAAAACTAAGCAGCTAAAAAAGAAGCCCTAGGGCCTGAAGTAGCTGGATATGCGGGAATATGAAAAACGACAGCGGTCGTAATTTAAAACCCGTGTGGAGTCGCCATTTGTTAGTATGAATTCTTTGTCGAAGCGTACGAAAAAGAACCACTTTAGCTACGCATAACTAATAGCCCTAACAACAATAAAGGCTGCAAAACATCTTCAGATCTGCAATTAGTAGTTAAAGTGCTGCAACAAACAGATCTATAAATGGAAAGACATTAAGCAGAAAAGTAAAGAGTTTGCTCCATGCATCCAACAGACAAGACAAGAACGCGATTTTTTGAATGAATTTTTATATTACAGGGCACCTGGGAGGAAACAAGAAGGTGTATCCAGATCTCCTCAATGGGATGGGTTCTTTGTAGTCCTCAGCAGTTCAGATCTAAGCTTTCTCTCTCTTGTAGATGTAGAAAACCCAATGTAGAAGGTAGAGCTCAATGGGAGAAAAATGGCGGAAAAATGAGACCAAGTGTATAGATCCAGAGTGATCTAATAGGCAACAAAAGGTGAAGAATGATGGGGAAAACCCTCCTATTTATAACAAAATATTGGGTCCTTCTAGATCTTGGTGCATGATTAAAATAATGTTAATCACATCTAGATCCACCTCTATGGAATATTTTATTATTGTTTGTTGGAGGGAAAGGGTGTTTGACTTGGGTCAAATCCCTTGATTAGTGAAAAATAAATAAATAAATGATTTATTTATCTTTTTAAGGAAGTGGTTAGGATATAATCAAATAAATAATGATTTATTTGATTAATGGTGGTTGATTTGGTCATATTTAACAAGGAATATTATTTAAATAATTATTCCTAGAAAATAATAAGATAACTATGGGTTTATCTCATTAATTTCCTTGTTTTTGGGTTAAACATGACTGGGAATAATAATTAAATTATGGTTTAATTAATTATTCCTTTTGGGGTTTCCTAATTAACATAGTGAAAGCAGTTTTACTTGGGGTAAAACTGGTCTTACATGGTGTACTTGGGTCCATCTAATGATAAAAGGTTAGATGACCAAAAAATGGTGTAACAGCTTGAACACTGTCTCCAACATTCACTTTGTTTGAATCCCTATTATAAAAGGGACCTCCACACCATCGAGCTTTTGGTAAAAGAAAAAATATTCCCAATGCTGTTAATACCAAAGGTTTACACTCATTTCATCCTTTTGTGGAGTTAATAATTTCCCTTCACTAACCTATTATATATGTTTACAATATCTTTCATGGATAATGAGAAATCACTATCCTGAGTTTCCCCATCCATGTAAACATGTCAATTAATGTGGGTACTATACACCATATCAATAGGCACTCCAAAAAAGAAATAACTCTCAACATAAGTAACAATGTCCCTTGAAAGCATTAGCCTATGCAGGGTCATAGCCTCACCTGAATTGTCATTTCGTCCATGACAAGGCCAACCTTCTCCATCTTCATGTTCATACATATTTAAAGTTAGTATTACTATATCAGGACTTTCATTCATAACCTTCACAACAAAATGGCATTGAAAACCCTTATTTTGCACAAATGAGGTCCTTTATTTAGTTGAAGGCTCTCTTCTTTTGTCCTCTAGGCCAAATGAAAAATAATATCTACACTAAAAAATTTGAAATATTAGTACATACAAATAATGATAGTGTGGTTTTAAAAGACCTAGACAATGTGTTTTTGAAATAATTGCACTTCATATCATGATGCAGCAATAACTCTTTGTCTTGGTTCTATCTTATGACTTCGTGTGAACTTACATGGAGAAATAGGATTCGCTTCCTCCCTGATGATAAATTCAGAAACTCTTTTTGAAGGGGTTAAAGCAACCTGATCAATACTATTGTTATTTCGATTTATTTCAGTCCAAGCTAAGTCTTTACTAGAAAAGGTTGTCTTATATTTGAGGACCTGTGCCTCAAGATCCATGATATGCGCCCATTTTTATTTCTTGCCCATTTTCAAGTGTTCTTGTTAGAAAATATGTAAAGACATCAGATAAATAGCCTATAAAAAAACATGTTAGCAACAAATATGTCCATTCTAGAGCACAAAAACAAAAGAAAATTGATGAAAGAAAACATGTGAATGGAAAATGGCCATACAATAGTTAAAAACCAATCTCCATAGGTCAAGCATCCATGAAAAAAGACACCTATTACCTTTTCTTTTACTGATATATATATAATGGAATACAATGTATAACACATGAAATGAAATAATCTCATTGACAATGCTTGCCTCTGGTGGTTCTATAACTTTGCCTACGTCTCAAGTGTTAGTGTCTTGGGGGTTGTTGGTTGTTGCCCAAGATAGTGGTTGCACCCATTGGAATTGACCCTGGACACCATGCCCAATCCGGGTTTCAAGGGCTTCAAAAATAGGCTCAAAATTGAATTCTAGGCATCCCCATTAACTAAAGGGAAAGGTGGCTTGAGAAATTTGAGTTTCCCAGACTTGGATGAAATTCTTAAGGCCATGCCTATGGAGGCCAGCTTAATTGGCTATTTCCATGTTATGGAGTTATATAAACCATGAGATTAAAGGTTCAAATCCCAATGTTTATCATATTTTTGTGAAGCTTCAGAATTATTGCAAGATCATATCTTGTTGTTATTATGGTTTTGTGAATGATTGTTTTTAACTGTTCACTATTTTCCACATTTTATATTTTGAATGCATAAGCAGAAAGCATTAACTTAGTAAATAAGTAAATATAAGGAAAAATTAACCCTCGTAGTACAAAATTTGGTTTTTCAGTAAATTACATAAATATATGTTGTGATGAACTGTTTAGTGGAATATCCAATGCAGTTTACAAAGAAACCTTCACCATGGTGTTGTGTATTTTCATCACCACAATTTAGGTGATGGATCAAATGTGGAAAATAAAGCTTCCAAACATATGCCTTATGACAAAAATATCTTTAGTAGGTTTCAAGAGCAGGAGAGAGGAAAAATTATGGAGTTGGGTGATAATCCCACATATCTTGTGAAGGAATTAAGCTCCATATCTTTCCAAATGCTTATAGTTGATGTTCTTGAGCTAAATTTTGTCTTGTATGTTCCAAAGTTAGCTAAGAGTCTTCTTTAAGTTTCTTGCATGAAAAATTTATAGTTTTTATCAAAGTTTGATGGTTAGAAAGTCATCATTAGAGGCAACAACCATGGATCTAGTCAAGTTTTGGTCAAACGAGCCGGAGAATATGAATTTCATAGAAATACTCATAGGTCAAATTGAGAAAATATAAAAACAACCCATGATGAAATGTGCCTCCAGCCTGATGAGGAGCCTACTTTAGCTTGGGAAGCATACAAAATCACTGCGAGGCAACAAGAGTTGCACATGGCTACTTTTAATAGAACACTCAAAAGATAGTTAGTAGAATGTGAGTAGAGAGCATAACTAAACTAGTAGGAAAAACATAAACATGCATTGTTGAAAATGGTAAAATGAAAAAACTCAAGCTACTCAAAACATGGAGCTTGTTGGGGAAGTTAATGTAGATAGTTTAGCTACAAATTTTCAATAAGACACTCAAATTGAAGATAATTGAACGAGTAAATCACCTCTTAGACTTGGAATGGAAAAAGCACGGGAAAAAGAAAAGTTGGACATAATGATGCTATTAATACCTTGGTGTGCTATCATAATATGATACAAGGTAATTACCAAGAGCTCCTAAGAAAATAAACTCTTCCTTAGAGAAACTTCAAAAGAAGGACGATCCAAGTATCATCTAATCATCATTTGAAGCAAAGGAAGGAATATCTCTAAATTTAAGCAATTTTCAATACCATCACAGTAAGAAGGTATAAAGAGTACTTCCATTTATCACTTTCTTTCACTTTCATACTAAAAATTCTCATGGTGGGAACCTTAAAGCAAGGTAGATGATGGCGAAGCTTATTTTCAAGTCTATAGACCCATAAATGCTCGGGGGAAGGAAATGATCACCGCAAGATGATGTACCTACTTTAATCCTATGGTGAGAATTTCCTTCCCCCAAGAATTTATGGGTCTATAGACTCGAAAATAAGCTTTTCCGTAGATGATGGGACCCAAAAAGGTATATCATTGAACATCATTTCAATGTGGTTTTGTATCTTCACACATGCTGTAGATACCATCACGCAGGTTATGGGAAAAAGGCAGATGACAATGCTGCATATGCTTAGGATGGGATATAATCATTGCAATATTTGGGTAATGTTTTCATGTTTGAAACTCAGACGGGAATAAGCCAGCTATAAAGGATAACTTTTTGTTGTTGTGAATACACATATTTTGGACGAGAAGCATAAAAAGGGTTGATGATAGGGATGTGAATTTCATTTTGAAGATGTTGTGTAGTTATGAAGTTTATTGACTATATTTGGAGCAAGGGTGATTGGAAAAAGATAACCCCTATGCACAATGTCACACACAGTTCATTGGGAAGTTCAAACACAAAAACTCAGGCATGTACTCAACAATCTAAAAAAATAGACACAACAAGGTTGGTTTTCCTTTTTATTACTTATCCTAGTAATGGAATTTACATTGCTTGCAACCTCCAAGGGTTGTTGTTGTTACAAAAAATAAAACTCGAAACAATAAAAAACAATTAAAGTAACAACATGACCAAGCTCTCTTTGTCACAAGTTACCCATTGGCCTCAGTCTTGGTTTCACTGTTCGAAACATTTGTCAATGGATCCCTTTAGAACTAGGAATTATGGTTGCCTTGTTTCTGCATTTCCTTTCCTCCAGAAACATAGGATTGTTGAACTCATTTTGGGAAAAAGAAAATCACACTTTGAACCTCATCCAAACTCTATGGAAAAATAGACATGAAAATTCAGAACTTTGGTATCCCCTTCTTTTAAGCTTAACAAAATCAATTGTGATAATGGATTTTTGGTTTCCAATGCACGTAATATTGCTGAGCCAAACATATGTGAAGTTGTTTGGAAATCATGTTTAACTTCAGTGTTTCTCCTTTAAAGGATGGACTGACTTATTTGGGTTTTCGGATGAAATCCATGAACTATATAATGGAGGATTGGAGATGGATTATAAACAAATATCAGAAAAAGATAAACATATGGTCAACAAAGTGGTTATCAAGGGGTGGAAGTCTGATTTTGGCCCAGGTTGTTTTACAAAAATATCCTGTTTATTGGGCTCACCTTTATATTATCCCAAACAAGATATTGACAAAGATTAAAAAGGTAATGGAAACGTTCATCTGGAATGGGGGGAAAGATAAAAGTACTATACACTTGTCCCGGTGGAAATGCATTGCAAAACCAAAAGAAAAAGGAGGATGGGGCATTCTAGACCTAGATATCTTTGGAAAATCTCTCATCATTAAATCCCTTTGGAGGTGTTTACTTATGAAAGGCATATGGAGTGAGATCATAAAGCATAAATATCTTAGACATAAGGGTATGGAGGAATTACTTATCTCAGGTTGGGAGGATGGTACTAGCAGGTCAAATATATGGAAGGGTTTTAGTAAAATATGAACTTTGTTCTATGGAAATCTGAAGTGGAATTTCAGGAATGGAAACAAAATACTTATTAGTATCACTATATTATTGGGCTTGAACCACAACCATAATTTAAGTAAAGTGACTGTTGTGTGTTTAAATCAAAGGAGATACTTTTATATGAGTCAAGTTATTGAAGTGTGGGAAAATGACATTCCGAGATGGAAGTCAAATCAAGAGATGGGGTTATACGGGCAGAGAGAGGAGGAATGGAACAATTTTACTAAATATTTAAGAAGTTTGGGTTTGAGAAAGGGTAATGTTGGAGAAAAAATTACTTGGGGTGGAAATTCATCTGAAGGGTAGATTAATTCAAAGGAAATATATACAGAGCTGATTAACATAAAGTTGGATTTTGAACCAAATTGCTGGTTTAAGGATATGTGGAAGGTTAATGTCCAAGTGAAGATGATTATCTTCATCTGGCTTGTGTGGAAAGATAAAAATCTTACTTGGAACAATTTGCAAAGAAGGGGATGGCAGGGACCGAGGATATGTATGTTATGCTGGGAAGAGACCGAAGATAATATTCACCTATTCTACCAATGCACTTTTGCAAGGGAGACTCTTGCTTCTTATGTGATCACTTTCAGATGCAGACCCCTAAATATAGGACGAAAAAGGAATGTTTAAGATAGTGGTTTAGAAGAGGTAAACATTTCAGAATTATTCCCTTTCTCTTCCATTGGTATTTATGGTGTGGCCGAAATGGAAAGCTTTTTGAGGGGATGCCTTGCTCATCTGGAAAAAATTGACTGCAAATTTATAGCTCTTGGGAAAAACTAAAAATCAAGCAGAAGCCACCCAATGACTTATTAAAGAGACTGTGCCCATTTGAATTACAATATTCTGTTGGTTTTTTTGATGGTGCATCACAAAATCAAATTTTTGGATGTGGTGCTTGGCTCATGATATCACCCACTTTTCATTACAAAATTTACTGGAGTGGGGGGCCGGGCACGAATATGAGGGCGAAGTGTTTGGTTTTTTGGGGACTTCTGTGGTTTGCTAGTCAGTTATATATGGAAAAGCTATGGGTCTTTGGAGACTCAAAAGTCCTTATTGAACACATGAATAAGAAAACTAATCTAAATTCGTGATACTTCTCACACTGGATAGAGATAATATATGCTTTAAAAAGGACTTTCACTTCCATATCTTTTTGTCACATCTACAAGGAAAAAAATAACGAAGCAGATTGCATATCCAAAAGAGGGCTAAATGGCACTTTCGGAGAAATGCACTATGAGTTATAAAACTAAAATGGACCTGGAGCAAAGGGAAAGGTGAACTTTATATGACACCGGAACTGACTGTCTACTCATAACAGGAATGAAAGAAGGTATGTTTTTTTTTTCACAGGGTAGCATGAATATGGAGGACAACTGGTTCTCTGTTTATCCTCTATTTTTTTGATGTTTTACTCACATAAATTATAATTTTTTTTGATATGATGGAATAGTTATGATGTAATACTTTGGATCGGTTTTTTGGGGGCATGCCTTACAGCTTTTATAAACGAAAGGGATGAATGGTGGAATTCATATTTCCATATTAGTTTTTGAATCATCTTATGACTTTGTCCTGGTACATAATCTAAACCAGAAGTATTTTTCATGTTGAAAAAAAAATGTGAAGTTGTTTTCTACTCTTCCACCGTTAGCCTTGATGATAAGTGAATTGTTTCTCTGGAACCACGTTGGCTCAAAAACTTACATTTCATGCTGTAAAATCCAGAATTCCCATGAAAATATGTGCATTTTCAGGGTTCTTCAAGAGGTTTCCCTGGAAATGCATGTTGTGTTTGTAATTAGAAATCACACAAAATAACCATCCTATGCTGCTATGGGAGATATAGGCTAACCTACCAGGAATTATGTCGACATTGTGGAAACCAAGAGGGAACTAAAACACCCATAAATTTGAATGCAGAGGCGTAAAATTGGAAGGGGACTCAAAACTCAACATGGATCAATTAAGGAATCAATAATCTTTCATGAATGAAAAAGATGGAGGTCAGAGTCCATTGTTAGAAATTAAAAATATGGCTTTCCCTCATCCCCCGATTTGGAACTCGGACACCTAAGAAGCATGAAGAACAAGTGCAACATGATACCCAGATTTGGAGCATCCTCCACGAGTGTATGGAGAGACGAAATCAAGCCCGTCAGTCATTCCTTTACTAGAAGTGGGTATTGTCCTGTTTCTTCAAGGTATTGTCTTGTTTCTTCAGCTTTCCAACACACTTTGTGTCATCCATTTAAAAAAAATATCCTTTCTCTTTCCAAGTTCAACATTGATGGTTTTGACTTGCTTTGATTTCAAGACATCCAACATTGATACAACACTATTCAATTTTAGTTTTGTTTAACATACCATATTTTGATTTATTTAGTTATTTTTAATTAGAACATTATGCACTCATATTGCTGTTGGAAAATTCGAACTCTCCCTGCGTATAAATATCATTACAATGGGACAAAGCAGGGGAAGGTTGGAAGGTGGCGTTTCGAGGACATTCTAGGCCCGTGAAAGATTTTTTGAAGGAATACCTATGAAACCTGCAATCCTTTGTTCTTTTCTGCGTCAACTTGTGCAATGGCCATAGAATATTCCTTTGCGATCCTTTGTTATGTTATGCTCCTATGTTATGTTATGCGTTGAGTTGTTCAATTCCCATGAAATAGTACTCTGTATTCCCTATTCTGTTTCAAAGGATTTGAGCAAGGGGCTGCGCGTGATGTAACCATTTTGGAGCGGTGAGTAATGGTTACCCACCTACCTGCAACCCGAAGTATTAATTAGTTGTTTCTTTTTAGGTCTGACATCATGGATGTATGCGGTGATCCCTAGGGACTAGGCTAAGTGAAAAGGACATCAAACTACTATTTTTCATGGAAACGACTACCTTTCATGGAAATGGTCATAGATGAATGACTCACTTAACACAGTTGAATCCCAAAAATGATACCTCATACTTAAATATATTGTTATCATTAGCATTGAGATTAATTAATATTATTAATATTCATCTAAATATTATTATTAATTACAATAATCAAGTGATATGTTTAATTAATAATAGTAAAATTAATATTCTTTAAAATAATAGTATTATTATCAAAACACAATATGATTAGTATTAATTTTAATATTATTTATTTACTACTGTTAATAGTAGTGTTAGTAATATCCATAATAATAATAATAACATTAACATGAACATTGATAAAATTAGATATCATTTTTGGGATTCAATTGTGTTAAATAAGTCATTCATCTATGACCATTTCCATGAGAGGTGACTAATTTCTCATGATTTTTGAATAAAATTATTTTTATTAAGATTATGAAAATTTCTAATAATATTAATGAATTAATATTATTATTATAAATTTCAATATTAATAATAATATTAATATTGTTTTGATGATGAACCATACTGGTTGGTTCGAAACACGTCGATAAAATATGTTTAAATGTGATTTTTACTGAAATATTTTATACACATTTTATGGATCACAGAAGCTAAATTCCTAATATTATTATTATTATCCGATTAATGTTTTATTCTCATGTATCATTAAATTATTAAAAAGAGATATTAATAAGAGATATGGTATTAGTTCAGAGTATCAATTAAATAAATGACATTGATTTAAATATTTTCATATGTAGCATTAAATTATAAAAAGAGTATTATAAGGGGTAGATTAATAAGGGATGCAATATTAGTTAATTCAAAGTATCACTTAAATAAACCACTTTCATTTAAATATTTTCAGACGTAGCATTAAATTATTAAAAATAATATTAAAAGGGGGAGATTAATAAGGGATATGATATTAGTTAATTCAAAGTATGAATTAAGTAAACGAAACTGATTTAAATATTTTCACAAGGAGAGTGATAAAAGAGGAACATTTAAATATTTTCACAAGGATGTTATTTGGAATTTTGTTTAGAAATTATCAATTATAATTATTAATGAAGAGGAAGGGGAAGGAGAGTGATAAAAAAAGGAACAATTAAATATTTTCATAAGTATTTTATATTAATTATAATTATTAATGAAGAGGAAGGGAAATGATAAAAGAGGAATAATTGAAGGTAAAAATATTAAATAAAGATAAGGTTGATGAGAGAGATCAAATTTATATGGGAAAGGTAATAACATTTAGACATTAATCAAAATAATGATTAAAGTTATGATGAAAATAATGTGTTGATAACTAAGAGGAGATATAAGAAAGAAAAGTAAATTAAAAAGGGATGTAAAGAGTTTAAAAGAATAAAGGTCAAGGATGTTAGGGGAACTGGGATTAAAGAGAAGAGGTATAGTATAATTAGGGTTAGAAAGGGGTTTAAATAAGATGAAAGGATAAGATTAGAGAGAGGTGCTAGAAGTTTAGGAATATTTAGTGAGAAAAAGGATGTTGGGTTTTCACGATAAATTAAGTTTATAGCCATCTTCATAATTGAAGTTGTTGGGATGTTTTTCTATTTCAAGGACTTCTCTAATGACGTGTTGATGGAAGAAAGGAAATGAAGCCAAAATTTTGAAATCCTTGAAATTGACGAGGTGATCAATATTATGGAGTTTCTTTGCTAAAATGGATTTTGAGATTCAACTCTGATGGGTGTGAGTTATATGTTCTTTGAGTTGAGCCTTAAAATACATACCAACTAAACAAATGTATATTTTTCCATAGGAGCAGGAAATGTATGATGGTACCCTCTCCCACCAAGTCTATAGGAAAAATATCCACACTGGTTGATATCTCCATGCCAATTCTCATCACCACCCTGCCCAAAATTTGATTGTTATCAAAACCTTAGTCACTTGAGCCTTTCGAAACTCAACCCCATAATTTCTTGAAAAGGAAAAAAACCACCTTGTTAAGATCCTCTTAGCTAATGGCCACTTCTTTCCTTAGATCAAAAGAGCCCTCCTTTCTACATCCCAACCCAAATATCTAAAACAACTCCCCTCCATCCCCACTTCTAGAATATCCCTACCTACATCTAAGGTATCACCGATCACATCTCCAAGATTCTTTTGAAAAATAATAGTAAAACTCTATTTAAACCCCAAAATACCCTTAAAAATTTATTTATGTATGCCAAAGACAAATTGAATCCTATGCTTGGTACCCTCCCCTATTATGTATATAGGAAAAACACCCACACTGACCTATATCTCCATGCCAATTCTCACCACCCCCCTGCCTAAAAATTCATCTATTCTTAAAACCTTACCCACCCGAGCCTTTTTAAACTCACCAATTAATTTCTTGAAAAATAAAAGACCTGCCTCATTAAGCACTTCTTAGCCAATGGTTACTCCCTTCCTCCGATCAACAGAGCCCTCCATTATACAACCCAACCCAAATATATAAAGCAACCTCCCTCCATCCTCGCTTCTAGAATCTCCCTCCCCTACATCCAATGTATCACTGATCACATCTCTAAGATTTTTTCGAAAAAGAATATCAAAACTCTGCTTAAATCCCACACTACCCTTAAAAAAAAATTGATATGCCAAAGACAAATTAGATCCCATGCTTAGCCTAGGAGTTTATCACTTTCCATGTTTCTGTGAAAAAACATACAATAGTAAAAACAGTAGGCCCTTTAAGGCTCAGCTTGAAGAGCATATAATTGACACCCATCATAATTGAATCTCAAAATCCACTCTAGTAGAGCACTCCCATAATACCAACCACCACATCAATTTTGAGGATTTAAAAAATATAGATTCATATCCTTTTTACCATCAACACATCAGTAGAGAAGCCCTTGAAATAGAAAATCATCCCAACAACTTCCATTGTGAAGATGGTTATAAAATTAGTAAGTCATGGAAACCCACCATCCATTTTCTCCTAGGATATTCCCAAACTTCTAGCCCCTCTCTCTAATCTTATCTTTTCATCCTATTTCGACCCCCTTCCTTGGTCCCTCCTGCAAACCCTAATTAAGTTTTACGTGTTCTATTTATTCATGTTTCCCCCTTACATCCTTGACCCTTTTTATTTCTAAATTATTTACATCCCATTTTAATTTATTTTTATTTCTTACATTTCCCTCCCAGTTATCATCACATTATTATCATCATTTTGATCATAAATTTAATAATTGTTTTGATTAATGTCTGAATGATAGTACCCTTATCCCTCATATATATTTGATTTCCCTCAATTTCAATGTTGTTTATAAAAGAAAACATTTTTTCTTTCCATTATAATTAAAGGTTAATATTTAACCCTACCCTCGTTTAATCTTTTTTAATCTTCTTTCGGCCCTCTTCTACCATTACCATTCCTCCTCTTTATTTGTAATTATAATTAATAACCATGAATTTGAGTGCCTTCTTGCTTAGTGAAAACATCGAAGCCACCCATGCCAACACATACTAGAGCATTAATAGCTAGGGTTGGGCGGCGATCTCTCTCTATATCTCATGCAACCCACATTTAATGTGAAAGGAAGGGTGGTGGACGAACAAGGCCTGGACATTTACACCATGCTCAAGATATGGAATTTGGAGTTAAATTGCAGGGGAACATACATTACCTCACTCTTCATGCTTTTTAGGTGGATCACCTTTGTCACATTCATTGGATTCTATTGTAGGCCTTTGTTTCTATATATAGTCTCTATTACCAGTCTCTATTATGATTGTTGGCCTTTGTTGCTGGCCTATGCTATACTTTCTCCCTAACTGGCCTAGCTCTATTATTGGCCTCTGTTGCATTTGCTCCCTAACCATCCTAGCTAGCCTCTTTTTCTGCTTGTTGTTATGCTTGTTGGCCTCTGTTTCACTTACTGGGTAGCGAAGGTCAAGGAGATTGGAATTTTGGGTAGGAAATATTCTTACCTAATAACTATGATTTGAGAAAGATGTCATGCCAAGAGAGGAGGGCGAGGAAGAGGGGGTCACCCTCCCCCAACATGGCATAGTCAAGGGGTGGAGAAATTTTATGAAGACATGCCTCAACATATTAGAAATCTGGTTGCTACCATGGAAGTTTAGGAGCTCAGGGATATTGGCAATGGCCACTAGGATATAAGGAAATTGTTGGGTCATCATCGGATGGAATAGGAAGGGGTCTTGTGCCTTGTGGAAGGAATAATTATTCACATGGACTTCCAGATAGTCCAGACTCATTTGGCTCTGAGGTTATTGTCAACGGGTTTGGGAATTTAATTGCCTCATCCTCCCCACCTCCAACTTCATCCAATTCACCAGAGAACTTAGAATACTTAGACTCGCTCTTTCAGGGATCCAAGCCTCCCAACCCTGAGATCTCAGAGCCTTTGAAATAAAAGAACAAGCAACCAGGTATACCTATCACTTCCGACCTGTGGAGAAAGCACAAACATCAGTCAACAATACTGCCCCTGCAAACAATATAAAAGGTGAAAATTCATAGGAGAAGGCCAACACCAGCTTTTATGGCGTGTTTTTCGATTAGGAACGACCTCCATGGATACTAGAAGGTTATGAAAACCCTGTCTAGTGCATAACTTAGCATGAATAAGCCCATAACCAAGTTCCAGGAAAGGATTTCTTAATTTATTCTCAATTATTATTTTTCATGTGATCCTTGATGTCGTTTTTTTGTAGTCTTTGTTACACATGTTTTTGTTAAGGTATTATGAAGTCAAAAATTGTTATAAAGCTTCTCAGGAAGACCATTTGGTTTCCCACTAAAGGGAAGAAGGTCTTTCCTGAAAATTCTCGAAGCTAATATGATTTTGGTACCCAAAATGTACTAATCTCAAACACAATCTACTCATGGTAACCCATTCATGTTCTCTATGCAATTTTTTGAAAATATAATGAAATGTTTTCTTACTTACACAAAAGAATTATATATAATAATTTCATTCCTTATCAAAATATTTAAATTGTTATCATTTAATTTATTTGATACATTGAATGAAATAATATCATTCCCCTTATTAATTGCCCCCTTTGAATATTATCTTTGTAAGACCCTCTTCCCACATCTACCTAATAACTAGCCAGTCGGGGTAAACATGTGACAAGAGGCTACTATAATGAGATTCAACCTCCTAGATGACCTTAAGGAAGTGGAACTAATAGAAACATAACATACAAACCTTGTACATCATCAATGACACCCCCAGGAGCTAACCCAACTATCCAGGCCTCTTACCCCTCGGTCACACTGACCTTTTGACCTCTTTAATCCATAGCCGCAGGCACAGGGTTGCATGACTGCCTCCAGGAGGCTATAGTCACAGGCATAAAAATAAATGCCAGCGGCCAGGGCCCCAATTAATTAGTTATGTGCCAACATGATCCCCAGGAATTGAGCCACCTTTTCAGGCCCAGAACCCAGTGCTCTTCCTGGAACTTCATGAAAATTTTAGAGATTATAAATAATAACAGGACAATGATACGAAACTAATAAAATCAATTATAACTCATCTAGACCCCTCCTAGCCATAACAAGCATTTTTTCGAACATGTCACAAACAATAAAGCTACAGGTATAAACAACAAAACAATGGAAAGGGGTCTCATACTTATATGAGAATCGCTAAAAACCATTTCTCCCCTACATCATTCGCTGCCATGCAATATATTTGACCATAGATACATTGTGCATTGATTTACAAGTAAAAACATGGAGAGAGCCATATATCATCACTTTCAACATACATGTTTATAATCAACATAATAGCAATTTAAATACAATGGATAAAATAGCAATAGAATCCACATAATAACCAATACAATTATACATCAAATACCAAAGGAATGAATTTCTCATTAATGAATATAGAAACCAACCGGGGATGGGACTACCACATTCCACTCGACCATAGATTGGCTGAGCCAAATCTCTCTTCAAACATCACCCTCGTGCCATATTCCAAGCATGAATGTGGGACTCATAACCAACCAAAAGAACCAAACAAGCATGAATGCTAGTGGAGTTCTCTACCTACACCATGAGGAATTTTAGTGCCTCCTAGTCTCTCAGGCTTTACCATAATCCACAGTATGAATCAGGGATCGCTAGGCCCTAAACTGATACATACTCTCCAGGCCTTACCTTACATACCATCTTGAGACTACTAGACCGAAAAGAGAGAAATCCACCTCTTCGCTTTACCGTATATCCCGCCATTCACCGAAAAGGATTCATAGGCCCACTGAGGCACACAATCTGAATTTACAACACCCCACGGTCTGGCTAAGGGGTTACCAGGCCAATGGCTTTACCATGATCCATAGTCTAGTTCAGGGACCACTAGGCCATGCGTTTTTAATTTCAAAGATTGACCCCACTCAGCTTCAAATGCATTCAGAAATCTAACTCAACCAAAGTATGAGAAGCCCATATCATCAAATATATATACGGAAATGGCAAGGTTAGGTTGAAATACAATCACACCTAGCAAAACCCATGCCAAGACAGAAAAGAACCACATGCAATACCATGCATGCCAGATCTATCTAGGAAATCAAATATGCAAATCAATACCTGCGAAGAATCCTATTGTAGTTGTTTGATCCTACTCTAACTTGCTTTCTTTTCCTTTCTTGCTCCAATGCCAAAGTGCTCCAAGAAAACTATAAGTGTCCAAGAGTGAGAGAGAGAGAGAATAATGAGAAAGCTCCAAAATGCACTGACAAAAGGTTATCAACTGATCCTCATAAGACTTTTATTAATGAGGCCTATATTTTTCTCATTTTCCATTATTTTCCTTCATTTTCCTCCTCACATGTAACCTGCGACCTTTCACCTTCCTTTTCTCCTTTTTTTTTTCATAAATAAAATTCCAATTAATGCCTCGTGCCTTTCCAAAGCCTTTGCCTTTGCCTTTTTCAATTTACTTTGGCCATAATAACCAAAATGAACACCCACTAGGATGTTTTTTTCCACCATTCAGCTTGGAATACGTGTCCCATCAACCATGGTTATTATTTTAACTTTTATGACATGGATTTTTCACCAGGGCTGTTACAGAATCCTCCCCCTTGGGGGAACACTATCCTCGGTGTTCATTGAAACCTACAACCAACAAGACTATTGAAAGCAAAACATACTGCCCATGGAGCTTTATAACACAACTCGTTGCAGTATTTTTAAGGACCACCTGTTGAAAACATAACAATCATACCGTTTACTTGAGATTTATAACACAACTCATTATGGTATTTACAATAATATACACATATACAGATTTTCTCAACCAATAAATACAAGGATATGATGCCCATATCAGCAACAAGGGAATCTAGAGGCTCACACCTCCACCCTCAAAGTAGTAGCAGGATTCACTTTCTTTCGAGGAAGTCCAGAATCCACTGTTAGAGCCAAAGCTGCATCCAATGTCCAATGCTACAATCCTGCACCACTGTACCCTCATTAAACAATTATCAACTCACTGTTTGAGGGTGCACTCCCAATGTGCATTTGATTCCATCTCGTAATGCTAATGACCAAAATAAATCCATCCCTGAACTTCCCTTCTCCTCTACACAGTCCCTCAGGAAATTTGGTAATCCCCTTCCATGCAGTCACTCACCTTCCAAGTTTTGCTGTCACCCCCATCCCAGGAAGTCCATCGCTTGCAAGGCTTCCTCGCATCGGAAGATACAAGAACCAAGGCATATCCCTACCTCAAAACCATCATACCAGTCACAACATGCTCATGGAAATCAATGGACACTATTGGGTACCAATGTCCCACAATGGCCCTCCTCCTGAAGTGATTTACCAACATAGTGCTGCTTGTTTCAATTCCTTTTGCTGCTGCTGTTGATTCTTGCAGTCAGTTTGAACCATCCAGTTTGGGCATTATCATGCTTTCTTGTACTAAGCACATAATACCCATTAGACTAAAAAAAAATTGAAATAACCTCAAATCATACCTCATTAGTAGATCGTCAATAAGGTACACTAGCAATCTTGTTCACTTCCTATCACAACAAGTCAAACTAGTTGTTTGATCAAATGATCATGTATAAACATAACGAATTTGGTTAGCTCAAAACACAACCATTATAGGTAAAAATCATGAATCACATGTAACCATCATAAGCCATAATCATAAATCACATGTAACCATCATAAGTCAAAATTGTAGATCACATGCATAACAGAATTGAAATAAAATATCGATACTTATCCTTCGTCGATCCTTACTTCTGCCTTTGTTCTTTCTATACACACATCGAATTGGTTGCCACACTCGAAAAACACCCAATGCATTTGTAGAAATTATATACAATATGCATGTATATATCCGGACTCTCTTGATCTTACACTATTTAACTTTATGCAAAATACAAAATCCTTTCACTATAATTCTTGCGGAAATTTAATCAACAATTGCAAAACACATGAAGCAATAAAAGCACACATAACACAGTTGTTTACCAGGAAATCCTGAAGCTGAAAACCCCAACTATCATATTATGTATATCATGGATATCATATGAAAATATCATACAAACATACAAAGCTTATCACAAGCTCTCAGTACAGTACAATCGTCATACACTAATCAGGACCAATCTTGCAAATCCATGCACCGATCTTTGCCTCCTGCTAGCCTGCCTCCACCATGCAATCCAAGCTGATTACAAAGACCAATTCAATGTAATCCCACTCTCATTGACTGCGTTATTATCATTGGAAACTCCAATGTATATATAGATGCAATCCATGCATCACTATGGTTACAACAGATAGTCTATCTCACCCTTTCACCTATCTCTACACTGGGTCTCCATTGGATCTGACATGCATTATAGTTAACTGTTGTATTGTTCAGTTGATTAATGAGTTATTATTTGTGAATTAATTAACTAATTAATTCACTCCACTCTCACTAGTGTATCATTTAGTTAGATTAGATACAACTAGCTCAACTGAGTCTAACTGAGTTAAATTGAATACAACTCCATGAATTACTCTTCCAACTCTGTCATAACTTTGCCACATCAGTTCTAACTGAGTCCTTCATGCATGAACTCCAGTAAACCCTTAGGAATTGCGTAATTCCTTTAACCCACTGATTTGACAAATCTGTTCACTAAAATAAAGTGCTCCAAGAGAATAAGTTGTTGTTTATTGTCAGATTATTATTAAGAGCTAATAATAACCGATATGCATCTATTTTTAGATCAGCGATCTATAAATAGACTTCGCCCAATCTTCTAAAAATAGAATCTCATATATTTTTCAAATTTGATCAACCATATACAAATAGCCTCCTGCTACATATAGAGTATGCTCACCATGTCTAAAAATAGACATACACCTAAAAATAGCCTGTGCGGGCCCCACCTAGTTTAGGTGATTATTTTCCAACTAGGATCAAGGATGATGTTTCAGGATGCCTCCTTCACTGTTTCTTGTTGCAATATTCAACAACATTTGCTTCTCTTCAATCACATACACATAGACATAATGTACATCACAACATGTACACCCACATATGACAAGTGACAACATACAATACATGCACCCACACCGGTATACGACACATACACCTACACCCAGTGTACAATACAACACAATACATATGCCTACAATGACATACAACACATACACCTACACCCGATGTATAGTATAGCACAACACATACACCTACATCCAATGTACCACACAACACAATACATATGCCTACAACGACATACAACACATACACCTACACCCGATGTACAATACAACACAACACATACACCTACATCCAGTGTACAACACAACACAATACATATACATATACATAGTACAACACAATGAATACACATGTAACGATACCACAACTACACCATGCACATATATAGTATAGCATGCCCGCAACACAACATGTACAACATGCACACAATATCACATGTATACCAGTACCATATGCATAACATGTACACAGTACCATGTGTACACAACACTATCTGCACAACGTGTGCAAGACATCACATGTTTACGACACCACCTACACAACATGTACATAACTCCAAAAGTACATCGCACCACCTGTACAGTGTGTACACAATACCACATGTACACAACACCACATGCACAAAATGTACGCGACACCACATGTACACAATGCCATAGGCACGACATGTACGCAATGTTATCACTCTAATAATTCTCAAAGGGTTGTTATTATTTTTTTGGTTTAAAGAATATTAGAGGTAACTACAAACCTACTTTTAAGCCTTAGGATCTAGCCTCCCTAATGCTCAGAGAGGGCTCTCTCTATATGATTTATCTTTGTTGATTTTAGTTGATTTTAGGCTAGTTATGTAGGATTACATGGGGTTTTATTTTGGATTTGATTTGGTGGTGAAATCACTTACTCAGATGGATAGATGTAGGTCCGCATTCCATTGGGATAATGGAGTCAAAGTGTCAAGCAACAGAAGCATGATCAAGGTTCTAAAGGGAAGTATTCACAAGGAAACATAGTTTAGTCACTTCAGATCCTTATTCTAATGGTGAAAATGGTTTCAATCGGGGTAAGAGAGAAATTAAGGGTTCTCAAACCCGGATAATGAGTGAAAAAATAAAGGTCAATCGAAATAAGGGAGAAATTAAGAATTCCCTAATCTGGATATCAGAATAATAACATATAAATGATAAACAGTTCAAGACAGAGTGTAATTAAACATATTCTGTAATAACATTCTAGTTATATCATTTAGATTAGGCAAACATATGATCATGTGAAAACTTCAAAAAGAAACAATTGAACAAGTAGAAAGTAATTCACTATAATGGCCCAACACATGAATCCTGTAACATAATCTCTTTATTGCTTTAATCCAGTTTGCTGACTTGAAATTGGTACAATCACCATCAGGTTCCAGAATAGTACAACTATAGAAATGTTCAGCAATTCATCCACACTCAATACTTCAAAACGAGAAGTATTTATACGAAAACTCTTACAAAATATCCTAAAACAACTAGGAATTATTCAAGGAAAACGAAATATCCTCATGCAAGAAGATAGAGACAACTATCTAACTAATGCAAGCTGTCCCTGCTTTTATTGATTTGCTGTTCAATTGTTGATATTTTTCTTTTGATTTGTCTCCTTTTTTTTACTCAATGAGGGCTGCAGTTAGGCAGTGAAATGTCCTTTACACTGGCAACTTTCACTTTGACTTTTTAATTTATGTATGACTTTAACTCTAACTGTAAACTGATACTCCTTACTCTGATACTCTTTAACCTTTTGACTACTGTTCTTTACTGTACACTGTAATTTTAAAACTACATGCTTTGTTTTATCTTTTCTTGACTAATATTTTCCTCATTTGACTGATATTTTCCTCATTTGACTGCCCTATTTGACTGCTTTGATCTTCATAGTAATTCAGTCAATTTCTCCCAAAGTTCTGCCTCTTGTAACTTAATTTTCACCATCCTCCTGAATATTTGATCAACCTATGTATATTTTGAGAATGTAGGTTTGTTAACAAATAAGTGTTTTACCTCATGTTGCAGGTAAAACAGATTCTCAAAATTCTTGTAAAGTACCTTCCTTGTTGGAATTCCCTGCATGGTTGAGTTATTGGCTTGCTCTTTAGCCACTTCTCTCATCTTCTTATCATAATCATCCCGCTTCATTAGTTTTTCATGAATAACTAATTGATTTGGAAGGCATTTTTGTCTGAGAGTGTCAAAATTCATCATGAACCTTGTGATGACAACTTCCATATTCTAGCATTTCTCTTCTAGTTGTATCATCAAATTCTTTTAGAAATATCCTTCCTAAATTTTGGGATGGTTTCCGTTCTATCACTGATTCCAATCTCTTCAAGTTCTTGCCTATTCTTGGAATTAAGGAATTTGATGATTTTGATTAGCCTCTTCAGGCTTCTTACCAAACTCTTCTTTGATCTTCTGGATAGCTTCTCTTACTGCTTTGACTAAGTCTTTCTATTCATAGATAAATTGTATGGATGGCCAAATATCATTGACAAATTCAATGATATTGGTCCATAGATGCTACTTCGATTGTGCCATTGGTTCTTTTAGTGTTATATCTTTTTCTAACTTCTTCAATTGCTCATTCAACCCATTTTATTCTTGTTCTTCATTCTTGTGCATAATCTTAGAAAGTTTCTTTTCATCCTCCAGAATTTTAAGCTGTTCTTTAAGTTTGTTAATTTCATTTGTCTGAATAGACATGTCCTACATAGATTTTACTAGTTTACTTGCTTCATCTGTAGGTTGTGATACTGTTCTTGAAGACTCTATTGCTAAAGTTGTTGATGAGGTGACTGGAAGTGCTATAGCCATTGGGACTGTAGGGGCCAATGATTCTACTAATGTGGAAGGTATAGCTATTATGACTACAGGAATAACAATGACTGGAAATTCTTATGCTATGTCCTTTTTCTCCTGGAGCAAGTTGTCCATTTCATTCTCCATTTCATTTATTTGGGCAGTCAACTGAAGTATGAGACTCATCATCTCATCTTTCTGATTTGTATCCTGTAACACTTTCTTTGCTTGAGGATGTTCAGTAAGAGGCAACTTAAGTTGCTTTTTTAATGTAGCAATGTCTCCATTTTTCTTCTTTATCAATTCATCTACAACTTTGACATTACTAGGACCATATCCTACTTCAATCACCAAGTATTCTAGTGATTTGATTCTATTATCCTTAGCCTATGGGGATGAATTTTCTAACTTGAGCTGATATTTTATGTTTGCAAGAGTGTTTTGAAGCTTCTGTACACTCATGGCCTTGTTTTCCATTGTGGAATAAAGCATTTCACCAACTTGTTTGTGAAATTCTATCTCATCAATAAGATGAAGATCATCTGCTTGAACTTCATATGATGACTTTTTGTAATCAGATGATGATTTCAGATGCTTTACTTTAGGCTGCAGGAAGGTTATCTGCATATTTATAGTCTTATAGTCAAAAGCAGAAAGTAATCTGCTTTGGTCACTGGGTGACTGTTTTCAATACTGGTTATATGTATCAATCTTCAAGGCTTCATTTTTCATCTTTATCTTTCTATATTTCTGCATAATGTCCATCTCTTGCTCTGTTGGTTTGCTAGATGAGGACATTTCAACACTATGTTGCTTCTGAATAAGATGAGTGTTTGAAGTTGAAGGCTGATGTGTTTTTTTAATTACTGTAGGAGGTTCTTTGTCCTTTGTTGCTGTTTATGTATCAAACACTTCTATTGTTTCTACTTCTTCAATGACATGATTCAATTTATGCTTTTTCCTGTACATCAATTTAAATTTGGTTTCATTTGTAGTCTATGTAGTATATGATCCTTCCTCTTTGATTCTCTTTGAGCTTTTATCTTCTTGGGCTGGAGTTTGCAACGTTTGACTAGTATCACCTTGCTTCTCTACCTCAATCAAGGTGTTCTCCAACCATTTAAACTAGTTGGAGTATTTCTCAATGTCTGGTTTCTTTTCATGTACATAAGGATTTAGTTTTCATTTAACTCTCAATGTACTTATTACTCCTAGAGGGTCATAATACCATAGAAAACTTTTACTAAATTTAAACTCCTGTAAATATTTTTCAGCATCTGGACCTGCATCTCTATTGTTACAAATGAAAGGGCCAACATGATTTTTTATTTTGAATTGTGTCTTCTTCTTAGCTGCTAAGAAATTGATTGAATCAGAATTAAGAATCTGTCTTATATAATCAAGGGAAAATAACCTCATTGGGAGGTATTTGGGCAGTTTATATGGAATAATATTTGATCCATATACCCCTATCTCTATATTGTTTTGGTATAAGTACCAATCTCTTGTTCTATTATGCTCTGAAAACTGCAGGACCTTTTTAATCTCCTCACTGATTCTGGGCTACATGCCATTGTTCAGCATGTTGACTATAAGATGAATGAAAGAATAAATAAACTCTGTAAAGGTGGACTGTGTGGAGTCTTTTCTTATTAAAGGAGTCCAAAATATGACTGACTGTGGATTTCCTTCAACATCAAGCTTTTGAAGGTTGATGTCAATTTTTTTTGATTGAAAATACAAAAAACATGTGGAAAAGGACTGAGGAATACTTGAAATCACCTTATTCAGGCATTTTGACCAACTGTTCATGAATATTATCAGCAAGGTATTGGGAAAATTTGAAAATGGTAGCAGGAGTCTAACCAAGTGTGAAAGTAGACAAAAAACCTAGTACTGCAACATCACATGCTCATCTGTGAAATAACCAAGAATAAAAGACAACATGGTAATGATATGGCTGGTTCTTTCAGAAAATTTTGTAGATGGGTAAGGAGGATTTATCTTGGGAATTTAAACAGATAAATGCATGAAAGTTTGGAATATCTGTAACCTCTTGGGGAAGTCCAGATTCAGATACAACTATGTAAGAGCCTCAATGGACAAAGGGGTTTCATCTGGCCTGGATTGGATTTGGAGAATTTGTTTAATTGACTCAGCTGTAATAGTAAACATAATTTGTTTCAGGGTTTATTATGGCTCTATGGTCTAGATAATAGCAAGATTGACAAAGTCTGATTACTTCTAGGCACTGGAAAGTTTGTGGGAATACATATTTTGGGAAATTAGATTCCCAAATGAAAACCTCATCTGCTTGGTCTATGGATTTTTCATGGATCCAACAGTGGAGCTCAAGAAGGTTAAATTCAGTGACTATGTCATTAATCTTAAAATAATTATCAGCTAGGGGAGTGTGTTCCACATCTACAACTGGGGGTTGTAGAGGATTGACAGATACAATGCTTCTGGAAGCCATTGTTTTGTTAATTTCTTCAATTGATTAAACTTTGACTTAGAAAAATCCGATTTAAGCCTATAGGAGCACCTCAAATAGATGATTTACAGTTTGCAGACTGATTTAGATAAAACAGGGGCTTATCTATAGTCTGCAAAGGTTTAATTGGTCAAATTTTCAATCTCTGTGTTTTAAAGCAATTTCAGAACCTCAAATTTCTGCAAAAGGAAGCCTATGGTCTGTATGAAAGGTTTGAAAGGCACATAAGGTTTCCTTTAGTCTGCAGAGGCTTCTATTTCAATTCAATTACTAATTACTTTCTTTTTAGATCAAGAAACAAGCCTTTTCTTTGAGGAATACATGGGAAAAATGAAGATTTTGTTTTGCAGAAGGGTTTCTGAAGCAGTAGAGGTTCTTTGAAGCTTCTGTTCTTTATAACGCTTCAATTTGGTTTTGCAATGTCTTGTAGCAGAAAAGGTCTTGAATTCTGGTGAAAAAGGCTTGAAAAAAGGTCAGTTAAGTGATCTGGATGCTCGGAAATAGGTTCGCAGTGCTTATTCAGCGCAAAACCGTAACAGAAAGTAGTAAAAGGGATAGCAGAGGGTAGTTATATGAATTTTTAATCAACAATGATTAACATAAATGGGCGGGTATTTTCAAATTGATAGGGTGGTTTGCGCAACGGGTAGGAGAAACCACTCAATGGTTTTTGCATGAGTGAAAAGTGGTAAGTGGTAAAGTTTGGATCGATGCGATCAAATAAAAGCTGGCCATGTAGCAGGGAGGTGAGCTCCGCAAACTGCGCATTTCACAAGGTTTGGGTGTAGTTAAAGGTAGGTCTATCGGAGATGAAAAAAGGAATATGGGCCCTTAGATCTAGTTAGTGTTGATCTGATGGATGGAAGGATGCGACGGATGTGTCGGGATTGATAGGCGTGGGGCCCAATACTCTAAGTTATGCGTTGGAGTTATATTATATATGGTCGGGGTTTGATGTATGCGATAGGATTAAATAAAGAACCAATGGGGTTAAGGAAAGTTGAACTTTTGGATATGCTGGATAATAATAAAAACATTATATGTTTACTTAACATAAGGGTTGGGTATAATATATTTAAGGAATTAATAAAATACAGGTTTACACGTATATAAGGGATTTAATACATAAGGTTAAATGTTAATAATGGGGGGGTTAAGTACACTAAGTTTAACGTAAAACTTATATTGGAAATGAATATTTACACAGTGGGTCCCGACATAAAGATCTAATCATTTAGACTTTAGGATAAAAGATTTTTTATTGGTTTTTAGTGTATTTTTAAATGAAAAGGGAAATTAGTAAAAGGGTTTTACTTTTCCAAAGATAAAATGTGTTTTAACTTAGGAAAAGGGATTTTTTTCAAAGGAAAAAGGGTGAAATAAGGGGAAAGAATAAAAATGAAGGGGATGGGGTATATTTACAAGGGAATAATTTTGAAAGGAAGTTAGTAAATGAAATGACCAATTTTATGCTATCCATGCTTGTGAAAACTGCTTCTACCTACCTATCTGCTACCCTAACATTTTTTCTTCATTTACATGGGTGCATTTGAGCTTGTAGAACCTTATTCATTTTTCTTTTAATCAACATACTAACTAATTCTATCCCTATTTCTTCCAAGGGCTCAGATTAAACTGTTGAGCTCCTTATTATTTTCTACCTAACTATTGATCTGCCAAGTTTAAACTGTTTGGCTAGATCTTTATTCTCTATCTATCAGCATGAAATTTAAAGCATGAAAGGTCAAGATTAAGAAGTTTGAATTTCATGGATTGTCGCATTTTTGAAAAGCTACACACAATATTATTTTTCAAAGTGAAGTAAAAAGTAGTGGAATTTGAATTTGCATCACTTTCATGTTTTATTTTTATCTCTTTTTTATTTGGGGTTCATTTTTTATTATTTTTGATCTTTTTTCTTTCAAGTCGTTTGATTTTTATTTTAGAACTTTTACCCTCTTTACATTTTTTATTTTTCTAATATGGGAAAAAAATTTCACAAAAGGAAAAGTATGTACATATTACAAGACTAATCAAAGTCAATTCAAAATTATGAATCCCATTATTATAGGACCCTAACATGCGACACCACATGCACACAACACCATATTTACAACATGTACACAACACCACATGCACAATGATGCATACAACACCATATGTATAACATGCACACAACACCATATGTACAACATGCACACAAAAACATATGTACGTAGCACCATATGTACAACATGCACACAAAAACATATGTACGTAGCACCATATGTACATAGCACTCCATATCCAACATGCACACAACACCATATGCACCCAACACCGCATTTCCAACATGCGCACAGTACGGTAGGTACACAACACCACATATCCAACATGTACATAACACCATCTATACTTAGAACCGCGTAAGCAATATACACACAACACCATATGTACACAATACTATATATGTTACATGTACACATCACCATAGGTACAATCACTGAATATACAACATGCGCAATATATACACAACAGTAGTACTGTACATCCATAGACCACACGCTGACTCCGCAAAGAAACCTTTCTTCTAGTGGCTTTCCACTATCCATGCTTATCCTAGTATGCCATAAATCACACTACTTTCACCTCAATATTGTACCCCTCAACATTACTTTTCCATAACAAAAACATAGGCATAATACAAGCATATAATATCAATCCATGTCCACGTGATACTGACCTCATAGATCTGTTAAGGCTACTCTTTCACTTGATCCATCATAGCCAGGAACCTCTTCATGCCATTCACTTGCATAAGAAATCATTTCTCCACAAGAATGATCCTTGATAACCCTGTCAAACAGTGACATAGATACATATATAATCATTAGCATAAAACAATCAACATCCTGTCAGACAACGACATACATACACACATATATACATATAAACATTAGCATTAACCAACCATGATCCATGAAGGCCATGTTAAACATGATGTACATACATGTATACATATATAAACAACAACATAATCATGATCACAAGATATCATAAGGTATACGTTAATTTAACTTCCTTTATTCATGCACAACATGCACAACATGCACAACATTGAGAACTACATTTCCCAACATAGCCAAGGCATCCAACATCTAAAATCCATTCACTTTACCTTTTTTGTTGCCTTTCTCATGATTGTTTTTCCACCGTCCATTTACTTCAATGGACCAAACCAATCCAACTGGTCGTCATATTCTTACCTTCAAATACCCTTATACATGTACCAGGCTTAATCCAAGTCTTGCATTATCTACTAGGTATCATTCATCTCTTCCCGAGCTTCGTCAAATTTCCTCTTTACCAAACCAATTCCAAATACTCTCAAAATATAAAAGGAAGGAACAAGAGAAAGAAATAAGAATGCCATGAAAACCAAAAGAAATACAACACCACAACAAAGAGGTATGGCCATATACTAGACATAAACAAAGCTGCAAATCAAGTGCACCAAACGACAAGAGACCAAAAGCACAAGAGTGGAAACAAGCAACATGACTCAATCCCCATGGGTCCCCAGTGCTTCCAAGGGAAGCTCAACCCAAACCTTATTAAATATTTCATGGTAGTCTCTTGCCATGCAATCCCCTGCATCATACTGCCATAAACTCATAATTGTTGGTGTATAATATAAACATAAAATATACCAGTTACCTTACCTTTTCATTCCAAGCACATTTCCTTGTATCTGAACACATACATATATAATCTCTCAAGGGACTCAAATCCCTTGACGAATCCAACCATAAATAGAAACTAGTTATTATACCTGTCAAATACATGTTCAAGAGTATAACACATATTAACATAATGGTGGAAAATATTAGGTTTAAGAAGACTTCCTATATGAAAATCTCTTATTCATTTGGAATTAGGGTTTTTAAACATAGCCAAAGGAATTCTCACCCAATTCCTGTCTCTTACCATTTACCTTGTTGCAATTGAATCCTTATTATGTGTTGTCATATCACCCATATGTTAGTTATATAAACACATAAACTATTACCCTTTCATGCTAATACCAAGCATGTTTCTTTGCAACTATTCACACATATCAAACACATGTTCCAAATATCAATACAATCATATCTACTAATTTGAAATCAACTTTTACCAAGAATAACAATCGTGTCATAATCCATAGTAAACTCATAGTCATTAGACATAATGCTACAACTAAAACCTATTATACTCAAGTACATATCATCTATCTCGACACATAGGTTTTACTACAACCATCTTAAAACAATATCATTTCTTCATGAAATCTTATAGACACATACTCATATCATGAGATTAATCAAACATTCAACAACAGATAGAAGACATAATAGACACCAAACACTCAAACACCAAATAATGATATAATAAAAATTTCAAACACCAAGTAGACGATGTAAGCAAGCTCATACCTTGATGTCATAACCCTAACCATCTGCATAGTCTAATCCAATTTAGCATGATACATATAACATCAATATATTAATGTTATAACCCTAATCATCAAGTTAAATAACATATGAAAACAATAAGTTAACATATAACATGCTCATCATCCACATATAACATAGACATTAAGTTAATACCATGCTTGACTAACCAACACACGTACATATGGTTACACTAGTTAACTAACATTTACCATGTATGTAACCATAAAATCAATAGAATGAAAGACATATACATAGCCATAATGCATATGACTACACTGATCAACTAGAATTTATCACATATGTAACCATAATAATAATAGAATGAAAAACATATAATTAACCCTAATGCTTACAACAACCATGAATCAGATACCTGCATGCCAAACATGCACACTCATATGATGATCTGCCCTTACCCCAAATTCCATTGCTGCAACTTCACTTTAATGATATGCATCTTCGACTCTATCTTAGCCAACACAGTAGCATCATAACATACCAATATTATCATGATGACCTAATTGCATACAATGACCTTATGCACAACAACCTCAATCAAACCAATGCAAGCTTGGCCACACGAACCCACTTGACATGTATAACCAATCATGAAAAACCTATGCATGTTCAACATATAACATCACACAAGAAAGCATACATGGATAACATCGAAGTATGAACAATATGTAACCCTAGCATAGAAAAGCAATGCATGTACAATATGTAACAATATGTAAGCAAGTGTGCATGAACAATACACAAGCATGAGAAACACATAACCAGACAAACACGCATGACAACATGTTGACAACAACACGATCAACACTTCCATGGCAACACCACTGCCACCATGGCCAACACAACACAGATGCAAAAAGAACATATAGACCACATGCATACTAAAGGCATATGCAACCAACATAATTGCATGACCAACACACTTCCCATCGAGTCCGAGGGTTGAACCATTCTCTAATACCACTTGGTAACACCCTCTTCCCACATCTACCCAAGGAACTGACCAACTGGGGTAAACATGCGACAAGAGGCTACTATAATGAGATTCAACCTCCTAAATGACCTTAAGGAAGTGGAACCAACAGAAACACAACATACAGACCTTGTACATCATCAATGACACCCCCAAGATCTAACCCAACCATTCAAGCCTCTTACCCCTGGTTCACACTAACCTTTTGACCTCTTTGAGCCATAGCCAGAAGCACAGGCTTGCATACATGTGTCCAGGAGGCTATAGCCGCAGGAATAACACTACATTCTAGAGTCCATGACCCCAATTACTCAGTTCTGTGCCAATGTCCCCGGGATTTGAGCCACCTTTTCAGGCCCAAAACCCAGTGCTTTGCCCAGAACTTCATGAAAATTTAGAGATGATAAATAAAAACAGGACAATGATACAAAAGTAATCACATCAATAAGAACTCATATGGACCCCTCCTAGCCATGACAAGCATTTTGTCAAACATGTCACAAACAAGAAGGCTACAGGTATAAACATCCGAACAAAGAAAATGGGTCTCATACTTATTTGAGAATCGCTAAGAATCATTGCTCCCCTACATCATTAGCTGCCATACAATCTATTTTACCATAGATACATTATGCATTCATTTACAAGTAAAAGCATGGAGAGAGCCATATATCGATACTTTCAACATACATGTTTATAACCAACCTAATAACAACATAAATATAGTGGTTACAACAACATTTGAATCCACATAATAACCAATACAATTCTACATCAAATACCAAAGGAATGACTTTCTCATTAATGAATATAGAAACCAATTGGGGATGAGACTACCACGTTCTACCTAACCATATATTGGCTGAGCGAAATCTCTCTTCAGCCAATCACCCTTGTGCCATATTCCAAGAATGAATGTGGGACTCATAACCAACCAAAAGAACCAAAAAAGCATGAATTATATTGGAGTTCTCCTCTTAAACTGTGAGGAATTTGAGTGCTTCCTAGTCTCTTAAGCTTTAACCTAATCCACAGTTTGAATCAGGGATCACTAGAACCTAAACCGAGACATAATTTCTAGGATTTACTGTACATCCCATCCTCAGAATACTAGGCCTAATGGAGAGAAATCCACCTCTTTTCTTTAATGTATATCCCACCATTCACTGGAAAGGATTCCTACACCCACTGAGGCACACAACCTGGCTTTATCGCAACCCACAGTCTGGTTCAGGGGTTACTAGTCCAGTGGCTTTACCATGATACATAGTCTGGTTCAGGGACTACTAGGCCATGTGCTTTTCATTTCAAAGATCCACCCCACTCAGATTTGAATCCAATCAACAATCCAGCTCAAACGAAGTATGAGAAACCCATCTCATCAAAGTTATACAGAAATGGAAAGGCTAGGTTGAAAACATTGTCACACCCGACAAAACCCATGCCAAGACAAAAAATAACCACATGCAATACCATGCATGCTGGATCTAGCAAGGAAATCACATATTCAAGTCAATACCTACAAATAATCTTGTTATAGCTGCTTGATCCTACTCTTTCTTGCTTTTTTTTCCTTTCCTTTTCCAATGCCAAAGTGCTCCAAGAAAACTCTAAGTGTCCAAGAGTGAGAGAGAGAAACTAATGAGAGAGCTCTAAAATGCACTGACAAAAGGTTACCAATTGATACTCGGAAGCCTTTTTATTAGCGCGGCCTCTAATTTCTTCATTTTCCATTATTTTATTTCATTTTCCTCCTAACATGCAACCTGTGACATTTCACCTTCTTTTTCTCTTGATTTCCTTTATTTTCATAAATAAAATGCCAATTAATGCCTCATGCCTTTCCAAAGCCTTTTCCAATTTCCTTTAGCCACAAAAACCTAAATGAACACCCACTATAATTTTTTTCCCACCATTCAGCTTGGAATACGTGTATGATCAACTGTGGTTATTATTTTAACTTTTATTACATGGAATTTTCACTAGGGTTGTTATAATATTTCTAATAATTTAATGGTACATACGATAATGACCAAACATTAATCCTATTACCTTTAATAATAATATTGATATATATATATATATATATATATTATTTATTTTGAAGGAAAAATAGTAATTTTATTCAACCTAAAAAACAATGAACAAAATTGACTTTTTTAGAGCTCGAAAGCATTCAATCATATCAACCTTTTAGCTAATGCATAATAAGAGGAATATATTCTATAAAAAATGCATAAATTTTACGGTGATAAATGTGATAAAAACCACTTAATTTCCCCCTTTTCCTTTATTTTTCTCCATGTTTCGAAAGCCAAATTCCTTGATTGGGAGAACCTATTACTATTTCAAGTTGTTTGCCATCTATCTGTAGGGGGGTTTCTTTGTCTACGTCTAAGCTCTCAAATACATGAGATCTCTTTATGCCTACCAAATCCTTTTCCATGGGTAATTCTACTTTCCGTTGCTTTGGTACTATAATCTATATTATTTTAGTAACCCTTTGGGTAACATCCATTGATCTAGACATACCCCCTTCACCAACATTTGATTATCTGCTAGTTTGAGTTTGTGCTTTTGAATTTGGATGATTTCCTCGGGCTCTTCTTTTTCATCTTATGAGTTATCAGGAAACTTCCATCCCCTTTGCTTAGGGGTTTGCCTCTTTTTCTTTTTTGGTACATTTTTTTCTTGTGGGCAAGAATTATGCAAATGTCATGTTTGGAAACAATTTCGATGTATGAAATTCCTATTCTCAAAGTCTAACACTTATTTCCACTGAAAATTTTCAAGTTTTATAAGAATACGATCAAGAAGACCTTTGCTAAGGTCTATCTCTACACATGTCCTGGAAAAATAAAATATATTATTTGATGATTTGTCCAAATCCATCTTTTTTAATTTTCCCAAAATATTTTTGATATCCGCAAAGACCTAATGGTGCCAGAAAGGAAGGTGGAGATTTAAAAACCATCATTGTTACCGCCATGTTTGTTGCATCAAATTATAGGAAACATGGGGTAACGAAAATCCTGGCTCTACCCAAAACCATGGTCCTTCATTTAGAACTTTTTCCAAGTGTTGTTGTGTCTTGAATTGTGTTATGAATAATCCTTTAGAGCACAAGTAGAGATCACACTTTGTTGTCCATGAAGAGTACACACATTCATATAAGTCTTATGCTTTCAGCCAAAAATTGTCAAAAATGACATATTAATGTCGTGGATTGTATATTAGCAAAGGAATATTCAACCTCTTGGGTCTTTACATCCATGGATGGTATTCTTTCCTTTTACTCGACAATGTCAAGTCCTGGCAGATTTTGAAGTTGATAGAATTGAGTGGAAGTCTTCCCTTTGAGTGCGTCCTTGAACGGTATAGATCCATTAGTGTTCCTAGGATTTGTATTATGGTTTCTGAAGGCTGAAGAACCTCCCCGCATCCTTAAATTTAATATTATGGTTGAGTCATTTTCCAGGACATGCTCTTCCAACCGGAAAGAGCCTTCTAGCACTTTACCTTCATATTCCAAAACTTGGAGCATTGTTGGTATACCCATATTGTTCTCGATGGTCTATTTCAAAATTTTCGCTAAATCCAAACCCCAGATCTAGTAGATGAAGGTATTCACATTGAGGTATATTGAAATTCATATTAATAATATTAATTTAATAATTAGAAATATTACTAGAAATAATCTTATTAATATCATTATTTTGAATATCCTTAACACTATTGTTAACAATACCAATTAAAACAATATTAATAATATTAAAACTAATAATAACCATATTTCCTTTTAATGATAATACTATTTCTTTTGAAAGTGACAATTATAGATTTCTCTTAAAAATATAATCTAGTATATGGGCCAGAAACCTTACACTCATCATCCTGATCCATTGTGATTCTATCTTCGAAAGTCCAAAAGAGGTGTAGCCTATTCATGTGACAACTTTTATCTATTGTATTGCTGATGGTTCTAGAAATCCATCAACCAAGAGGGTATCCCCAATGCGAAGTCCCAATTATACCTCACACCATTTAAAGTAGGAGGCCCATCCGGAATATCGGCCTGACCACCATAACTATAAGGTTTTACTTAGCTGCAATGGATAACATAAGAGAGTTTGCACACAAACTTTGAAATCAACAACTTATAAGTTGACACTATGAAATGCCAATTGCAATGTGTAAAAGGAAGCTTTTTAATCCAGGTGGATATTGGTGGCCACCCACCTATTCCACCTATACCTCCAAGCGGTTTCATCAGTTTCCTTGTTTATAGTATAATTTACTACTTTTAGCAGTTTTTCAGGTCTTGAACTTTCGAATGATATATCGTATGCGCCAAACGGAGATATATGACCAAGTTACGACCCTAGGAAATTGGCTTCAAAACAGGGCCCACAAACTCTTAGAGTTCCATCTCTTGGGGTTAGGGTTTTGGTTGTTTAGGGTTTTCCCATGTTGTTCAGTAATAAAAAGGCCCTTGAGCCTCATTGTAATTTAGTTAAGAAGTATGTATATGACACATCTCTTCTTATACATAAGCTACCATCGCCCGAGGTAGTTTATTTCCATTCTGTCTGTAAGCATATTTCAGTTATTTGATATTAATGAAATGAAGTTTTATTCTTGTTGCATCTCCGTGTTTATGTTTATTTCTATATTTTATTACATTCCTACATAAGTTCGGAGTAGTGGTATTAGAGTGGTCTGCTCTTTCTCAATATTTCTTTGCATGTCCCCAACAAGTTCAAGGTATAAGGAGTTAGGGATCGATTTGGTTGAACCTTTGCAATATCGGTCTCGCAAAACCTGATGGCCTCCCATGGTGGAAGGAATGAAAGACAGGGGATCAGGGGATCCTATCAAAATATTGCTCGAGGAGGCCCTTGAGAAACAGAGGAACACGATTATGGATAACTTTTCCCAGATCCTTCAACAACTACCCACTGGTGACACATCTTCATCCAAAAACCGCCATATAGGCACCACTCCTTTTAAGGTACAAGTTAACTTTGACATTCCCATATTTGAGGGCCAAATATATGCAAAAACCATAGGTAGATGGTTGAATCTATTAGAAGGATATTTTCGGTTCATTACTTTTCCAATCGAGAAAATATTACTTTTTCACACCTTAAATATGCCCACCATGTTAAGGACTGGTGGGAAACCTACTGTGAGCAAAAGGATGTGAGAGAACCCTCCCTGTTCTCGGCCGCACCCACTTGGAATTATTTTCGAGACACCACCAAGGAACAATATTACCCCATGGGGAGCTATGAGGACACGTACATACAATGGAATATGTTGCGACAACAAAGGGATCAAGATGTGCATGAGTTGATATATTTGTTCCATATCATGCGCACAAAGTTGGGAATCAAAGATTTAGAGAAAAATTTGGTGCTTAAATATCGTAGTTGTTTGCACAGACACAACCAAGAGGAAATGGATTTCCTCGACATCTCCTCACTTTGTGCAACATACCGGTGTGCTACCAAGATTGAGTAGAAATTAAAATAGAAGAAGAGAGATTTTGGATATGCGAATCAAAAGTAAGGGAAAGGCGTCCCAAAACAACAGAACAAAGGAAAAATCCAAGGCGAGGTGGCCTAGGACAACCATGGGACAACTTGCAGAAGTCGCAAGCAAAGAAAAACACTACGAAGCCAAAGAAGGACATGGGAAAGTGGTATGAGTTCCATAAGAGCTCCACTCACAGCACAAGTGAGCGTCAGGCCAAGAAGTCACTAGTGGTTGAGCTGAAGGATTCTGAATCAAATCCATGTTTTGACTCTGAGTTAGAACCTGACAAGTGGAATGAAAAAGGGAAGCATATCCTCGATGCAGATCCCAGTGCCGCTGTTTCCACCACCAATATCCAGAAGGAGGAACCCAAATATCCAGAGGAGGGGGAGCGCCTCTTCCATTCTCAGATGTGGGTGAAGGTTTCCCGCTGCAGTTCATTGTCGATGGTGGGAGCCAAAAGAAACTCATTTCAGCAGAGGTCATGAAGTGGATGGGACTGCTGACCACAACACCCCCACAACTATACACTATCAGGTGGCTTCACCAAGAATGGGATCTCTGCGTCAACTAACAGTGTCGCCTTCCCTACAACATCAATCCCTTCACGAATGAGGTATTATGTGATGTTGATCCTCTTGAATTTTTTGATGTATTATTAGGCCAACCATACTTATGGAAGCGACATGTTATGTATGAGTCTAGGCATCGTATTGTTATTTTACTTTGGGAAATAAGTTGTACAAGATACCGAAGGTAGCACCACCTACCACCATCTCTTTGATCACTGCAAAGAAATGTAGTAAGATCATTTCCCAAGCTGGGAATTTTTTTTCCCTTATGATCCACCCTTAGGGAAAGAAACATGCTCTGGCCATGAACTTGAGACAGGGCTCCTCCGCACGGCAAAAACATATGGACAAGGTTGTGGAGGTGTATGGGGACATCTTCACCTCACTCGTAGGTCAATCACTTCATCGATCCGACCCCATGTGCGTCACTACCCAATGAACCGCTCTATCGGCGCTTTATTATGGAGAATGATGAAATCAAGAGGTAGATTTAGGAGTTGTCATAGAAAGGTCACATCAGACCGAGTTCATCGCCTTGTGGGAGCCTAATTGTGTTGGTGTAGAGTAAGGATGGGACTTAGAGAATTTGTATTGACTATCGGGTGCTGAATAAGATCACTGTCCAGAATAGGTATCTGATCCCATGGATTGATGACCTTCTAGACCAACTCAAGGGGGCTAAATATTTCAAGAAGATTGAATTTAAGTTTGGGTATCACTAGTTACCAATCAGACCCTCTGATGTGTGGAAGACTGCCTTCAAATCTAAGGAGGGCCTTCTTGAAAGGTTGTTCATGCCTTTCATGTTAACAAATGCCCATGAAATCTTATTGAGGTTGATGGAAGACATATTGTGACCATTCACCAAATCATTCATGGTGGTGTATTTGGATGACATTTTGATCTTCAGCCAGAGTTGGGTAGAGAACTTCCACCATATTCGACAGGTCCTCCAAGCACTGTGACAACACAAGTTGTGTTACGATTTGGAGAAATGCACTTTTGGCATGACCCAAGTTCAATATCTGGGATACATCATTGATGAGTTGGGGGTGCATGTGGACCTAGCAAATATCCATGTCATTTAGGATTAGCAAGCCCAACCAATCTAACAGAGCTTTGTAGCTTTCCGGGTCTTTCCAATTTCTACCGTAGGTTCGTGTTGGGGTTCTCTCACATCACTTCGCCTTTGAGTCAAGTCACTAAGGGAGGAGCGAAAGAAAAATTTGTTTGGTTTGAATCTCAACAGAAGGAATTCACAGAGTTGAAGCACCAGCTCTACTCTGTACTAGTACTCACATTGCCATACTCGCAACAACCATTTGAGATCGAGACTGATGCCTCTGAGTATTCGATTGGGGCAGTTCCTAATCACTAGGGGCATCTAGTGGCATATCACAATGAGACACTTTTAGATACAGTCTGAAAGTATCCCACCTATGACAAATAGATGTATTCCATTGTGTAGGATTTTTGACAATGGAAGCATTATATTTTGGGTAAGGAAATAGTGATCCATATAGATGACCGATCCCTACAGTTCATACAAACACAAGGGAAGTTGCAAAATTATTGCCATCATAAATGGTCCACATACATGCTAAATTTCCATTCAAACATCAAGTACAAGAAGGGAAACACCAATAATGTTGCAGAATTCCTCAGTCGACTGTCGATCGTGCCACTAACCATTGTGCTCGACTCTTATGGGAACGAGAATTCGGGTTGGCCGCATCTCTACGAAAGCGATCCTGAATTCGATAACACATACCAGACACTCCTGGAAGGTAAGCAAGTTATATATTTTCACCTTTAGGATGCACTATTATGCCACCTAGGACATGTCTGTGTTCCTTCAAACGAGCATGCCAAGATGATTTGGGAAGTGCACTACAGTCAGATCGCTCGACATTTCGGGGTTGAGAAAATAGTGGTTGTACTGCAGAAGTATTTCTATTAGCCAAACCTTCAACAGGATTTTGGGAAGTACATCGTATCCTACATTACCTACTTCATTTCCAAACCGACCATGAAGAAGCAATTCCTATATACTCCGCTGCCCACCCCTAATCGAACTTAGGAATCCATCTCCATGGATTACATGTCAGACCTTCCTTCTACCAAGCATGGAAATGACTGCATTTTTCTAGTCGTCGACAGATTCTCTAAGATGGCCATTATGGCAGCCTACAAGAAGAATATCACAACAAAAACCATTGCTAAACTTTTCTTTGACTGAGTGTGGGTACACTTTGGGATCCCACGAGCCATTTTATCATATCGGGATAACATGTTCCTTAGTACATTTTGGTCAATTCTATGGTTGATGTGGGACACCAAGCTCACTAATTCCACAACTTTCCACCCCCAAACGGATGGCCAAACATAGGTTGTCAACAGGATGATCGTACACCTTATGTGCATGTACAACTCAAAGCATCCAGACACATGGGATGAAAGCCTCCCTTATGTCCAACAAAACTATAGCTGGGCTCTTCACAACTCAACTGGCCATAGCTCTTTTCAGGTGTGTTTGGGATTCCATCCATTATGTCCCATTGATGTGGCCATACCATTTGCAGCTACTCAAGCATATTCGACTCATGTCTAGTCCAAAGCTGACAAGGCGAACAACTTCATTGAGCGAATTCAGCTGTAATGAATAAAATATTGCAGTAATGATTAATTAGTTAATTAGTAATTAGGTTGAAAAGACATGTTAGGTTGAAAGGCCATGTCTGATAAGACATGACCTTTCGTGAAGAGGCACTTGCATAGGTATTTAAGTAGGACTCATTTGTAACATTCAATCATCTCATTCATCATACTATCTAATATAATATTTGTATCCTCATGGATATCTTTGTATTCCAAGTCTTTTGGAGCATTTAACTTGATAAGGAACTTTTTTTGCTTCATTTGGTATCAGAGCAGTTTGATCTTCGGTCGCTTAAGTGCTGCACAGAGCCACACTCTCCGATCCAGGTCTTTGACCATAAAAATCGTCAACCTTGTTGCCGTCGTGACTGAAGCATTCATTACAAATTTTAGAGTTTCTCCATTGCTGAGTTTGTCAGAGGCCTTTGGCCATGATAAAAAATTGAGAAAAAAGAAGAAGGAATATATATATATATATATTAATAAAAAAAATAAAAGAGAGAAGGAAAGTTAACATAAAGGAGGAAATAAATTAAAAGGAAAAAAATATTTAAAAGAAAATAGTTCCAAAAGAAAAAAAGAGATATATATAAAGAAGCACATATATGTACATACCAAGACAATTTAAAAATAAAAAGGAAAAAGAAAGAAGGAAGAGTAGATAAGGTTATTTTGATTATTCTTTAAGTGGTTTACAAGCTCGTGGTTTTAGAAGCCCATAGTAATTGCCTGTGGTATTTGCAAGGTAAAACAAGAACAAAAGGAATAAAAAACCTCTATGTGAGTGGTAAGTTTACTTTTACGTGGAGAACATTAACCTAGTCAAATACACATAAGTGGACATATATCTTATAGGTGAATATAGGTGAATAGCCACGTTTCACTAAGGTTGTAACTTTTCAAAAAAAAAAAAAAGAGTTAAAAAAAATCAATTGTTAAAAATAAATAAATAAATAAATAAATTTATAAATAAAAATAAATAAATAAAACTAGAATTTACTTAGTTAAAGAACTCATCACTAAAGGAAGACTATATTTAAGGTTATATAAAGGAAGTAATTTAAAAAAAAAACGAAAGGAAAAATATTATTAAGAATTTCTTAAAATATTAAGAAATCATTATTAAAGTTAGGAAGGGTTACCTTAAAAAAAAACCCTAAAAACTCAATTCAACAGAAAAAATGGAATCAATCATTGATGAAAAGGAAATAGAATCTAATTTGGAAAGGAAAGAAGGAAAATTTCCTGAAAATTATAGTATCTTTGTCCGTGCGCTAATTAGAATCAAAGGGTCACTTGCCGGAAAGGAAGTTCTCATATCTATCGATCTTAATCAAAAGGATAATTATGTTAGTACTGAATGTGCTAATAAATTAGTGATCCCTGAATCAAATATAATTTAAACAAATTTAATTAACACAAATGAAAAACAATACGACATAAGGAATGTACACCTAAGTATTGGGGAGTATTCCTTGGTCTCGCAATTTATAGTTAAAACCTTATTTTGTAACAATAGTGATATAATTCTGGGTTCTCTCTGGATGTAATCACTAGGGTCATTCATCTTAATACAAAAAATAAGTTTTTAACATTATCCTACAAAAAGAAGAAAATAACGCTACAGGACGTTAACTTAAAGGAAAATTCAGTGACACCTCAAGACATTCAAGAAATTTCTCAAGAAGGCAAAAAGGTGATACAAAATATGCAGAAGGAAATTGAAAAAATAACCACTTACAAGAATGACGAAGTTGCTCGCTTAAGGACCACAATGAAAAATTGCTATCACAAATTAAGAAACTGAAGAAGGATAAGAAGTCGTTGGAAAACAAGGTGCAACAACTTGTCGAAAAAACGAACATTGTTCTAGTAAATGTCTCAACTAAAGAAGATGACAAGAAAGTTGTAGAAGAAATAAACTTAGATGCCAGACGAACGAGGAACATTCTACGTGAAGATTCTGTAACCATCTCCATAACATCCTCTCCAGGTGAAAATCAAAGAGGTCAAACCAAAACGGTTCCCTATCGACATCCAAATCATGGGAGCAGACAACTCAACCAAGCTATGCATTCAGAACAGAAACAGGCTGATATTCCGAAGAATACTAACGAATCATCACAAGTTGCCAGTCATTGTAATATTCCACAGTTGATTGATTTAGGATGGTCCGATCCATTCCAGTGTGACGGTTTTTTTTCTCACTTAGAGGATCATATAAACTTGTATCGACAAGGATAACTACCCTGAGACGAGAAGATGTTCGTAACAGGAAAAGAAATCGAGGCCTTTCATAGACAAGCTTTGAGGACAAATATTTTTGAGGAGGAAGGAAATGTAATGAACAAAATATTGTAATAATTATTAATTAGTTAATTAGTAATTAGGTTGAAAGGACATGTTAGGTTGAAAGGCCAAGTCTGATAAGACATGACCTTTCGTGAAGAGGCACCTGCCTAGGTATATAAGAAGGACTCATTTGTAACATTCAATCATCTCATTCATCATACTATCTAATATAATATTTGTATCCTCATGGATATCTTTGTATTCCAAGTCTTTTGGAGCATTTTTGTCATTTCTATGGTTGATGTGGGACACCAAGTTCACTAAGTCCACAACTTTCCACCCCCAAACGGATGGCCAAACATAGGTTGTCAACAGGATGGTCGTACAAATTATGCGCATGTACAACTCGAAGAATCCACACACATGGGATGAAAGCCTCCCTTATGTCCAAAAAAACTATAACCGAGCTCTTCACAACTCAACTGGCCATAGCTCCTTTCAGGTGGGTTTGGGATTCCATCCATTATGTCCCATTGATGTGGCCATACCATTTGTAGCTACTTAGGAAAATTCGACTCATGTCCAGTCCGAAGCTGACAAGGCGAACAACTTCATTGAGTGAATTTAGCATATCCGCCAACAATTCCATGACATATTTGACACATCCAATGCTAAGTACAAGTAGCGACAAGATCAGCATCTTGTGTCACACAAGTTCCAGGTGGGCGAAAAAGTTTGGCTACATTTGCTGAAGGAGTGCCTTGATGGACCCCATCGCAAGATTTTCCCACTACCATATGGGTCACACACCATCACCAAGTTTGTAGGGGATAATGCCTTCGAGCTCATTATTCCACAATTCCTTGTTTTGCACCCAGTGTTCAATGTGGACTACCTTCGACCCTACTTTCCACCATTACTAGACACATCCAACATTGAAGAACAACTCACACCAATGAAGTTAAATCCAGACTACATGGAACAAGACAAAAATGATTGGATCATGGACACACAGATCAAGACCACCTGCCAGTAAAGGATCCAACTATATTGAGTTGTCAAAGTAGGCCAACTCCTTCACCAAGGCAAGCGTTTCACTAGGGACCAGGTTCAACAAAAATTTCCTAACCTCATGGAAGATCTGAACGCAATGGGGATCGTTACTTCCTAAGGGGGGAGGAGTGATCCAGGTAGATATTGGTGGCCACCATCCTATTCCACCTAGAACTCCAGTTGGTTACATCAGTTTCCTTGTTTATAAAAATATTTACCATTTTTAGCAATTTTTCGGGTCCTGAACTTCTGGAGAAGTTTTGACCCCCTAAACGGATTTTTTTGAGGTCCACACTAGGCCCATAGCCATCGGTAGGGGCCCATGGAAAATCATATATTACTCAGAGATATATTTTTGATGATATATCGTACATGCCAAACAGAGATAGTATGACCAAGTTACAACTCCAGGAAGTTGGCTGCCCAACTAACCGCAACGAGGTCCACAAACTCTTGGCGTTCCATATCTTGGGGTCAGGGTTTTAGTTTTTTAGGGTTTTCCCATGTTTTTAAATAATAAAAAGGCTCTTTATCCTTATTGTAATGCATTTCAGAGGCATGTATCTAACACATCTCTTCTCAAAGATAAGCTACCATCAATCGAGCTAGTTTATTTCCATTCCGTCTGTAAGAATATTTCAGTTATTTGATATTAATGAAATGAAGTTTGATTCCTACTGTACTACATCTCTGTGTTTATGTTTATTTTTGTATTTTATTGTATTTAAGTAAGAGTGAGTCTCTAGAAGGAAATTCATAGTACTATCCTAAGAGAGGCAAATGGGAGCAAGGAAATATTCCTTAGTTATCTATTAAAATAGTTCACAGAGACACAACGATCATTAAAGAAAATGCAACACATAGTAAAAAATATAAGTACCAAATCCAATGAAGTAGTTCAATTTATTTATTACAAATGAACATAACATATACCACAAACATCTAATGAATAGTCTTACAATATTCATGATACATGCATGGAAATGTGTTAGCTCAACGAGCTTCTGATTACTAGGTGGAATATCCAAGTACACAGTTACACTGGTGAGACACTAGATCCAATAGTGGAATATTGAGTTACTTCTAGCTTATACAAAGAATGATCTTCTCTCCTATTTTAAGCTATAGAGGCCAAGGCTATCTCCCGAAGTCTCTAACTCCAAAAGCGCTTTGCTTGAGTTATAAGGGTGTATTTATAGCAAGAGGAATGACCTTTCATATCCTCATGACTCTTGAGCCTCCCTCATGACTCTTAGACTTGCAAGTGACCCTTGAACTTCTACAAGACTCTTAGACTTTTTATAATGACTCTTTAGTCTATGTGTGACTTTTCATATTCCACTTGTGACTCTTGGAATTCCATGCATTACATTTTATCATCTTCTTTAAAGTACATAATTACATCCACAAATAATGTGGAAAGACAAATTGACACATATGACTTTGTGATGACACTTGTACATGTTGGGTATGTGTAGCGGCAAGGCCCCTTCACTTGTGCCAGGTGCAAAAGGGGGGTCACAGGGGCTCCTCCTGTCGGGGGGTTTGCAGGGGGGCGGTAGTCCCCTTGCACGGGGTTCAGGGTATTGCCGAATTTTTTTGGGACCCTATATTAGATGGTCAGACCTGCCTATGGTTTTTTGCATGGGTTTGCACATGGTTTTGGGGCATGATGGTTTTTTTCTCCTGGTATTTTGTAGATCCGGTCAATGGAAATACGGTTATGTTCTAATCCAAGGTTAATGGATTGGGGTTTATGAATGCTTTGTCATGTATATATATGTGTTGTAACACTAAAAGGAATATAATGAAAAATAAAGTTGGTAGTCCCAGTATGGTATCCAAGGGAAAATCTCTGTGTATATCTGTTTTATGTTTTATGCTCTCGCTATTGTTTATTTTCTATTTTTAAGAATTCGTTTGCAGATAATTTATGTGCAGGGTTAAAACCTACATTACAAGCCATAACTTGAAAAATATGACATGGAACTTCATGATGATGTGGCGATGCCAAGTTTCTCTTCTTACCGCTATGTCTTGCATTTTCATGAAATATCTGATTTTTTCTTCATCTTCACCCTTCAAGAGGATGATTGATATGGAGTCTCCATGCAATGCTAATATTTTATCTTTTTTTGTAAGCTAGTGTCCCTTCATCTTCTTGATTGATGATATCTTCATGATTCCAACTTCACAAGTGTCTTTCGTATGATCTCCTTTGCATCCTCCTTGAACATAATACTGTCATGTCAAGATACAATACTTGCATATGGGATTCACTCATGACAAGACGAAATTAGTCTGAAAAAATCCTAGTCTATATGATTCTTCATGAAAATCATTGATTTTCCTGGAACTGAGTACTGACAGGGAGGAAGGCTCAAGGATAGTACAATACGTAGTTCCAAAGGACAAGAGTGAGGGACTAATGACTGCGACTATGGAAAGTGCAACAACTAGAGGCTTGAGAAGCAAGATTACGCATTTGAGGGTCATAGTAAGGTAGGCTTGCCCACTACAAATGTGCAATGCACATTTTTGGAGAGAGACTAAGCAAAAATATTGTGAAATTGTGTGGTAGAAGGAGACAGAGAGAAATTCTGATGACAAAGATTTCACAACATGTAAAAAGAGACTGACTGCGAGGCAAGACTGTGCAATTTTGAGGGGTAGGAGGCAACAATTGAGTACTGTGACTACATAATGCGTAGTCCTTGGAGGAAAATAACTACGCATTGCGCAGTTCCAAGAGGAAATACAACCTGATTGAGGCCTGAGAATGCATAATTCTTAGTTTAGGGAGGCAGGTTGGAGGTAGGTTGATTAGGGAAGGATCATCTTCCGAATATGACTAAGTGTGGGACCAAAGAGATAAGATATGGAACCAGAACATGACTTGATCATGATCACACACATATATACGATCAACCACTTGACAATAATCATTCACTACCTAACATCAACGTATACTCAATGAAATGATAAAATAAAAACAATTACCTCCAAGTGCGACACTTAGATACACTTTGTGAAACAAGTGATGACACTAATAAAACAAATCTCAAGACTTGGGGAATGAGTGTGATGCATGTATCTATGATTGATGGAACACATTAGTGCAAGAGAATGTGTTTGATCTTCCCTTAAAGAATGTAAAAATGCCTCCCTTTAACGGGATGTGACAATTCCCTAACCGCAAGACGACACTTGCGATAGTAAGAGAAAAAAGTGAAAATGACACTTGCAAAAGTTAAAGAATGTGAAAGGGACACATGCTAAATTCAATAGAACACAAAAGTGCCACTTCTAGAAGTGAAAGCAAGCAAAAATTACAGTTAAAAAATTAAAAGCGACACTAATGAAAACCAAAGTGCACAAAAGCGACAATTGAGAAAACTCACTGAAAATATAAGTATAAATGCAACCAAAGTGAGAGGGAGACTGTAAATGGAGAGAGTGTACTGACTGTTGACATATTTTTTACAATGTTTTACTTTCTAGGGTGTACATTGAGTGTTGGGCTCTCTTGAAGGAAAAGTGCTTGTAAATACATTGAAATCTAAGCATGTGTAAGCAAGTGACTTTGACAGTTAGAAACATTAGCCGTACATCAAGTGACTACAAGCAATCAAGGAATGAAAGATTGTAGGATCACAAGTAGGCTCCAAAATTTAAGTGTAGGAAAATTTTTGGAGGGCATTTTTCTCAACGATAACATGCACTAAAAATATGCCTACTATAATCTCTATAGAAAATTCCTTAAAATGAACAAAATTTACACAACCTCAGATAAGACTAGACCCAAAATATACCAACCCATAACTAAATTGTTGAGCCATATTTTCTAGATTTTTGAGTCAAGGTTGTTGCTTGAGCTAATGACTTGCTTTCCTTTTCTCCACATAGTGCTCTCTTTGGCTTCGAGCTCTGTCATCACCATTTGAATGACTAACACATATAATTCCTCCAATTTCGTGAATTTTGCAGTTAATTGCGGCAAGCTCAATCCGAGTTTCATGCTTGAGGCAGTCCAATTTAATTTGCAGTAGATATACCTTGGCATTTATTACCACTTGGAAGGATTTATGGAATTTCATTTCTGCCTCAACCCTTTGGTTGAAGGTGCACATGAGACCAAACACGGCATCAAAAATTTTCTCCAAAAATACATTGACATCCACCTGCATAAAATCATGGGAAGAGGAACCGATATTTTCCATGGGATAACCGCTCCTCAACAGTGCTTTACCCACTCCACTCAACTCACAAAGTATAACATTGAGACTGCACCTTCCTTGACATAGCAATCTTGGCATGGCTAAAGAGAGATTTCATGTCAATTTAAAGGGCAAGGGAAGCTTGAACTCGGGTTTGACATCCCCTCCTCAGGAAGTGAACATTCTCTTTAGGAAAATTAAATCAAGAGTTATACGACTAGAACCCAACATGTTGTGAATTCCTTCCTGAGTGTGTGTATTGATAAAAAATAAGGATGGAAATAATGAATTTCCTGTGTGAAATGAAAGGGAACTAAATGTGAATAGCCTTGATATTTCAAAGTCCCAGATCCTAAAGTGATTTAGTGAGAAATCTAGACACTTATGCAATGGAAGAATTATATTCCTGTGCCATATGTGCAAGTAGGAGGAGGGACACGTAAATGTCAGCTATCGAACATTAGGAACCATCCTTAGACGGTGAACTGAAAATTTAATAAACCATCGATGTTGCAAAATTTTTCCTTCTCCACAATTTCTTATGCCTAAGAGGTCGTTGGGGCCCTTCATTATTTTTTTAATGCCTATATTAAGGGTCATGGTAAATATATATTTGAATAAATTTGATTATTCAACTCCAACATCCCTTGATCCAAATTTTTACCTTTGTTGGATAATGAGTCCACTTACGAGTTCAAATGCCGAAAAACATGGAAGAGTTATATATTGTCAAACTTTTGAACTTGGATGGTGATCCTTTGCAATAAAGGAGAAAAATTGTTGTTTTGGGATCCTTTCGACTTCCAGACTTGCCCAATTACGCTTTGAGAATCCCCAAAGACCAAATTATATTTGAAATTTTATTTTATATTACAAGGTCCAATCCTTTCCAAAGAGCCAAAAACTCAGCTTGATTGGTTGTAGCAGAGCCCAAACCCCAAGCGTATTGAATCTCAAATTTTCATCGAAGCTAAGGATCACCCCTCCTGATCCTGCCACCCCTCATAATAATTCTATTATTTTAAAAATATTAACTTACTATTATTGATATTATTATCCTGCCATTGGCAGGTATACTGTATTCTATTTTTTTAGCATCTTATTGGTTGATTGGCCTTAAGTATTATTGCATAGTCATTTCTCTACCTTCGATCATTCATTTTCAGTGTGTATCATTTGCAGTGTCGTACACTTCAATATTTGTGTATTCTTAATCCTCCAAATGTTATATGAATGAAAATTTGAAAAGACGATACAAACTTAAAAACAGTAACTTCCTACACCTTCAATTTAAATTTCCATGAATTTCTATTTTGAAAAATAATTATGAATGTTAAGGACAAGGAAAAATAATTCAATAGCCTAATAAATAAACATTTCTCTATTCAACCCATTCCAACATCCTAATTTTTTTTTCCCTTTATTATAACTCTATTGAGTGGAAAGCGAGAAGCAAAAGAGGTCTCCATAACTCCACTATCTGTGTCATAAATTTAAGGCTTTATAAGTCAATTCAAACCGGTACATTTTCCCTTGAGAACATTAATATAGGAAGAAAGAATATGCCATAAATTTAAGGTTTTATATTTCAAATGGAATGACTACTTAAACAACACAATTGTGAGCATTAAAAATAAAAGCAATAATCTTCTAGTGCAAAATGACTAGAATATTCTTAAGAAAGGAAAAAATGGCATATTACTGGTGAAATTTCTTTACCAATTCAATAGTGTAGTCACCCTTATTTTCTATATATATTTTGTATATACTGAATATGATATTTAAATAGATTTCACAACAAATGTTTTTTTGTGATGCACTCAGCTCGAGAAGGCCGCAATTACCAGAAGCTTTTAATGTGGAATTTTAAGTTTAAAATTAAAAACTTTAATTTATATTAGTGTCACGTATCTATCCATTATTAATTGATTAGATTTTTTTTTTTTTGACAAAATCGGTAGCTAGCTTGTATTCCAAAAGAAGAAGAGAGCAAAAGCTCCAAAATTACATGAAAATTTGCTTGTTGTGCAGTGAGGAGAGCAACTACAACTATGTATTACATGCCTTTTGATTCTAGTATTCGAGAGGAGAGAAAATACTGAAAATTTATAGATACAGACAAACTGTGAAAGAAGAAATACATATTTAAAAGTCATGCTGAGGAGAGAGAGGTAGATTAGTCAATATTTATATGGCTGATTTGGTGCACAGTAGAGTTCTCTAGATTTTCTTCATTCCCTGCATTCCTTATGTTGTTGGAACTAGTACTAGGGGCAGCGCATTTTTCTACCATGTATTTTAGGATTTCAATCGATTCTTCAACATGAGCGCACTTGTTCGAAAGGCTGTCGAACTATGCTTGAAGAGAAGAGACCCTTGAGAGAAAGAAGTTAACGTCAGCCTGGTGCTTGTCCTCAAGAGATTTAACATCATTCTTTAGCTTTGCGTCGATAATCTTTTGGTGTGCACGAATTTTTTTGAGCTTTGCCTGCAAGTCCGCACAATGAAAACAATTTTCACTTCGAGCCATGTTGTTTGGAGAGCGTCAAGTCCAAAGAGGTCGAAGATGAAGCTGGAAGACTGCACCAACCTGCAAACAACAACAGGGGCTCTGGGATCCACTGCTATACTTGGGAGTAGAGATCAGAAGGGGCGCATAACGCCACAAAGAAGAGGCTAAACAGTTAAATAAATATAGCAGATGATGCAGAAGGCAGGGGAGAAAGGAATAAATAGAATCAAACATATGAGGAGGTCCTTGTTGAGTGAAGTCCAAGGCAAAGGAGTCACGGGAATGGAGCGATAAGGATTAAAATTGACACAAGCGAAGTTAGATATGCCAGGGTTGGAAATTAAATAATATCTTATTGTAGTGAAGTTCATGATTAAGGCAGGGGGGTTTGATACATAGAATCGTTGCAAAGTAATTGACCTAGAGATCGAGCGCATGCTCGATTTTCCAAAAGATCTGCTTCTCTGTTGTGGATTAGGAGGATATGAAATAATGAGGCTTCTTTCATTTCTTGTAAGAGGATACAACATATGCTGATGACTTGGTCAAGGGATACATTGGCGACAGGACGTTTGTGAACCATAAAATGAATTATGAGTGCTGAGTCGCCTAGTATCATAGCATTTTTTATTTTTAGCTTCTCTAGTTGGACTAAGCCTTGAAAAAGAGCAAGAGCCTCTGCTTTGTTATTGGACAGAGATCCTAGACTCCATTCAAAGGTTAAGAGAGGATCCCCGCTTTTATTTCTTATGCTGCCACCCGCCCCAGCTATTCCTGGATTGGATTTTGAAGCACCGTAAAAAAATAATGTGGGTCTGCCACTGGCCTTGATCCAATCCCTGAATTCACTCTCTCTGAGTCAAATTTTCTAGATGATATCAGATCTGCAATGAGTTTTAGGGGATGATTTATTCTTAGTGCTTCTGGTCAATAGATCTCGAAGGAAGATCTTTTCCTCCACACACAAATCATTAGGATCGATCCTGTAATTGCTTTTAGAATAAATAACTTCAAGAGTTAGACTCCAAGTTTTATTACAGAGCTTCCTGTGGGATGGTTCTTTGCCTCTGAAAATCTTGTTGTTCCGGGAGAGCCATATATTCTACAAGACCACATACGGTAGAGTGTTCTAAACCCTCCACGAGAGTTTTTTCTTCTTATTTTTCCAAGAAAGAAGCAGCTCAACTACAGAGCTCGGAGGAGTGCTATTGGGCTGAAAATAATTGGTGAGCTCTATCCAGCAGCGAATGGTGAAGGGGCACCAGATGAAGAGATGAGAGATCATTTCCTCTGCATTTTGATAGTTTGGGAAAGTAGAAGGTCCTATAACGCCTCTTTTTTTGAGGTTTTATGAAGTTAGAACTTTACCTCTCAATAGAATCCAGATAAAAATTTATCTTAGGATTGCGTTTGACTGCCAGAAAATCTTCCATACTGGAAAGATTGGTGCTGGATAATGCTATTTGCATAGGTACTGATATGCTGACTTGATGGTGAAGGAATTACCTGAAGGGTCCCAGCGAAATCCGTCGATGCTATTTTTTTTAATAGGAGCTAATCCATGTAGGTGGGATTGCAAATTTCTGAGTTCATCTTCAAGGTGAGGAGGAATGTTCGGGAAGTTCCATCCGATCCACATTTGGGTTTGTGCATCCCATTTTGAAAACTAACTAAAAAATTTGAGGCCCAAGTTACTGTAGTAGTGGAGAATGTTCTGAGTATCAGTCCTATCCATGATGGGAATTTGTCCCATAATTCGATCCATTCCAATATTAATAGTGTTTCCTCCTTTGGGAACTTTTGAAATATTTTGAGCTAGAAGAGCGATAGCTTCTTTTCATGAAGAGCAGATTTTGGAACAGGGTCTATTGGGGATTTCTTGTTGCAGGAGCTACTGCTGGGTGAAATATAAATATTTTAGTTCCAGCACTTTTTTCCACCAAGTCTGGTTCCCATTGATAAATCTCCACACAATCTTCCCTCCAAAAGTTTTATTCATGAGTTTGGGAGAGCGAACTCCAATGCCTCCGTGCTCTTGATCTTGTATTACTTGATTCCATTTGATGAGCTTATATTTTTTTTTTGTCATGCTTTCCTCCTTGCCATAAGAAATGTCCGATGATTGCCTCAATTTTAATATGAACATTGGCAGGGGCTTGCAGAAGAGTGAATTGATAAGGGGGAAGGGAAGATAACCCAGATTTAAGAATAATGAGACGACCTGCGAGATTGAGTCGAGAGGAGCCCCATTGATGAAATTTCCTCTTCATTTTATCAATAGTAACATTCCAGACCTCAAAATTCAAGGATATGGTACTTACCGGCATTCCTAAGTAATTAAAATGATCCCAATTTTGCTTACAAGGTACCCCAAATATATTGGCAATGCTGTGCAAAGATTGACTAGAAGCATTCCAGCCATAGACACAACTTTTGATGTGATTGATCAGGCCTCCAGAGAAGAGCATAAATTTATCCAATAAATTTTTAATAATGTTGGATGCTCCTCCCATTAGAAAAGTGTCATTCGCAAATTGGGAATGATTCATATTTCGAACTCCGTTGCCATATTTTATACCTGTTAGGAGACCCATCCGTCTCATATGATCCAGAGCTCTACTGAAGGATTCTGCCATAAGAATGAAAAAGTAGGGAGAGAGGGGGCAGCCCTGCCGAAGTCCTCTTGTGTATTGGAAGTATGAAGCTGTTCTTCCATTGAGGAGAGGAGATATCCAGGGCCCAGAGATGCAGGATTTGATGAAGTCAAGAAAGCTTTGATCAAATCCCATTTTTTGTAGAACATCAAAGAGAAAGGAGTGCCCGACCCTATCAAATGCGTTGGTGAGATCTAGCTTAAGGATGAAGCCTTTTTCATTTTGAGATATGCTGGAATGGATAGCTTCTTGAACAAGGAGGATAGAGTCGGAGATTTGTCTTTGAGATATGAATCCTCCTTGGTTCTCCGAGATGAGATTGTTCATGTGAGGCTTGAGGCGAGTGGCCAGGATTTTTGTGATGAGCTTGTATGAGAGATTGCAGAGAGAGATAGGTCTGAATCTAGAAAAGGTGTAGGGCCGATTTTCTATAGGTATGAGGGCTAGGAAGGTAGAGTTAGTATATCCACCAAATTTTTTAATTTTTATTTATTTATTTATTTATTTTTTTCTGATGTGCCCACTGTATCATTTTCATAAGGTATTTTTTAACGAGGTCCCAATAAGCTCTATAGAAAGATATCGGAAACCCGTCTAGTCCTGGGGCTTTATCCTGGTGCATGGTCCAAATAGCATTTTCGACCTCATCTTCAACTATTTCTCTGTTGAGTGAGTTATTAATCTCTTTAGTGATCAGAGGCGGGAGGTACTGAAGCAGGTCCGGGTACTCTTCAGGCATACTGGTCTCAGTGAGGAGGCCTTTAAAATGCGAAGTTGCAACTCGTTTTATTGCTTATTGATCTGTTTGTATATTACTTGTTTCATATTTAATGGAAGAAATGTTGTTTTAAGCTTTGCGCACAATGGATTTCTTGTGAAATAAGGTTGTGTTCTTATCACCAACTTGGAGCCATAAGTTTCTAGATTTAAGGCGCCATTTATCCTCCTCTTTCCTGTTTATGCGATGAAGTTGCCAGTAGAGGTCCTTTTCCTGATTAAGGATGTCTTGACTTGGGTATTTAGAGTCTATAATGGTATGGACATCCTTCAGTTTCGCTTTAATTACTACTTTGACCTTATCAGGTTCCTTATAATAAATTTTCGCCCAATCTTTTAATGCCTTCTTTGTCTTTTTCAGTTTGGTCTCCCATATTAATATTGGCGATCCTTGAACGTGTTGAAGCCACACATTTCGCACCAGCTGATTTGCGACCTGAATGTCATTCCAAATTGGGCTGTACTTGAATGGAATGGGCCCAAGAGGGCGCTGATTAACAAGAGAAAGGGTAATAGGATAATGATCCGATGTAGTGAAGGTGAGCACATTAGCAGACGCTGAGGAGAATTGTGAGAGGAGTGTGACAGCTACTAAAATCCTATCAAGCCTTTCCATAATATTTCCTTTTCCTATTCTCTTGTTATTCCATGTATATCTGCGGTTCTTTGACGTTATATCCACCAGTTCTTGTTTTTGCATTAAGTTTTCAAGCTGTCTTCTAAAGGGATCATCCCCAAAACAACCTCCTCTTTTCTCATTCCCATGTAGGATTAGATTAAAGTCTCATCCCATTATGATGTTATTGTTTTCTTAATTGTTCATATCTTCCTTTAAGGAATTCCAACATAAATCTTTTTCTCTGTGGTGATTTGGACTGTACACATTGTACACAATGATTCTATGTTGATTTCTGCTATTTTCTAAAACAATTTTGAGCCGATTTTGATTAACTGTAGTGCCTTTTTGATGCCATGTGTTAGTAGAACAAAGGGTAGCTAATCCCCCAGAGGCACCTCTTGATTCCGAAAGTGTGCCATCATATTGCTTTTCTCTGCTTATTATTTTCCTCATATCTGTTTCTCCTTGTTTAGTTCCTTGAAGGAGGATAATTTCAGGCTTTTCTTGGATTATTAGGTCCCTTAGGGCTTTTGTTTTGGAGGGATGCCCTAAACTCCTGCTATTCCACGAGAGAAATTTCATCATTGCAAGAAGTTAGTTCGGAGAGTTGCTTTCCCTCCCTACTCCTTTTGTCCTATATCTCTACTATTCTGCCCGAATATGTAATTTTCAATGGGGTTTTGAGTTCCTAATGCAATGCATTTTTATGCATTTTCATTCTCTTCTTGTTTTTTTGATTTTCTTTCAGGAACTTGCTTCTTATGCGATTCCATAGATGCTCCATGCTCCTTGGACGAGTTTCTGGTGATACGAATGGAGGCCATTTCTTGAGAAGACATGGTGATATCGTGAATGGGGGGTGAGGAGATGGGAGGATCCAGAGGCGGGGGAGGATTGGAAAGAGGGGGATCGTCATCAGGGGGGGATATGAATGAAAAGGGGTTAGAAAAAAGTTTGATGAGGGAGTTGTAGAGGCAGAGGGAATAATGTATGGATCTGGGACCTTTTCAGAGGAGGGAGGTAAGGGGTTGGACTTGGAGAGGGAAGCATCTTACGGATTATTCTTTGTAACAGGATTAGATTTTTTTTTTTTTACAGTCTCCCTTGGCTGATCTGATTCTGGGAATTCAACATCAATATTTTTTGAACAATGATTAGCAAAGTGGCCATATTCATGACATACCTTACATTTGAACGGGATCTACTCGTAGTCAATTTGCTGTATGTGCGTCCAATCGTCCACTTTTAGCTTGATGGCTTATGGGAGTCCTTTGCCCAAATAAAATTCGACACAGATCCTAGCGCAAGCAAGCATGTTATCCTTAGGTTCACTCCAGTCAATAAAAGTGCTGATAGCATTTCCAATAGTACTGACAAAATCATCCCCCCAAAAGTGCAAAGGGAGGTGCGAGAGGCGCACTCAAACAGGAACAACATTCGACACATCGAGTTCTTGATTAAAGTCAGGAGTCCATTTGTTGAGATATAGACCCCTGGAGTCCATTAAATAGGCTCGTTTCTGAAGATCAGGTCCTTGTCTTCTTTAGATTCGAAGTGCAAGGTAAAGTATCCCTTTCCACAGAACTTGATAGAGATTTTACCAGCGATCTTATTTGACCAATTTCGTTCAATCCATCTCTGAACCATCTTCGGGGAAGGCTGTTACATAGCAATTTGTCACCGTCCCTGCAATTTCCCATCCTGCACAATTGGAGGGCTCATTCCGTGACCTGTGAGCAGTGGCATGAATTGAAAACACCTTCATGACATCCCTCTTAACATGAGCTTTCATTGCCCTGAAGACAACTCCTTGTAAAAAACCCTAAAAATAACTCTTTTTGCATTGGCGCGGGTACCCAGTTCAGCCCTCGCGCCAAGGGGGAGAATCCTCCAAAGAGGGTGTTAGCGCTCGAAACTACCTTAGGCTGAAATAAGGTAAATCTCAAGGCAACATCAAACCACACTCAACCTTCTCTTTAGGATCTTCATTTTTTCTTTGCAAATGTGCATGCGGGCCCAATAATGACCTTTCATATGACGGAGCATGTCTTTGTCTCTATTGGATTTTGCCAAAAACTTCTCGAGATGAATGTTAACATGCATGAGTTCGGTCTCTCGCTCAATTGGTGTCATGTCACCAGGTCTCTTCCGGGCCAATTGTCGATCTTCACGGATTCGCCGCAGCTCTATAAGTGTGTGCTGATCCTCCAGCTGTTTGTTCCGCTGCTCCAAGTACTTTATCACCAACTGTGCTCTCTGTAAATTCTCTGTCAAAGCACCAATTTCATCTTTCTTCTCCTGGATGACCTCCCTCAGTTTCGAGCTAGGAGAGCTCGCATCCACATCGATGAGTATAAAATCAGTGTCTCGGCCTCCTGAAGGGCCCTCATCATGCATAGGTCTCTTGCCTCTGTCCTGAACCTGTACCTGTGCTGATGTCGAAGGCGAGACCCCTTCCACCCCGGGTGGAGATAGTACTCGCGCTGCTGATGAAGTCAACGAGACCCCTTCCACCTCGGGTGGAGATAGTACTCGTCGTGTAGCTGCAAGTAAGGCTCTGTGGCCTCGCTGATATGTCACATACACTGGAGCGCTGATATGCTCAGTCTTAGGAATATCAAACTAGTGTGAAGGCTCTTCCTCATCATGAACTACCTCCGGAGGCGGCTGTGGCGCTGCAAAGAAGTCACGGGAGATGAACTCAGCCCATGCGATGCCCTGCTGTGTGAGCTGATGTACCACCATGATTTTGATCAGCGCGTAATGATATATGCTGTTATGCTGCTGTGCTGGGGTCTTCTTCTGTATAAGAAATGTCATCCGCTCTATGTTACGGTACATGAAGTATGGAATGCTCATCATACGTACCCTCGTGAAATGCATCAACAAACGGATATGGTACGCATAGATGCGCGAGAATCTTCCCTCGCAACTGAAATATCGAATGATGAGTTTCATCAATGGTGCATACTCATCCTTCAGAAATCGGAATGGAAATAACCTGCTCAGCTGCCTCAAATACCCAGGTTTGATATATGGCTCATAATAGGATTTCTCTAGCTGCTGTCGTTTGTTCCATTCCTCTCCTATGTTTGGTATCCCGGTGGCCTGAGCAATGGTCTCTGGTGACAAAATGAAGTTTACTCCAGCAAGGTTCACACGGCCATCATGCAAATGTAGAAAAAATAGGCGAGCTAACTCATGATGATGCTGAGTTTGGGAAATCATCTCACAGTATTGGAAACATGACTGATGCTGAAAGCAATCCATTGCAAGCGGGCAAGCCTGCAATTGAACCAAAGAAGTATGTTCCTCCCTGACATGCCTACCACTTTTTCCACTTTTGTGAGACCTCCTTGGCACATTAACCTCTGCTGTGGAATCACTGTCATACCCCTGCTCATAAACTGAATTCGTCTCTGACATGGCGCTGAAATCAAGATGTTTGAAAAATATATGCTAATATAGGTATGGTGAAAACAAGCGTTAGGAGTATATCTGAAAATGATGACTAGATGCTTTGCCTTTCACTATCAAATATGCCAACTGTTTCTACCATGGAATGGGGACTGTGGGAAATGTTACAATGAACACAATGGACTATCAAGTAACACAATGGAAAAGACAAACTATTTACTCACTGCTTTGGGAAATGTTGGGATTACATACCTTCACAAATGGTATGGGAATGGGTAATACTAATGGGACTTGCCAAGTGATAGATATAAGAGTTATTCAAATGGCAAAAGCGCAGTCAAGAACATGGAACAACCATTGATCCTTATGAAATCTTGAAGCTTTATCAATGGCAGGGAAAGAGGCAACTAGTAGGGTTTGGAATTTCACATGGGAACCAAAAGTATAAAGAGATATGGGAAAAATGAATATGGGACTGTGGTAAATCTACAGTGAGCAATAACGGTGACAAAAACTCCAATAGCAACGAAATGAGATTGTTTTGACAAGTGGCAGCTCTAACATACAATTTCAAAATACCATCACTTCCTCCTCTAACCCTATGGAGCGGATTTTGAAATGAATATAGGGTTCAACCTTCACCATGACAAACACTTGTTTTCTCCTTTAGACCACCACAGCATATCCAAAAATCATTTGGAAGGTGTGGATAACTTACTTGAAGACGAATGAGGCGATTTGAATTTGAAAATTTGAAGAGTTTGGGTGAATTTCTAGCTTGATGGCTCAATGCGCTGCGCTGGTCTGGTGCGTCACGCGCTTGTTAATTTTCACTGGCAATTTTAGCTCAGTGCACCGCGCGCACTGTCAACACACTGTCTCAGCTTCAAAACAAAATTTTCGCCCTTCAACCCTTCAATTCGATCTCTGCTTTGAAGATTTGTGAATATAACTTGTTTCAAATGGTTTATATAGCCTTTGAAATATCTTGGAAGATACGAGTTTAATTTTTAGTTCTTCAAAAACCCACTTTGTAATGTTTTGCAATTTTGGCACTTTAACATTTAATGAAACTCTGTCCTTTGGCTTTTCACTATTTTTCTGAGTTTTGGACTGATGAAATGAGTTTATTTTTTGCAGGGACGTTGGCGTTTGGACTTCGGCAAAGATCAGAAGCTGCATTTGAAAAATTTTTATGGTAGAAAAAATACATGACTGTTACAAAAAATGAACTTGACAATTTCTAGTTCAAAACAGAGTTTTGAACAAGAAATGTCCTCAGAAGTGTTTGATGATGGAAATTTGAATTAAGAACCTTTTCGAAACCATCCTCATGGCCTGTGAGCATTTATTAATTATATCAAAAGACTGAACCCTAGACTCTAGGACTAAAAGACTCTTGTTGACGAAAATAATCATTTATGACCATGAATGACGTGAACTGAACTTCGATGACTTTTGAGGAGTTTTAATTAGCCCAGCAGGTACAAGCATGAGGGAATAAAAGACGACCAAACCCTCTCGTCAGTCAATGGCATGCCCCTAGCGAAATGCAACGAAGTGAAGTGAGCGAGACACCTAAAAATGGTATGAAAAAAGCGAAATGATCTCTGACGGAGGGCTGTAAGGACCGATTCTAACAGAGGGCGCGCCAATTGGCGCTCTGTCCCAGAGTCGCACCCGCGCCAACCATTTTAAGGAGTGTTTTTAAAAAATATATGGCGGAAGTTTCGTCCTAACCAATTCCTAAGCTGGTATCTATCTTGAGTTGGGAGGGTTGGCTCCGGATCCCCATGTAGAGGAAGTGGTTTTCCACCTCTCATGGAAGCTTCCTTGAGGATAGGGCCAATCCCATGATTATAGGGATCCCAACTCCTCTTCCTCCATCTATAAAATCTTGCTCATCTCCTTTGCAAGCTAGTCTCCAAGTTCCCAAGAGCCTAATGCTGCAAGAGCTTTGATTCATTCCCTTAAGGCCAAATCCAAGTGAGGAGATTATTGTTGAGACATCCAGAGAGAGAGGCTTGTCCCATCCCTGACAGGCTTTATCGAGACACATTCTGCTGACGACCCTCCGAAGGAGAATTCAGCGTTAGAGCTATGGTTGTATTCTTCTTTTGATTAATTAATGATAAGCGACTATTGGTTATGGTTCCACTCTTGTTCTTGATGATGATCATCAGTTACGTCTTCTCTGACTGACATATAGTTGTATGTACTGGATTTTACGCTTGCGTTTGTTTTGTTTCTCGCGTGTGCAGCTGTCCGATCATGGAGATTGTGAGGATTGTGATCTGCCAGAGCTAAGGGATGGGAGTGCTACTTTCTCTACAAGCGACAGCGTTGGATTCCAGGTAAGCCTTCATTGCTAGTCAGTTTATTTGCAATTAGGAACCTGCACTATAGCGTGAACGATTGTTGCTAGACCCGGTCTGGGCTAGTAGGGATCACCTCTGTCTGCAGAGGGGATTTACATCCACAACAAATTGGCGACTCCACTGGGGATCGTTGGCTTGTTGTTGTTCTGCTTTGTAAGCTATAGACAGAGCCTAAAGTTAGCGAGATAGCTTTCGAAACGCTTTTGCCCTGCATTAGCGAAGTAGATCAATGCTGCTTCAGTCAATCTCCGGTTTAGTTTATGAACTGAACACTTGGAGTGTTGTCTTGTATTTTCGGTTGATTCTTGGCATTGCTTGCTTGGTCAGCTCTTTGGGCTTTGTTTTTCTATTTGTTTGGCTTTTGTTTGGCCTTGTCATCACTGGTCTGTGTCTGGACTGCTCTTTTTATTTTTCCAGAGTTAACTTGACTGGTGCGCTTTTTAGCTTGACAGTCGCACCCATTGGCATAGGTTGCTTATGTATCACCCACGCCAATTCCATTCTGGCGCTAATTTTAGCCTCACAGTTGCGCCAATCCTGTGAGGCATTAGGGTTTTCTGGGTTTTGAGCCTTCTGACACTGATATGTGATTTTGGCCTTGTTTTTTTGCTTGCTTGAGTGTTCTGGAGCCTTGTTTGACTGGCTGTGACCTTCGTCCTTTGGTTGTTTGCCTGTTTCCATCGATTTCACTTTCTAGCCCTAGGGCATCTAGGTGGTCTTGTGTATCGAGCCTCCCTAGGGAGTTTTGGGTTTCTATTGGTTCAGTCAACCTTTTCATTACTCCCTTACATTCGTTTGGCGGTTGTTTCTCATTTTATTGCATTATTTGAGTGTTTGTTCTCTTCTTCATTTGAATTTCACTTTGCCTCGTTTTGGGCCTAGATTACATGGTCCATTTGAGTCTTTGGGATTCTTTTGGTTTTGAGGGTCTGTTTTGTCAATTTGAGGTCTGATTGCGTGTTTGTCATTGAGTGAATTTGCTTATCTTTGCTATTTTACTGTCGCATCTCAAATTGCTCTTCATTAGTTTTCATTTTGTTTAGCGCATTTTGCTATTAAACATTGAAAATACAAAAATCTCTTTTGCTTTCGACTAGTTAGTGCAAATTAAAATCTTTTCGGTGTTATTAGTGATTAGTGGATTTGAGAGAAAAGTTTTTGGTTTCCATTAGCTGCATTAGAGATATCATTGGTTGTTTTCTGATCATTTTTTTTGTGAAAAAGCTCTCAACTCTCTCATAATTAGCTTTCATTGAATGAAATGATATACTGTGGCATATAGTTTGCATTTAGGAGATTTTGAAACATTACATTCGCTAGGGCCTGAAAACTGAAACGTAATTGAAGATAAACATTAAAATTTACTCAATTTACACTAAGGAAACATTGAAATCTAATGAAACACATTTAGAGGTCTAGGCTAGAGACGTGTTCCGGCGTCTTAAAACCTTGTAGCTATCGTTCGCCTCTTGGCTTTAGACAACACTAGTACAGACTTGTGCTCCCTGTACCGTCGCGTATATAAAGGGAGAACCCACTAGGTTTCTATCCTTTTTCCATAGGAAGCCGAGTCTGCCGCCCTGTACTCGTGATACACCGGACACAGCATTCGGGGAGATTTCCTGCACGTATGGAAATTCCTTGGTTGATTTCTCTTTCATTTTGAAACCAAGGTGTATATTGCAGTTCACGGTTATTTGGTACACGCTTTGCCTAGTATTCCTGAGTAGTCATTTGATCTTTTCTGACTCTTTAAATTTGAAAGGATCACCGAGCGCTTGTCCTTTCACGCTTGCTTCAAAACTGAAAGAGATAGAGTCACCTTTCATCCGTTTCTCGACTCTTAAAACATGAAATGGTGAAGTTTCTAATTTTCAATGTGGTAAAATAAAACACCCGTGATCACACGCCCTGTTAGATTTTGCTTGTTGGTTGTTTGATTGTGTGCCTTGACTCTTTTTCAGCCCGTGTGTGTGTTTGATCTTTTTCTCTTGTCGTTACTACCATAGTGGCGGAACCCTCGGTTTCGTCTACTGGTAGTCCATATACGGACGATTCATCAGAGGTTTCTCAATCCTCTGCTGAACTACAGTAGCCCATCGTTTCCGAGTTTCTCGACGGGGGACCGGTTCTTTCTGAGCAACCCTTTTGAGGACCAGTTGAGTTCAATTGGCCCTTTTCCGACCCTTCATTTGGATTGGGAGTAGGGGAGCACTTCCCTTCTCTTACATCGGGTTCGCCTTTTATAGCTGCTGTTATTCCTCCTAGTCCTTGCCATCTATTACGAGATCTAGCGGCAGGCTCAAACATGAGTGAATCCAGCGAGGAAATTCCCATGTCCGGTGAAGGTTACCAGTTATTTCCTCGGAGATTATTTCCAGGAGACAACCCTGAACCATCTGTTATGTCATCACCCGGTCCCTCATTACCAGTTGGGTATAGATCCTTGGGTCAGATTATTGCCGCCGCTGCCTCTATGGGGGTATCAGCTCCTTCTACGAGGCTGGTTGTTCCTTCTCTGGGGATGTCTCCAGGGACACCCATTACGTCATCCCCTCAGGTCACTTCTGTACCCTCCCGACCCACTGTCTGTGTGGCCGCCTCTGCACCCGCTGTCACCACTCAGTCCGTAAGGACCACATTGCTTCCCGAAGACGTCTACATAGCATCTGCTATGCCGGAGAACATCCCTCCGGAGGAGTATCGATTGTCCTCGCAAAAATCGAACCCCGAAGTCGGAAAGTCCTCTCAAGATCCCAACCGCTCGTATTTTTCGCATTATGCACAGGATGGTACACCAGTGTACGTCTTTCCGTATCAGTACGATGAGCATGGGAACCCTTTACGTTTACCTACTCCTGAGGCTCAACTTCATGCTCAGGGTTTACCATATAACTAGGCTGGACATCCTTATAACCCGCAAGGCCAACCTTTTCAAGGCCAACCTTCGGGCCAGCCTGGCTATCCTTATGACCCGCAGGGACAGCCCGTACAGGGCTACCCTCAGGGCCAGCAAGGACAGTATTACAACCCTTCAGGTCAACTCGTGCAGCCTCTCCCTGGAGTCCCACCTGGGCAACCTCAAGGACTCACAGGTCAACCGAGGTATCAACCAGGGTCGGTATATGGTCCTGGGGGGAAAGTCCAACCTTCTCAACCTATGCAACCACAGTATCCTCTTGGTCCCAACGTTGCACATCAGCCAGGGCCATCTTATGGTCCTGTTGCGGGTCAAACCGGTTATCAAAAACTGCCTGGCTCCATTTCGCTACCAGGCCAACCGGCCCATCCGGCATAACCTGGTATCCCGCCACCAGGCCAACTAGCCAATCCTGTACAACCTGGTGTCCCTCCACCAGGCCAACTAGCCCATCCAACACAACCTGGTGCTCCTCAACAGCCAGGTCAACCTGCACAACCAGCACAACCTGTTTATCCGAGTCAACCTGTTCAACCAGGGCAGCCCATTCATCCAGGTCAGCCTGCTCAACCAGGCCAGCCTGCACATCCTGTCAACCCTTCCCAACAACCGACTTATTCGATGCCGCAGCCAAATCAACTGCTGAAACCTAATTATCAGGCTCAGCGGGGTCCCACCTATCAGCAGCCCACTCGACCTCAAGGCGGTTACTATTCTCATGGTCAATATCGACCGAATTATAGCCAGCCCCAAGGTTCTAACTATTACTCTCAACAACCTAGCTACACCTATACTCAGCAGCCAAATCCAAATGCTACTTACACAGGGCTGACTTACAATCAGGGTCCATACTCTAGTTATCAAGCCCCGTACGCTGGTTACCAGCAACCAAATCAGGCTGGTTATACCACCTATACCCCCTACGGTTAGAATCCTGCTGGACAGAACCCCTGGGGGCAAGGATATTCTCAACCAGCGTGGAGTACTGGTACTGGTCCTTATCAAGGGCCAGGCATGCCATCCAATCCGCCATTGCTGTTCTTGGCTACCTTGGAATTATCAGATGTTTTGAAATTAACCAATGATCTGATTTTGCACAATCCTTATTGGCCTTCGGTTCCGACTAAGGTGCCCGGTGATTGCCCTAAGTTTGAGGGTAAAGCTGGGGAGGAATCCCAAGCTCATGTGATGACTTACCATCTTTGGTGTTCATCCAACTCTTGGGTGGATGATTCAATTCGTCTACGCCTCTTCCAGCGCACTTTGACTGGTGCTGCCGCTAAGTGGTATATTGAATTATCCCGTGGCATCTTTCAAGATTTCAATACGTTAGCCATGGATTTTCTGACTCACTTTCAGTTACTGGTTCGCTACGAAGCCGAGACACACCTCCTGACTTCTTTGAAGCAGGACAAAGCCACCCACATTTCTGATCACATTCATGAGTGGCGACGTTGTCGTAGACTGATCAAGTTTCATATACCTAATAAGATACTAACTCATTGTTTCACCACCTCCTTTGTTAACAAAATCACCTAAGATATTGCTATGGGAGCGTGTGTGACTGAAGAACAAGCCATAGTGTGTGACCAATATCTGGATTTTGTATACTCTCAGTCCGGCATGCTCTATGATATTTTGCCTGATGCTCCATGATCTAGAACCTCTAAAGCTCCACCTACCCCGGCGGTGGATGGTGTTATTGGGTCCGTGTCTCAGAATTCGAAGAAATATTCGAATGGGAAGTAGAAGTCCAATTCATCCCATAACTCTGCTCCTCCTACCCCTACCAATTCTGGCAAAAATGCAGAGGTTGACGCCGTTCAAGCCAATCCTACAAAGAAAGCCTCCAAAGGGAAGAAGAAGGGCAAAGGTAAATCTAAATCCGATGCCCCAAAGCTAGAGTCCAAACCTCACACTGAAGACGGTTCCCAACGTAAACCGAAGTACCCCTGCCTTATTTGTGAAGAAGATCATTATACCAAGGATTTTCCACGATGATCTGAAGTTAGTCAACTTCTCAAAGGCTCCAAAGGGACTCCGGAAATTCTTAAAGAACCGTTCCCGTCTCAGTAGACCCAGATGGTTGAACAGCCTTCACCATCTGCACCATTTGGGTCTCAGGTCTTTATGATGAATGGTGCTGCACCTATCTCTATTGCTACGTGTTCGAAGGATTACAACGAATCGCGTCAGGCACCTGGGAAGGCAGTTGTGGAGGGTCCACCTCCCCCACCTATCTCCAGTTTGTTGGAAATTGAGAAGCCTACTGCTGAACCCGTTGTGAGGCCACCTTCTAAAGGTGTTCTACGAAGGTCTTCCTAAAATCCGAATGCCCGTGCCACTCAACACTACAGTATTGTTGAGGATCTGGCACAGGCACCTTCTACCATGTCTGCATTGGAAGTTCTTCAAAGTTGTCCTTCGCAACGGAAAGCTTTATTATCTGTAATTGGTGGAATCGATCTCTCCGATTCTAGTCTTCCCACCTTTGACTTAGAAAATTTCACCCCCCGACTTCCACATCAGATTGCTCTTGTTATTCAAGTCGGGATCAACGGTCTTAATATCCATAGGGCTGTTGTGGATGAAGGTGCTTCTACCTGTGTCATGTTGTCCGCTTGCTGGAAGGCCATTCGCTCTCCAGCCCTTTCATCATCTCCCAATGCCCTAGAGGCATTCGATGGTCGGGAATCCAAACCCCTGGGTGTTCTCGAGAGTCTAGCGATTACTTTACAGGGGAAGACAGTCAACGTAGAAGTAGAAGTGGTTGACACCAAGCTTAACTACAATATACTTCTCGGCCGTAGTTGGACTCACACCATGTTATGTGTGCCATCCACCCTCTTTCGACTTATTAAGTTCCCTCACAAGGGAAAAATCGTTACTGTGGATCAGTTGTCTTTCTTCACCTCCACCTCCGAGAACAACGTTCCGTACGTGGATCAGATCCAAAATCCCCCTGACAGCGTAGGACCCGGTCTATTCAAGGACCCCATCCTCATGGGTATTTTTCCCGCACCACCACCGCACACCGCTCAAGTTAATATGATCTCTAGGTATGATGACCCATGGCTCATCCCTACGCCTGAGCAGGTGACTGAGTTTGGAGAATCGATGCCCTTAACTTTGGTAGAGATTAACTACTGTGAAATCGTCGCTGCATCTAATCCTCCCCCTCCTCAGCATGCTCCTTCGAGCATGGCTCTAGACATCTATTCTCAATCCCCCTAGCTCGGCGAGGCCGACTCGCCTGATCCTCTTAAAGAGATTTTCCCTTCTGATGAAGCCATTGGAGAAATAATGTCTCTTGAGGAGCTGCCTTGGAGAAATGGACATCATCATTCCTCATTTATGCCTAGCTTGGGGGCAATGTCAGATTGTCTAGAGTGTTTTGCATCTCAGGTTCCCACTCCACCTCTCCAGACGCCCATATTGACACATGAGGTGCTTTCAGAGGGAAACCTGAGCAACATCACTCAAACTATTCCAATCGACATCTCCGTTAAACTAGGGATAGTCGAGAACATACATGTGGGAGTAACTTGTTCTCCTGATGAGATACGAGTTTATACTGATCTTTTTCGATAATTCAGAGATGTGTTCGCCTGGTCCTATGAGGAAATGCCTGGGATTGATCCCAACATAGTAGTACACGAGATTCCTACCTATCCTGGTGTGAAACCAGTACGCCAATGCCTACGCCCGGTGCATCCTCGCAAAGCCGCTGCTATTAAAGCAGAAGTTGAAAAACTTTTGAACATAGGCTTCATTTACCCGATTCCCCTCACAGAATGGGTTTCAAATATTGTCCTTGTAGATAAGAAATAGGGCACTATAAGATTCTGTGTTGATTACCGTGATATTAATCGCGCCTGTCCTAAGGACAACTATCCCACTCCCTTCATAGATCAAATCATTGACGAATGTGCTGGGAGTGAGATCTATTCCCTGATGGACAGTTTTTCCAGGTACAATCAGATAAATATTTTACCTGCCAATCAACACAAGAATGCATTCATCTGTCCGTGGGGTACTTTTGCCTATAAAAAGCTCCCGTTCGGCTTGAAGAATGCTGGAGCTACTTTCCAGTGTGCTATGTCTTATGCGTTCCATGACATACGCCATATCGTTCAGCCTTATTTGGACGATTTTCCAACTCACTCAGCTTGGTGAGAGGACCACCCAGAACACCTCCGCCAGATTTCCCTTCGTTGTCGACGCCATAATATCCGGCTCAATCCTCATAACTGCATCTTTTGCGTGGATTCTGGCCGTCTGTTGGGGTTCATTGTCTCCAAGGATGGGATTCGCCTCGATCCTTTAAAGGTCGAGGCCATTGTCAATCTCCCATCCCCCTCTTCGTTATATCAATTGTAGAGTCGGCAGGGAAAAGCTAACTTCCTACGACGCTTTATACCGAACTACGCGGAAGTGGCCAAAGGATTCATGCGTATTTTAAAGCAGAACGTTCCCTTTCATTGGGACAACATTGCTCAACAATCCTTTGAGAAGCTGAAGAAGTTACTTGTTAATGCTCCGTTGCTTCGGCCTTCGAATTATCACTGTGATATCACTCTATATTTGGCTGCCGCGTTTAGCACCATAGCTATGGTTTTGGTGCAGGATGACGATGATGGAAACGAACACGCTGTTTACTATCTATCATGAAATCTTCTCGACACGGAAACACGTTATGCTCACATCGAGAAGCTAGCTTTAGCAGCTGTACAAGCTATGCAACGTTTCCGCCAATACATCCTGCTGCGTACCATAACCGTGGTTTCGGATTGCAACCCCATGACATATATCCTTTCTCGACAATTACTGGGGGGAAAATACTCCAAATGGATCGTGATCCTTCAGGAGTTCGACCTAGAGTTTACTACTGCTAAGTCGACCAAATCACTAGTTTTCGCGGATCTTATTTGCTCCCTCCCGACATACTCCCCCCCATTTGATTCTGAAGAACATATTCTAGACTAAACCATATTCCTTATTAGCACCCGTGACCCATGGTATGGTGATATTATTGTGTATCTTCAGACGTCAACATTCCGCTCTGAGTTTACTAAAGATGCCCAACGTCGGATTCAACATCAATCTCAACCCTACCGCATTGTAGGAGATACATTATACTAGGTTGGAGTAGATTCGGTGCTCCTTCGGTGTTTGAATTTGGAAGAGGCCGAAAGGGTCTTAAATTACTGTCACAGTGGCGCCTGTGGCGGTCACATGTCTGGATATGCCACCGCCCAGAAGATTCTGCGTGCGGGTTACTTCTGGCCATCAATCTTCAAAGACTGTATTGTTGCAGTCCACAAATGTCACGCATGCCAGGTTTTCAGCGCAAGATGTGCGCGCCACCCCTCCCTCTGCATCCTGTCATTACTGTCGGCCCTTTTGAAAAATGGGACGTAGATTTCATGACGTGTAACCATCATTCGGCCGGGGGGCATGCATATATAATCGTCGCTGTCAACTACTTTACTAAGTGGGCCGAAGCGATGCCTACACTAGCCACCGACTGTAAGACAGCCGCCCAATTTATCTTCAACCATATCATTGCACGTTTCGGGGTCCCTCAGGCCATTTTTACCGATCATGGTACTCACTTTCGAGATTACATGATGGCCGAGCTGACATCAAGATTGGGCTTATGACACGATAGCTCAATGCCATATTACCCCCAGGAAAATGGCCAGGTTGAGGCTGTGAACAAGGTTTTGGTCACAATGCTTCAACGAACAGTTGGAATTCATAAGTCCAATTGGCACCTCCAATTGTTCTCAGTTCTATGGGCATACCGGACGTCAGAAAAGAGTGCAACTGGATTCATACCATTCCAATTGGTGTATGGTCTGGAAGAAACTCTTCCGGTTGAGTGCGAAATTCTTTCCTTAAAGTTGGTTGTGGAAATTTTGCCCAATACTTCTCCTGAAGAAGAGCGTCTCTTGTATTTGGAACGATTGGATGAAACCTGCCACTTCGCTGCTCTAGTTATTGAAACACAGAAAAAGCGGGTCAAAGCGCACTTTGATCAATCAGTCTCTCCACGTTCCTTTGTCGAAGGGGACCTTGTCCTCCTATACGACCAAGCGCACGATAAAATCGGGGCAGGAAAGCTCCAACCCATGTGGCATGGGCCCTATATAGTAAAACGAGTATTGAAGAATGAGGCTTATGAACTCGTTAATTATGAAGGAGTTCCGTTGGCGCAGCCTAGAAATGGGCTGTACCTTAAGAAATACTACGCTTGAAGTTATTTTTTAGTGTGGTGTGTGTACATAGGTGTGTATATTCATTTGTGTGCATGTGTGGTGTGGTGTGCGATGTAAGCGTCTTTCTGCTGACCGGGTCTTCCCGATTGTGCAGATGTCCATTACTCCGTTTATGGGTTTCTCGGATGGTGCCTCCCGCAGTACCAGGAACCTGTCTTCGGCAGCCTGGGTAATCTACGATCCTGCTGGTGAGTTGGTCAACCTGCAAGGTGTGTGTCTAGGGTGTGCTACAAATAACATCGCAAAATATAGTGCTGTGTTAGAATTATTAACCGAGGCTGTAAACCTTGGTATCCCTGAATTACTTGTGTATCTAGACTCACAACTTGTAGTATTACAGCTTAACGGACATTATTCAGTGAGAAACCCATCCATTTTACGTCTGTATCTACGTATTCGTCTGCTGGAAAGAAATTTTGACTATATTACATATCAACACATACCCAGACACATGAATACATTAACAGATGCAGTAGCTAATTTGGTTCTAGATAGACATTTGCACAATCTATAAACAAAACATCATCACATATAGGAAGATCCATCCAGAAATAGGTATACATATATATATGTGTGTGTGTGTGTGTGTCGAAATGTTTACATAGTGTGCATCACATAAAATAAAAAATATACATGTTTGTCTTAATACATCTGGAGACGACATGTCTCTCAAAAAATATGCATGAAAGAAGCCCTAGGTGTCTAATCCGCATGGTGCTCGTGGTAACATGCTACCGCGCACACTAAGCGTCTTAATAGTCGATGGAGGCGACTGGGCACCCCCACGGTGTGTCGCTGGTATTCTAGCGGAACATCTGCTAGCTGTGCGTAGTTCGGGATCCCCTGGGCAATGCCCTCCAGGTTCTGAATCAGTTCACCTCCCTCGCCACCCTCACCTGAGGGTCATGATCAGCATGGATTCTTCGTGCAATGGGAAACATGCCCGTGGGTCTCTCTGGGCTGACATCTGCATGCACATAACAACAATTATTAGAACGGACATGCATTACCAAAAAAAAATCATAAAACATAAAAATTAAAAAAAGAGGTCATACCCAACTCTTTGTCCCAGTCATCCCCCTCCGGGAGCAGAAGGTCTGGGTCTCTGGTGAAATCGGTCCCAGCATAAGGCCAATCCTCGACCACAATCAACTGACACCGTAACCATCCAAAAAACTCGGGCTTCTAGGACATCTGTTGCCTTCCTCCTGACCTGGGCATAAGTGCTGCCCAGTGAGCCATCCTTGGCTCTCTTGGTATCGGCTCAGCGAAAATGGCCCCTTGGCCCTGAAAGATAGGTAATCGTTCCAGAATGAACGTTACCAAAATGGAACCGTAGCCAAATTTTTTCAGCTTGGCCTGCTTGCACTTTGTAAGCTGCCTCTTGATATTTACTGTCACCGCTGTAGCCCAATCAAACAGTGTAGGACTCATACACTCAGAGGCTAGTATGAGTTGGGCTTTGGTTGCCTCGTGTGGAGCCTGCGATCCCGCAGTTCGTGTAATGGTGTGTAGCACTACTCTGAGTGCTAGATCCTCGACAGTGTGGATGTCCACCTTCCCACTTCCTGATCCGGTGCGTGCCCTTGGGCACACCCTCGCCATTACCTACTCCATATTTTCCCCAGATGGTCTGCTGCCTGTCAAGATGGGCACCAGACCTCTGCGTGATAATCCAGTTATGAAGTATACATCAGAAACCTCCAGTTCCAGCACTTGGTCCCGAAGTTTGAACACTTCTTCGTTGTCGTCCCAAATACTGACCAAGTATTGTAGGAGCTCAGGTTGAGCTCGTAAGCAGGGCGTCAGGAAGAACTTTTTTAGCCCACAGTTCTTAAGTGCGTTCATGCAGTTTTCATTCTCCATAGCCATTTCATCCTCTTCCTTGTGCTCCCTCTCTTTCCATTCGATAACCATTATTCTTGCTTTCCTGCATCAACATGATCAAAAACACTTGATTAGACCTCTGTTACATGGAAAAATCCATTGGATCGTTCTCTGTTTGGAAATTTAAAATGGAAAACCGCGTTGCGCCATTGGCGCGACCCCTTTGTATGCAAAAGGCCATTGGCGCGGGTCCGTGCTCGATACCCGCGCCAATGGGCGGAGCCCTAAAAATTTTAAAAATCTTCCACAGAAGTCTAATCCATAATGGAAATCTCTATAAAATGGATCAAAATGGAGTTTAGGGAAGCACCTCTTACCTGGAACAAACGAGGATTTGAATGGTAGCCCAGATCGGTCGCAGTTGCCGTCAGAAGTTTGCACACCAATGGACCACTGTTGCTCTCCAATGAGGTAAATAGTAAAAGTAATTTTGTTTTTACCATTTGAGACTTATTTATAAATTTTTAAAATACAAATAGGTTTTAAAAGTCATTTTTATTTTGATATATTTTTTCAAAAATGGATTTTACACTTGCCTTCGTGTGTAACAACAGGTTTTACACAACTTAAACGGTGACACGAGTTGTATTTTATACTTTTTCAGAATCGGTAAATACATGAAAAAGTCATTTTGGAGTCACCTTTCAGCTCTTTTCTGACTCTCTAAACATGAAAAGATTACCGAGGCCCTTGTCGTTTCGATCTCGTTAAAGTGGTCACGAAACTACATCTACCCAGTATAATTTTACCCCTTTTTCGGGCTGGGATAGATTATTTACGAAAAAGGAATACCCTAGCCTATTGCGACTAGGAGGTTTTCTTAGAAAAAGTTTTCTACCTTTTCGGATCTGAGGAACTATTTACGAAAAGGGACCTTTGGAGTTTACTTTTCCATTGTCTTTTTAAACTCTCTAAATATGAAAAGACGTCGAGTTTTTCCTCTGTTAGACTCGTTAAACCCTGATGACATTGGATTCAGTCATAATGACGTTATCCGAGTCGCTCCTTCCTAGGGCTTGCTAAATGTACTAGGATGGATTCGTCCAAAGGATGAACTTATATTACAAGCATATGATATCCCCTTCAATCTTGTTATAAAAAATAATTGGGGTACTCGCCAGAAATGGTGGGAAAAAATGGAACCAAAATCATTGTCGTGTCGGCAGTATGTCGCTCTTGAACATGGCACTTGTCTGCATTCATGTCGGGTTGGGGATATCTCATCTCGTTTGTTCGCTTGCTTCCGTGGGTTTGGGTAATCCATTTTGACCTATCATCTACTCTTTGCCTCGTCGCCCTGACCTCTGATCTGTTGATGTCAAATACTGCCAAACTCATTGTCGTGCCGCCATATGTTCAAGAGAAGTTGACCTCTGCAAAATATCAACCTTCCTCTGATTCTCATCTGATCCTAATTCAAAAAAACATTATGTTCCTCTATCTCGCGTTGATGATGTGGGAAACACTATGGCCCACCTTCGATCAAGGTCACTTCCTGTCGATTTCAGCTCATTATTCGGGAAGCTGGTCTAGAGACTCCCTTCTGGTACCTTGGAGCCTGCATGCCTCAATGGCAGGTTCTTCGCATTCAACATGAGGTTTTCGTCATTGGCCTCCGATCGAGTGATTCTGTGGGTGTTCGACGTTAGCTCATTGATTCACATGCCGTAGATTGTACCTGTGGTACCTTGAGGGCCATTGTCATTATTGGTGGTTCCTCTCGTGTCTGTTAACAACTCTCATCACTGGCTGGTAATCAGACGATGTTCTTGCATGTTCGACTTCAGCTCACTCATTCACATGTTTGAACTTGTACTTTGTTCGGGTCGAGATGGAGCGCAAGACCCTGGATTCCTGTCTATTATAATCCAGGCTGCGATTTTGTGGATTACTATGATTAATTACATGACTCGCTGATTGGATGGTTGCGACCATACCTGAGTCTATTTATCGATCCTTATTGGATGGCTGCGTCCATGTCTCGGATTTGGATTATTACGTACTCTGTTATGGATGGCTGCGCCCATACCACATATATATCATGTATTTTGAGACATCAGTTGTACTTCTCTACGCAGGTTTTCTGACGGCGGTGTTTTCAGTTGGACACGTTCTCGTAAAGCATTTCACCCCTCTCTCTCTTTCGGACCTCATGCTTTAGGGGGCATCTGTTACACAACAATTTGTCACCATCCCTGCAATTTCCCATCTTGCACAATTGGAGGGCTCATTCCGTGACCTGTGAGCAGTGACATGACTTGAAAACACCTTCACGACATCCCTCTGAACATGAGCTTTCATTGCCCTGAAGACAACTCCTTGTAAAAAACCCTAAAAACAGCTCTTTTTGCATTGACGCGGGTACCCAGTTCAGCCCTCGCGCCAAGGGGGCAAATCCTCCAAAGAGGGCACGCCAATTGGCGCTCTGTCCCAAATTCGCACCCGCGCCAGCCATTTTAAGGAGTGTTTTTTAAAAATAAATGGCGGAAGTTTCGTCCTAACCAATTCCTAAGCTGGTATCTATCTTGAGTTGGGAGGTTTGGCTCCGGATCTCCATGTAGAGGAAGTGGTTTGCCACCTCTCATGGAAGCTTCCTTGAAGATAGGGCCAATCCCATGATTATAGGGATCCCAACTCCTCTTCCTCCATCTATAAAAGCTTGCTCATCTCCTTTGCAAGCTAATCTCCAAGTTCCCAAGAGCCTAATGCTGCAAGAGCTTTGATTCATTCCCTTAAGGCCAAATCCAAGCAAGGAGATCATTGTCGAGACATCCGAAGAGAGAGTTTTGTCCCATCCCTGACAGGATTTATCGAGACACGTTCTACTGACGACCCTCCAAAGTAGAATTCAGCGTCAGAGCTATGGTTGTATTCTTCTTTGGTTGATTAATGATAAGCGACTATTGGTTATGGTTCCAATTTCATTTCTGAATGATGACTAAATGAGTTGAAAACTTCCAGAATGACATGATAAGCCAGGCTGTGCACTGGATTTTATGACATAGCCATTGTTTCTCGCGTGTGCAGGTGTCCGATCACGGAGATCGTGAGGATTGTGATCTGCCAGAGCTAAGGGATGGGAGCACTACTTTCTCTACAAGCGACATCGTTGGATTCCAGGTAAGCCTTCATCGCTAGTCGGTTTATTTGCAATTAGGAACCTACACTATAGCGTGAACGATTGTTGCTAGACCCGGTCTGGGCTAGTAGGGATCGTCTCAGTCCGCAGAGGGGATTTACCTCCACAACAAAGGCTAGAGGCCAGTAAACTGTCCTATTAGACCCTTCTCAGCCAAGGAAAGAGCTGCCATGCGAGGGAGAGAGGGAGGAAGAACAACTTCTTGCAATCCATCTAGCTTTTTAACGAATATAGTTACTGCAGGTCGAGGTTTAGGGGGACCCAGGGAACTAATAACATCAGAAAATGTGCGAGCCTGGGTCACTATTGCGGTCACCTCCGAGAGGGTCTCCGGAGTGCCCATGCAATAAAACTCAGAAGGGCCAGAGCCCCAGGGTCAGTGGCACAGAGTGCAGATCAGAGGCGAAGGGCAAAGGATCCCAAGCGCAGGGGTGCAGAGATGCACAAGCGCAGGGCAGGGGCCCAGGCGCAGGGCGTAGAGCCGCAGAGCGCAGAGACCAGCCTAGGTCATCGCTCCATCATTCATTCTCTCCAGCGCTTTCAATTATCTATAGCAAGACTATATTAATGGCAACAATTCACACAAATAAAAATTAACTTGTTATTAATTGATTGAATTGTTACCATTAACATTTTAAAGCAATTAAATTCATAAATTATATTTTATTTTCATATTTTATAAAATATTTAATTTAAATTATATATAAAAATGATAAAATTAATATGGTGTAGTCTAATTTATAAAGGAAATGGATTTTTTTTTAAAAGAATCAGTACATTTTCAAGCAAGCTTACGATTTGTTATTATTTAAAATATATTTTTATGAAATTGACTATACGATTTCAAGCAAGTTTGTGATTTGTTATTGTCTAAAATACATTTTTGAATTATCAAAAACTAATCTGGGGAACTCGAATTCTATATATTAAACAATTTTAATTTGTCTATAGAATATGCCTCAACATTCATAGTAGTATACATAGATCTTAAGATTTATCTTTAAGTTAATTTTGTTTTTTAATTAATCTATCTCAAATTAATTAATTGAATAAATTGTAATACTAACACATCTCATATTGTCTTTATAATATTGACCCATGGTAGAGTAACAAAAGCTATTTACAAGTCAAAATTTTCCATAATAAATTAAGTGTAAATTTCAATGAGTAATAATATTTTTGTGAAATTCTTTCGGTAATAATCACATGCAATGGAACATGGTGATGAACCACACTAGTTGAAATGCGTCAACCATGTTCCATTACATGTGATTATTACCAAAAGAATTTCACATGCAATGGAACATGGTGATGAACCACACTGGTTGGTTCGAAACGCATCAACCATGTTCCATTACATGTGATTATTGCCGAAAGAATTTTACAAATTTATATGATGGATCACAGAAGCTTATAAGATTCCAAAAATAGAGTAATAATATTATTTAAAACATATATTAATTCTTTTTATAATTAATAATAATGTAAAATAAAATTAAAATTTAATTTAATTTTTTAATGTGAATTGTATTGATAAGCACTTTAATACTTATTATAATTTATACCTATCAACGTTTTATTAAATGAATGTGTTATTAGTTATTATTTTATTTAATGTGTTGAAATCCACACTAAAAACTAAATTTTTTATTAATATAAATTTGATTATTATTTTTAAAATAAATTTAGAATTATAAAATTTATTTAAAGCTAAGCTTCTTCCTCCTCAAGATGAAGATGGGTGAAGTTTTCACTAGAAAAGTCGTGCTCTTCAATCATATTATGCAATATTCCAAAAGTTCTAACCTACATTATGTATTGACTTGGAAACGTTCACGCCTTAATTACAAAATTTCATGAAACACTAATGCATGGTGCACTAATTTTACTTTATATTATATTTTAACTCATTCTTAAAATATAATAAAATTTATATACTATATAATTAACTTAATTTTATTTAAAAATGGTGCACATAATTTTAAATTCTAAAATATATTTATTATTTTTGAAAATAATTTTCTGGGCTAAGTTGAAATAAATGTATAAGTTAAATATATTTTTGTTTTTCTTAGTGTCTTTTAATAATATATTCAAAAGGTGTGTGTGGGGACTTGGTTAATTGGTAATGAGGGGGTGATGTATCTAGACATGTTGATGAAAATGGAGTAAAAACAAAAAAAAAATTGAAAAAAAGGGAAAAATGATAGGTACTACCAAACTTACAATATATATATATATATATATATATATATATATATATATAGAAAAGATAATTAAAAAATATAGATATTTCTATCTTTTACAAATTATATACATCATAAATATTATAATATCTATAATAAAAACAATAAAAAAAATTAAATAATATATTAGTAGTTAATATAATTATTATTTATAAAATATATATAGTACTATAATATCTTCAATGACATGTTGATTATGAGTGGTACATGAAAGAAATTTAATGAAACTCTTCCAAAAGGAGTTCTATCCACAATATATATATATATATATATATATATTGTTTTTGTTTTTTTAAATACAAAAATACATGAACACCACCACACAAAAGTTGTAAAAATCGAAAAAACTCACATAAAATTGTAATAATAGAAAAGGGTCACATAGTAGATACAATTTCCCAATTCCACACATTAAAGGAAAAGAAACAACACGAAAACAACAATACTTCTCACCAATTTTCTTGAATAATTACATTTAACCGAAACTAATTACATCATAGGAATATAAAGTAAATTAATAGCTGAATTAAACTAAGCGACATGAACACAAGCTATGCGACCTTGTTAATTAAACATGTCACTTAATTACTAAAAATAATAGTAATAATATTATCACTAATAATGTTTAGATTAATACTGATACTATTAATTAAGTAATATCAATAATAAAAATAGGGTCCTAACATGAAGAGAATGGATCCATAATGGATGAGGTCACCGAAGATGAATTAAAATCTGCACTTCACAACTTTCATAGAGATAAAAGCACGAGGCTTGATGGGTGGGTTGTTGAATTTTTCTTGGACTTGTTTGACATTGTTCGCTAAGATATCCTCAAAGTGGCAGAAGAATCTAGAAGATATAAGTGCATGTTCCCAACCTTCAACTCCTCCTTCATCACGTTGATGCCCATAGTTGACTAGCCTAACTATGTGGAGGATTTTCTACCTATCTCCCTTTGTAATGTTGTCTACAAAACCATTGCCAAAATCATCGCCCTACGGATTAAGCCCCTCCTTTCCTGCTCCATCTCCTTTGAACAATTTTCATTTTTGAAGGAGAGACAGATCCATGAAGCCATCATAGCCACCCAGGAGGACCTCCAAAGTATCAAAGTGTTCAATCTAAAGGTGATTGTTGTTAAAATTGGCCTATATTAAACCTTTGATCGTGTTAAATGGATCTATATAAGGCTTCTTATGACCCATGTTGGTTTCAACCCATAATTCATAGCTTGGGTCATGAGTTGCCTTTAGATTATCTCTTTTGTTATTTTGATTAATGGTTTTGCTTCTCCTTTATTCCATGCTCAAAGATGTCATCGTCATGGTTTTCCTCTCTCCCCTTTCCTCTTTTTGTTGGTTGTCAATGGTCTGAGTTGTCTTATCATCAATGCAAAGAGAAATGAAGCCTTCCATGGCACCTTTATCTTGCAAGCCCTATCCATTACTCACCTTATGTTTGTTGATGATATCTTAATATTTTGTAACGACTCTCCAAGGGAAGTAAGTGAACTAGTGGCCATAATTCTCCTATATGGGAAGGCCACTGGTATTGCCATAAATAACATGAAATCCACTATATCATTGCATAAATTGATCAAAGGGGAGCTCCATCATCTCACTCAGACTCTTCCCTTCGACTCCAAACTATTGGAGGCAGGTCTAAAGTACTTTCAATTTCATCTAATGCCTAATTGATATAGCAATGAGGATTGGCTATGGCTCATAGCCAATATTAGAAAGAACCTAAAACGTTGGTATTTCCATTGGATCCCTCATGTAGATCGGTTAGTGCTCATAAAATTAGTCCTTAAAACTATACCTATCTATTGGATGCCAATTGCTTGGATCCCCAAATTTGTGTTGGAAAGAATTTGTAGACAGTTTTAATTTCCTCTAGGCTGGAAACCAAGACAATGGACCTCTTCCATGCGTCAAATAAGGAAAAGTTGTTATGCGCAAGATTTTAGGGGGGTGGGGCTAAAATTTTTTTGTTAGCTTTTCAAAGGCTTTAGCAGCCAAGTGTGGCTGGAGCCTCATCTCCCCTAAAAAATTATGGACTTACATTTTCACCTATAAATCCATTCCCCCTCTCTTTGGAATACTAGATCCACCGTGAGGATAAGCAATGAACCAATATATCCATGATTTGGCAGGCAGTCCTAAATTCATTTAAAGTCATCAACAATGGGTTGGTTGGAAATTTGGCAAAGGTGACAAGGTACGCATTGGGCTCAACCCTTGTTCAAGCAGCAGACAAGGTAATTTCCTCCCCCTCCTATTAATTAAACACCTACAAAACCATGACATTTACAAGCTTTCCCATATCGCAAACCTAGTCACCACTTATATTTAGAGTCAAGATTGGCTTTCTTCTAGGGATATCAATTTGAACGAGGGATACTAAGAGCCATGGACCACTTACATTAATGCACTTACAACATACCATATTCAACTCGCTGATAGGGATGACAAGATGTTTTTGGATTATTTCCCCCTTTTTTGTTTACTCCCAAAGCTAGGTTAGATCTCAATTATGGCACTCAGAGATTGTGTAGTCACCAAATGGTAGTGGAAGGTAGTTTGGAAGGCCCATTGTAAGAAAAATATAAGGTTTTCATGTTTTTTCTGATGGAAAACAAGGTGCCAACTTGGGATATCCCTCTAAAAATATATCTAGCAGGGTCTGGCTATTTCTTCCCGTGTAAGAATTGTGAAGAATCATACAATCATATTTTCATGACTTGCCACTTTTTCAAAGGTTTGGATTACATGCAAAAATAAAGTAGGTCACGAAGGGGAATGGGCTAGGGAGAATCTGGAGGGGGCCTAGAAAAATTGGCTCTCCAATCAGGCTTGTTGAGCATTCAAAGCTTTACCCCTAATCCTATGTTGGGGTGTATGGTTGCCTCATATCAAAGTCGTATTCCAAGACAAGCTTTCAATTCCTAAACACTAACAGTTGGAGTTATGGCTAATTTAGCTCATTTCCCTTGGGAAAAAGGAATCACGCCTACTAGGATTGTTATTGAAAAATATCTAGATCATTATTTCCCTAGGATTTTTTCTATGGTTCATCTACAAATTCCAGATTGAACAATGGTGGGGGATTTATCCTTTTGCTCTCAATTTCTCACTGATTTAGAGTTAAAATGGGGTGGGGCCTAGGTTTAAACAACATGGTTGAACTATTATCATGTAATAATTTAGTTCTTTTCGCCTTAGCTAAAGGATGTACTCACATCCAAGTTTTTTGGGACATCCATGTTGATCATCAATTGGTTAAATGTTATTCAACATTGTAGGACCATTTCTCTCATTCCCATTTTTGAAGAAATTAGGAGGTTGATTAACTCATTTATCTTTTTCACTTGTTCTCACATCTATAGGGAATGAAATTACGATGTTGACCGCCTCTCCAAGGAAGGTTTATTGATGGCAGTAGGGACCTGGGAGATCATGAAACATCATGACAACATCATCACCATTGTTTATCTCACATGACCATCCTGGATCTCCTTACAGGAGCTGTATAAATCAATCCAAAGTCTTTATTATATATTTGATTTTTTTGCAATCTTTATCAATGACTACAACACTCTAAAAACTCTTATTATACAGGTTTACTTTATTGTTTCACTCCTCTTTATCAATATGTACTCAATGAATATCAATGTTTTATTTTTTCTCTTGTCTAAGGGGGTCATTGATCCCATCTTAGTTGTCTTTATCCTCATTAATTCACCTTGAATGTGCATCTACAAAATGTAAAATTTTCATTATCTTAATTAAATGGAATTATGTTTTTTTCCTTAGGAAAAAAAACAATATGGTCCTCACCATTAAGTCAAATATTAATTAATAATACTAATAATAATATTAATTCAATATTCCCTGATGGGGGTGATAAACCAAGCCATCGACACTAACGTATTAACTTGTGGGAATTCATTATAATCACATAACCGATAGTGTGAGGACTACCCTCCCTCTCCTCTCAAGGCACCTTATGTATGAGAGTTGTTATTGTTTTTTGTGTGCTACCTCCATCAAGCTTGAGGCACGCGGGAGGTTAGTCATCTAACATCGATTTATGGAGAGTGGTGAGGATTTCTACCAATCATTCTGGGCTTGGTCTTGCTTTGGTAAATGAAGCTCAAGCTTTGGGCAAGGGTATGGTTGTTTCAGAGGGCACCCTATTTCAGAAAGGTGGTGACTTCGTCGCTGACATCCCCTCCTCCACTTATGGGTGTTCATTTTGGTTAATTTCTAGTTTGGTGTATGATATTTGGTTATCACGTGCAGGGAAGGCTTCATACATTTGGCACAATCTTCTTAATCTTCATTCTTAGATGAATATCCATCTCTGGTACTCCGTCTGAACTCCTCTTGCACCAAAGTCGACCAAAGACGTTCCAAATCTAGCAGCTTTTCCCTCCCATTGATAGAGTCCTGATAAATATGAAAACTCTTGTTAAGTCGTAGAAGAGATAGCCTCACCATGTCATCATTCGTGACAGTAATTCCTACACTCCCAAGCTCATCCCGACATTGGACAAACTTTGTTAAGTATACCAGAATAGTGTCATTTTTCTCCATTTTGATTTTCCTGAGCTTGTCCTTTAGTGCCAATTTTCTATGATCATTTCTTCTCTGAAATAAATCTATCAATTCCTTCCACATTTCATATGGAGTTGATTTTCCATGGATACTTGAGACAATGTGGTCTCGTAATCCCTCTAGTAAGATTCTCCTCACCCTTGCAACTTTATTTCTCCATGCATCAATATTTGCAGCATCTGTCATAACAGGTTTGGGAACATCATTGTCAATGAATTACTTCAATCCATTTTCCTCCAGTACTGCCTCCATCATGTCTTTCCAAGAAATATAGTTAGAGCTTCCCTCGAGTGCATACTCCAATCTCAAGCCATGGAAAGCCATTTCGATCCTGAATCACCTGTAGCACCAAGAAATTCTTTTGCAAATTTGAATTCTATTCAGTCACAAACTCAATTCCTCCTCCACTATTGTGATTTCATGTGCTCTGATACCATGTATAAATTATACAAACAATATGTATATCATGGATTCAATCCAATATAACAATGTACTAAAGCTAGATACTGAATCACTTCTACAAATCAATTACAGAAATTAAACACAATCGCCAATCACATGAAGCAAAGAAGAATAAAATCAAACCACAACACAGATAATTTCTCGGGAAAAGGTTTCTGCTTAAAACCTCTCTATGATATATTGTATATTCCACAAGGAATCATGAAACAATTACAATGAACTCTTCTCACAAGAGTGTCCTGCACTCTGCTAATCATCTCACACTGATCGAGACAAAATTGGGCCGACACTTAGCCAATTCTCAGCCTGTCTTCAGCCTGCCTTTCTCACGCAATTCATGATGAATGCAATCCTTATTCTTTAGGAATTTTAGCCTTCCTCAACTATGCTGAGTATCATGGGAATCTTGTGGTGTTTTAACTGCATCTGGACAACTTGCTAATATAACAACTGATAGCTAACATCCCTTTCACCTTTGTCTCAACTGGGTCTCCACTGGAACTAACATGCATGCATATAATAATAGTAAATCATCAGTTGCATGGCAGAGCACTGATTGTGAATTAAATAATATTTAATTCACTTGATCTCTCACTAGTGCAACAAACAGTTACAACTAGTCCAACTGACTTTAACTCACCTAACTGAGTTAACTAATTACTCATGCACTTAACTGCAACTTGAACTCTAAAACACATAGAATGACTCTGCATTCCTCACCAACCACCCTCAACTTGAAATACATGAGATAACTAAGTTTATCACACTCAGTTAACTATTACAAGTGATTGTGAGATAAGATTACATTTTATTGTCCAATTTAATTAAGGGATAATTAAAATATACATGTGCCAAATTTAGCACACACCAGTGTAGGTGCTACTAGGACCTGCATTCCCACACTAGTGTAGGTGCTACTTGGACCTCCTGGTCCCACACTAGTGTAAGTGCTACTTGGACCTCCTAGTCCCACACTTAGTGTAGGTGTTGTCATGTTGTTTCCGGATGCTAATTTCATTGTTTCTTGTTGCAAAATTCATCAATATGCATCCTCGAGTGATCGCATCTGGAACACAGTGCTCCTCGTCCTCGACCTAGTGATGGATGTTCACTCGCCCAAGAGAGAGTGGATAGGGAAGGGCCTCCCCCTAAGGCAACAGACCAATCACAAAACAGACACTGGTCTCTAGCTAGATCATGATGTCTCTACGATGCAAGACCATATCACGTCATCTCTTGTTCCAACAACGGACCAGGTATCGCAATAACCCATCCTACGATCTCAGTAGGTTTTATTCTAAGAACTTGAGTAAACGATATTGAGCCAGGACCCCCCGAGTATCAACATCTTGGGCCAGAGTCACACGTAGGTCAAGCTAGTCTATCTCCCATCACAAAATCCTGCCATCAGAGAAAAAACCAAAAATCTGTTTTCAAACCAAAAATATAAAAATAAAATCAGAAGAATGACTTCCCCGCGCCTGTGAAAAATTTAGGCGCAATGACCGCACATCTGTATCAGATATAGATGCATGGTCTCTCACACATAATTTTTCCTAACCGCGAGGGTCTTGTGCAAAAGTTACATTTTGTGCGAGGACCACACGGGTCGTCTTTGATTGCCCACGTATCCTGACCAAAAAATGGGTATAAAATCTGTACAAATATATATTTGTATGAACCCCGCATTCAAGAAAATGACAAAAATGAAAAGCGGTAGGTTTAAGGTCCTACATGACACTAACGACACGAATCCCGAGTACTCAGGCTAACAACAATGGCAATAGAAGATTCAGAACAAGGGCTCAACTCTGACACCCTTGGACAAAAAAAATGAGTTGAAATGTGCCATATCGGCCCATATATCGCCCTTTTTCTCATTATTCAGTAGACCATAACTAGAGCTCATAGTAGCCAATCGAAAAACCAGAAGAAACACAGTTATAAAAGCTTCATCACGTTCAAACCATAAGTCCACGCCTCAGAAAAAAGTTATTGTCAGTCACAACAGGTATGCCCTCTCTTATTTGCTTAACATTAAAAATTATTTCAAATAAGTTTGTATGAAAAATATGCTTTTACGTAGGGTACTGGTTGCAGGTATTACAAACATGCCAAATCACCATATGTTCCAACCAATAAAGGTACAAGAGCAGATATCATTCTACCCCTAACATGATAGGCTCCCTAAGAAGCTTTGCATATCTTGACATCATATGTTTAAAGAAATCAACCATAGGTTTCATTCACCCGACCATGTTTATCATCACCCCACTTTGCACACGATAAACATCCTTGCAGGTTGGTAGAGCCTTACCCACCATGGCATCCATCACTCAGGTAGACCATACACCAAAGGTCTGGAGCCATGGCCATAAAACCCTAAGCCCGGGAAGCATGTAATATTTCCAATTTTCTATAAGTTAATTTGAATATTAGAGTTCTTAATTTTCATAATTAATTAAGTAAAGAAGAGGGTGGAGGGACCCACAAACCCCATAGATGAATAAAATCCACTTTTGATGTGTGTATGTGGATATTTTATATCTAGATCTACATTATGGAGTAGTGGAGCAACTTCTTAAATGAAGGAAGAGTGGAGATCATGGATCTTTAATGCAAAATCATGAGGATCTTGGAGGAGGTCAACTAAGATGATAGTGCATTCAAAGTAAGATCATAAAGCACTTATGATGAGATAGTGGAAGAAGTGGTGCATCTAATGCACACGTGATGGAGAGAGTGGGAATTAAATGCATACATGATGGAGATCATGGAGAGATAACACAATCTTTATAGAGGCTAGTGGCCACATGTACAACGCAGTTATGAGGTGGGCCAGGGCTATCGAAGGCTCACAATCTATATAATGAAGATGAAGGCACAACAGAAGGTAGGATTTGTATTATTATTTATGATTTGTTTAGATCTAGATTTTTCATTTGACATTTTTGTGCAAGCTTATGCTGTTTAGCTAAGTCTGTGGTGTTGTTTAGCATAGGGTGTTCCCGAGCGGGAATCCCACCCTTACCCACGGGGGACTTCGAGTGCCTACTCTGGGAAGGTTTCTATTGAGATCCATTCATCATCAGGCATTGGTGCCATATTCATACCACCTCATATGCTCTTTTAGCCACAGGAATAATTCATTCCTGCATCAGGGTTTGGGAGGTGGTGGTTGTTTCTAGAATTTTCAGCTAGGAAACTGGTGGAGGATTCATCATTTCACCTTGTTCTTCAAGTTCAGCCTTTCAGGAGAAGCATATCTATATCTGACATTTAGGCCATTTTATTTTTCCTCCATGCAACAATAGTCCCCTCAAGGATTGCACAGTCCAGTCTTGTAGATCTGAAGGAGGAAAGAATTTTCTAGTATTTCAGCTAGAAATCTTGTGAGGGTCCATCTCCTCACCTTGTATTCATTGTTTCCATCATTATTGAGCTGATTATCATTATCTAGCAGAAGGCTAGAGAGCCTCCATCCTTGACAGTGTAGTTTTTGGCAGCAGTTTTGTAGCAACAACTGCAATCAGTGGAGAAGGATAGAGGAGCTAGATCTTGAGCTTCTAGATTGAGGATCTAGTGAAGGGATCAACCCTTCAAGCATAGATCTGATTTTGTATCATATTGCAGCCATCCTTTTGTTAGATATTGCTTCAGATCTGCATACCCAGTAGCTATATGTGCTAGCCCTAAGAGGACGATTTTCTTAGATTGATAGATCTGGAAAATCCTTTATGGGTTATCTTGGGTATCCATCATAGAGCCCAGATATACATTTTCAGCATCATCGGAGGTCCAAAACTGCCTAGATCTACAGTTTATATTTTGCTGTCAGTTGCAGTCCCAACAATTGTAGCAGGGACAACACATTATTCCTTCCAACAGTCCAGCAGTTACACATTCCCTCTTGTGGGATCATTTCAGGGCCATTCTAGGCCATCTCTTTGGCTTGAGTGTCTCATATTTTGAGCACTGTTGTACTAGTTTACCCACCTCCTATTAATAAAATGGCTCAGTTATTCTGCACATTTTGATGCTATCTTTAGATTTATTTTTTAATTTGTTACAGTTCTTATATTGTGTTTTGTATTAACACATTCTCCCTTTTGGGATATTATAGTGGTATCAGAGCATGATCTTTGGCTCAACTTGTAGGCACTTCATATTTTGCATCAAAAGAAGAAGCAGATAGTAGAGATATATCTTGAAGGAGGATTGCAGTTTTGCCACTCTTCTCTTTAGATCCATGCAAGGTCTCTCCAAGTATGTCAATCAAATGAAGAGAAAAAGGCAAAGGAAGGATCCAAGAAGATTTCAATAAGAGGAAGGTCCAAGAACTTCCTGCCAGCATGAGAAGCAACTGGAGAAGCAAAGAGATTCACATCATTATACTAGATCCACTTTCTTTGATAAGAGAGGGGAATGGTGTCAATATGAAGGAGACTTGGGGCATGAGACCCTAAATAAATATTTTTCCGAGTACAAAACACAACCTAGAGCTCTCAAGGAGAATATAACTCTCCAACAATTTTTGCAGCTCAAAGAGGAGAGAAGATCCCGAAACAATAATAGAAGAAAGAGGCATATATTCGTCTTGCCTACATTTGATGGATCTTCCACAAGCACATTGAGGGTTTGGAGGGAAGAATTGGCTATCTTATTTCTGCAATATCCTGTAGCAAAAAGAGATGTTGCGGAGATTGTAGCGCTGCACCTAGAAGGTGAAGCAAGAGATTGGTTGTTCAGTCATTTGTCACACATAAGAGTGTCTGCTTATGCATATTTTATTCTAAGAATGAAGTAGAAGCATGGTATAAAGAAGCCAGAGACATCTCACATAATGACATCTCCCATCATTAAGGAGATAGTACATGAAGAGCCCAAGGAAGATGTCCTCATTATCACTTAGGAGGAGGAGCTTCTAGCACCACCAGTAGCTATAGATGTACTTACATCAGGAGGAGGATCACTTGCATCTTTGTAATATGGTCTTGAGTTCTTGACATTTGGAGCCCCATGCATCATTCATGAGATGCATGAGGAGGAGGAAAATACCAGCGTCGGTACAGTTGAAGAAGAGCAACCATCATCATTACCTTCAGTTGGAGATAATATTTCACCGATTAGAGGAACTCTTGCAGATGTGAAAGATGTTCCCGAGTTTTATCTTATCCAAGGCTTGCATATAATTTCATCTCATATTATTTAATTACCTCATATCGATATTTTTGGGACCATGCCATCACGACAAGTGCATTACCCAAGATTAGATCACTTTGCTAATTTGGAGCAGCAAATTATCACTGCACAGAGGACCCTTGACTTAATCAAGGAGAAGATGTATTACTATCTGAGTTTTTCATGGTTGAGCTACACCCAACACTTTATGTTTAAGTGTGGAGTTGCAGAAGATGGGAGGAGCACAATCCTATTCAGTGCAGTGCCATACTATGAGTTTAGCATTATATGTGACCATGAGACAACACATGTATCACCATGCAGATCTACAGCATTGTCACTTAGAAGTAGTGTTAATTTTAGAAAAATAGGTCCAAAATCCATGTTGTGGCGCTCAAATGAAGATGCCAATACATTTATTGGACTCCTGTTTTGGAGAGGTGTAAGATTGATCTAAAGATCATCTTGATCCGATGAGCAGAACATTTATTTTGAATTTATTCAAAATATGTGCAGGTCAACCTAAAGGTTTGGAGCCCTAGCAGATGTGTCAGACACCCTCATTAATGGATATATATTGGTCAAATTTGGAGGACATTTTCACTCATCTCATCCTCACACATTTCTCTCTCCTCATCTGATTGGTTCGATCACCTTGGAGGCTCTTCTCTTCACACGTGGGAAGTTTCAACAAGCATAAATTTTTTGTTTTCGGCCTAATGTTTCTGTAGCATCATTGACCAGTGTTGACTTTGGTCAACACAAGGTCAAAAGGACTTGAAACTCTCCCAAACTTTCGATTTTCCAAATCTGCATTTTTTGGCACTATTCCTGAGGCTGGACGTTTACTTTGACTTGGCTGCGTTGACCTAGCTGCTGCTGATGTTTACGTTGACAGTTGAATGACAATGTTGACATTTGGGTTGACTGTTTTGACTATCCTAGAGGGTTGTGTGACACTTATGGTTGGTTGACCATATTGAGACTTTGCTGGTTGAAGCATCCTATTGACCGCCATAACGCACCGACACACTTATATATTTTGGCTTGTATTATGTCGATATACTGGTATGTTCTATCAGAGTTTTACTTTATTTTTTATGTGATTGCTGATTGATATTGTGATAAAGAGTAAATTTTCATCAAACATAGAACATCTACAAAAATTTACATGGTATCAGAGCTGGGGTGAAGACAAAGCCCTAGTTTGCAGCAATCACCGAATAAGAGCATGGGTTCCTCTAACTACAATGGCTTTAAGGCTGATGAAAAATTGACAGGGAAGGATGACTTCCATGCCTGGAAGATGACATTAGATCTTATGTTAGAAGACCAAGAGTCATGGACTATGTGCAGGGTATAATTCAAGAGCCTCAACCCACTGCAATTGCTACTGCCAAAAAAAAGTACAAGAAGTGGGAAATCAAAGCAAAGCTAATGACCAGGGACTCAATTCATAAGAGTCTGGTTGCCTACATCTCTAAGCTAGGCACATCCAAGGAGATGTACGATAATTTGGTCAACATGTTCAAGGCCCACAATGCGAATCAAGTCCTATTCTTCAAGAACCAATTGAAGAATATGAAGAAACGCAGCGCTGAGTATGTTCAATCATATTTTCTGAAGTTGACCGAGATGAGGAATAATCTGCTAGTTATTGGGGAGACAATAGCTGATCGAGAGATGGTTCTCACTGCACTTGGAGGTCTGTAATTCGAATGACATGTATTCAACACTACCATTCTCAATAACAATCTGATACCTGATTTTGACGAAGTACTATCAAGATGCGTACAAGAATAAACAAGGATGAAGGAATATGAAAATGAAGAAAATGTTGCCTTCACTACTCATACTAAGAAGAAGAACTTTGGTGGTCCAAGGAACAAGGAATAGCAGGGGCCCAAGGAAAGAAGGGCTAGTGTTACACTTGTCACAAGACAGGTCACTATGCTAGAGAATTCCCTTTCAAGAAGGATTCTCCCGATGATGATGACAACAACAACAACCAGAGGAATGGAAATCAAAGGAACAATAGGTTCAAGGGGAAGAGGAAGGCTCCCTCTCGTGGAAATGGTCAACCTTTCAAAAGGTCGAGAAATTCCAGGTATAAGGAATCAAATGTTGTTGATAAAAGAAATGAATTTATTCTTGTATCTGCCCTCTTTGCTGCATCTCCACCTGACACTATGGATGTCTGGTTGATAGATAGTGGTGCCTCAAGGCACATCACTAGGTTCAAGGAAGCAATTTCTAATATGGTTGAGAAGGATACTAATCTGGAAATTATCCTTGGAGATAATGTCACATATCCCGTGAAAGGGACAAGGACAGTGACCTCCATTTTTCTCAAGGTCAAGTCCTCCGTTTGTAAGATGTACTATAAGTACCTGATTTGAAGAAGAACCTTGTGTCTATATCGACCGTGGAAGAAAAAGGTTTCAATGTAGAATTCATTGATGGGAAGGTGCGTATCTGGAAGAAGAGTTTCAATGAATCTATCATGATTGGGTTTAGAGTTGATACACTCTACCAGGTTGGAGGAAGTCCATTGGGAGAGATGACATGTGATACCATCTGACAAATCGATAATGGAACTGAATATGAGATGAACGAGTTCAAATTTTTTTGCAAAGAAGCTGGCATCAAGAGGGATACCACAACTGTCTATACTCCTGAGAAAAATGGTGTTGTTGAACAAAAGAATATGACCATTGTGGAAGCTGCCCATGCCATGCTATGTGACTAGGGTCTACCGAAGTTTCTGTGGGGAGAAGTTGCAAACACTGCTATGTACATACAAAACCGATGCCCACATTTCGCTTTGGACTCCAAAACTCCCGAAGATGTTTTCTTTGGTAAGAAACCTGACGTCTCACATTTTAGATTTTTTGGATGTCCTCTTTATTTTAATTTGCCGAAAGAGAAGAGGAGCAAGTTGGATGCTTCTGGGAAGAAGGGAGTGTTTATGGGCTACAAAGAAACTTCGAAGGCCTATAGAGTTTATGTGACTGGTCAAAGGGAAGTGGAGATATGCCATGATGTCACCTTTGATGAAGATTCTTCCCTAAGGGAAGTAGTCAATGTTCCGGGATCTGAGGAAGATCATGAGGCGAGGCCTTGAAATCAGGAAGAACTAAAGGATGAGACGATGCCTGATGTTGAAGGAACGATGGACCCGATTGATCCACCTCCTTCTATGAGGAAGAGACCATCATGGATCAGGGACACTCTCAAGGATGCCGAGGGAATTATGGCCCCAAGGGGGACATTATGTGAAAGCAAGAATCCGAATAGATACCAAGGGTATCTAGCAGCCATGACTACTATTGTACAATCTGAGCTTGGATATTTTGAGGAATCCATAAAGCATCAAGTCTGGAAGGATGATATGCACGAAGAGTATGATTCCATTATGAAGAATGATGTCTGGGATGTGGTTCCAAGACCGAAGGACAAAGCAGTTGTCATATCGAAATGGCTCTAAAAGATCAAGCATGGATCAGATGGGAGTGCTGAAAATTTCAAGGCAAGATTTGTTCCTTGTGGCTTCTCTAAAAAAGAAGGCATAGACTATGATGATATATTTTCACCTGTGGCCTGATATACCACCATCTGATCTATCATAGCTCTTGCTGCTATGCGAGGATGGAGTCTTCATTAGATGGATGTGAAGATCACATTTTTGCATGGTGTGATAAAGGAAGAGTTGTATGTGGAGCAACCTCTGGAGTTTGAAGTCTAGGATCAAGACACCCATGTATGCAAGTTGAAGAAATCCTTCTATGGGTTGAAGCAAGCAGCCAGAGCTTGGTACGAAATGATAGATAGCTATCTGATGAAGTTGGGCTTCACTCGTAGTAATTATGATCCAAACCTTCACTTCAAGGCTGATAGAGAAAAGCCTCTCATTCTAGTGCTGTATGTGGATGACCTCTTCCTGACATGTGCTGACCCTCTCATTCATCAATGCAAGAGGGAGCTAGTTGTTGAGTTCGAGATGAAGGACCTAGGACTATGCATTAATTCCTAGGCCTGGAGGTTCGACAGAGACCTGGTGAGATTTTCCTTTCTCAAGGAAAACACATTGTGAAGCTTCTGGAAAGATTTGGCATGGTAGATTGTAAGTCCGTGTTGACACTGATGGAGCTCAACTTTAAGAAGTTGAGTGGCAACACTTCTGGGCCCATGCTAGCAAATATACTTAGTATCGTCAACTTGTAGGGGCTCTGATGTTCTTAGTGAACACCCGTCTAGACGTATGTTTTTCAGTGAACACTTTGAGTCAACATATGGTTGATCCTCATAACTTTTACTAGGTTGGTGCCAAGAAACTTTTGAGATATCTCCAGGGCAAGATAGACCATGGGCTGAGATACACTACCAGGATCATGACACTCCATGGATATATTGATGTCGTTTGGGCTGGCAGTGTGGTGGATCGAAAGAGCACATCTGGATGCTGCTTCACATGTAGGTCTTCTTCGAGCAGGAAGCAGAAGTCAGTACCCTTGAGCATTTTTGAGGCCGAATACAGTGCATCATGTATGGCCTGTTGTGAAGTCACTTGGTTGCGAAAGCTCTTTAGTGAGTTGTTCGAGCATGTGCTAGATGCCCCCATTATCCTTTGTGATAACTAGAGGGGGATTCGTTTGTCAGAGAATCTTGTGTTCCACGATCGATCCAAGCATGTTGATGGCTGGTACCACTATCCAGGATATGGTACAGCGAGGCACCATAAGGCTCGATCATATAGGAATTGATGAGCAGGTCGCGGATATTCTCACAATGCCCTTGGGGAAGTTCATGTTCTTAACTGTCCATGAGAATCTTGGTATCATGGAACGACCCTATATTGAGGGTCCTGTTGGACGATGAGCTCTTAGAGCTCTGGGGGGATTTGGGGATAGCTTCTCGGAGCTATAAGAAACCACAAGGCTAGGCTTGCCAAACCTTTTTGGTGTGCTTCTGCCCCACTGTTATGATGATTGAGTTGGTTCATCTCTCATGATCTATGCCCCATATGCATCCTACCCATTGAGCCCCAGGCTCATGGGAAGTACCTCTCATTTGTCCAGTTAGGTGGGAAAAGTTAGAGACTAGTAGAAAAGACTGATGGATGCATCAGAGATTGTCATACTCTATCTAGGATGGCACGGTCCAACCACTTGATCTGGGATCAAGTGTAGTGAGGTTTTGAACCTCCAACTGACTTCGGGTCAGTGAAACTAACTTCAGGTTAGTATATGACTCTCTTGATTCCAATTGAGGTTTTGGACCTCCAACTGACTTCGGGTTAGATAAACAAACTTCGGGTTGGTATGAGACTCTTTCTGAGTCCTTTAGAGGTTTCAGACCTCTGGGTTGAATCTGTCAGCTAGGAATGATATCTTTGTGATTGACTCACTTCTGTTCTGAAATAAATATGCCAACAAAACAAGTTATGGTGGGATGACGCCCGATGTTTGGATTGCACAGGTGGATGGAGTTCTCCCTAGTTGAGAGGGAGTGTTCATTTTGGTCAAATAGGTCCAAAATCCATTTTGTGATGCTCAGATGAAGATGCCAATATTTTTATTGGACTCCTATTTCAGAGAGGTGCAAGATCGATCTAAAGATCATCTTGATCCTATGAGCATAACATTTATTTTTAACTTATTCAAAATATGTGCAGGTCGGCCTGAAGGTTTGGAGCCCTAACAGATGTGTCACACACCCTCATTGATGGATATATATTGGTCAACATTGGAGGAAATTTTCACTAATCTCATCCTCACACATTTCTCTCTCCTCATTTGATTGGTTTGATCACCTTGGAGTCTCTTCTCTTCACACGTGGGAAATTTCAGCAAGCAACAATTTTCTGTTTTCGGCCTAGGGTTTCTACAGCAGTGTTGACTTTGGTCAACGCAAGGTCAAATGGACCTGAAACTCTCCCAAACTTTTGATTTTCCAAATTCATATTTTTGGCACTATTCCCAAGGCTAGACGTTTACTTTGAATTGGCTGCATTGACCTAGTTGCTGCTATTTGCGTTGACCATTGACTGATAGCATTGAATTTTGGGTTGACTGTTTTGACTGTCCATGAGGGTTGTGTGACAATTTTGGTTGGCTGACCATATTGAGACTTTGCTGGTTGAAGCATCCTGCTAACCATCGTAATGCACCAACACACTTATATATTTTGGCTTGTCTTTTGTTTATCTACTGGTATGTTCTATCAACATTTTACTATATTGTTTGTGTGATTGCTAACTGATATTGGGATAAAAATTAAAGTTGCATCAAGCATAGAACATCTACAAAAATTTACAAGAAGTGATGAGATGAGGGCCCCATTATTCTTGGAGCATTCTGAAGGTAGCTTCACTCATGAAGCACTAGAGGGACATATGATATATGGTAGACATCTTGTGATGGAGCCTTATGGGTTCCAATGGGCCATTGATGAGAGGATCTCATGGAGAGACCTTAGTGGAGGTGCACTTCAACATTTCATGAAGTGAAAAGATATTCAGATGGAGGATGTTGGTATTCTACAATGGGAGGATACCAAGATTTAGCTTGGCATGATTCATCATCCACATTGGGATGAATGGATCCAGATGAGGAACAAGAGGTTTCCTACCTTCCTGCAGATCTATGATACCAGGCAGCAAGAAGCATGGTTGCGCTAGTAACTTTTGGGTGAGTATGGGTTTTACCCAAAATATCACATTTGTAGGATCCATGCCATACATATCACTGATGGCATGCAGTAACATGAGGCATGTCTGTGTTGGTTATTGATGAGAGATTTCAGACACGTCATGATATATCTTATGTCCATATATTTTCTTTTGTTTGGGACATGTCTAATTGATGGCGGGGGTACCCCGCCAAACCCACATTCTCAACTCTCATGCAAAAATGCATCTCCAACTTTCAATCCAATACAAATTCCCAATCTGGGCAATTTCAATATTTTATTTTCTGAACTAGCAATTTAAATAAATAAATACGAAAGCTTTAATATCTCAAATATGAGATTTTAGATATTAATTCAAAGTTATCTTATGGTTATAAAACCAAAAAGTGCACACACCCACTTGTAATCTCTTATCTGGAAATTTAACCAAATGCGGAGGCTTATCTCCCGTCTATGGTTCAAACCATATTTCTTTACCCATTTCATGCAATCGAATTAAATATTCGAATAGAAATTAAACCCATAACATAACCTTTCCGTTCTCACCTTATGGGAAATTGAATCAACATTTAACCTTATAATAAGACGCATTATATAGTGGTTCAATTCGTATAACTCCATTCATCATATATTCCGCCAACTATATGATATGACCGCCAACCATAAGACTCTTACCTTTCCTGAACTGTCGAACATCATCATAAATTTTCCACTCTATGAATATGATTTATCAAAGGTTCTATTGCATTAACCCAAGGTATGACATCCACCATTCATCAGATCGGACAACCGACAGGTCATCGCGCTCCAACTTAAGGTTTTCCACCATTGACTCACACCTTATTAACCTCTACACAATTTCAATATACACATACAGTCGGATCTCCATAACCTTGCATCGGACGGTTATCGCACTTTTTTAAGAACAAAACTCTAACTCAAAAAAAAAGTGCGAAATAGGCAGTGTTAAAATATAGCCTATGCCACGTGTTGGACGATGAACACTATCGCGTTTTTTTTTCACAAAACAGCTTACCATTTATAAATTATGCGAATACCATCAGTGGTTTCTTAAGACCGCTTCATAGTTCCGCCCCCTTCTTCATGGTTCTGCCTGGGGTTTAAACTCTGCATTACGACACCTCTGCAAATGAATTTTAGTTTTGCTGTGTCTTCAATTCATTTCTTCAACTCGCCTCTCAGTCCTGAAGGATCGATCGACCTTGATAGCAATTTAAATAGCAAGTTCGATTACAGGTTTAAAGCTTTTGCATTGAAGTTGGAATTATAATTGTATTCACCGGCATCAATTCACCCAACAACATTTGAACTCAACTGATATCGCTCTAAGCAACAAAGCTTTCCACGCTACCAATCATCTGGTACAGACACCTCTTAATTTTTCCATTCAATAAACTAAAACACATTGATTTTATGGAGTTCTCCTCACAAAATAAATACGCTGGCATTTCATCACCAAAGGAATTATATTCAAAGGCATTCAATCTATGACAAGCATATAAATCATGACTTGTTCTGCTGTTCATAACCCAGCAATCCACACATTGATTCAATTGATTTCAACAACGGAATTCAGATTCAATAATATGGTCTTTTATACAGAGTTAAATATACACTTGCTTGTTAAGAACCTTCACTACACATACATTCTACATATCAAACTCTTAACACAAGATTTTACCCAAAATAATTCAATCAATTGATGTGCATATAATTCCAACACAGGTTCCTTCATATGAATGAAATTACTTACATAAATACCTGTTTCTGGCCTGATCTTCAATTCGATGGCCTTCTACCTCACTACTCTGCAGATCTGATTCCCCCTTTTCCTAAGGCCCTTAAGGCTTACATTTATACAGAATATCAATAAATCGATTCAGGTTCTTTGACAGCTCAACAAAACTCCTGAAATTCTAGACTTCCTAAATCTAGACTAATCCATAAATCTACTGAAACTGACTCTAATTTCATTCCTAAATCTGAATTGTCTCTTCATATTCCCAACTGACCAACTTCTCTCATGTTCTCCAATCATTTTGGAACATTTACAATTTCTCTCCATATTTAATTAAATCACTCAAATATTAATAATTACATAATAAAGCAAAAACATGAGACCCCCCTATGTCTATTAAAATACAAAGTATTTTCTTGGGCCTAATGCCCCTGCATCACTCATGTCTTTACATGTATTTTTGTTTGGGATATATCTTATGTTCATGTATGTATAATTTGCGTTTGGGACAGGGCATAAATCTCACATGATGTGGAAAAAGGGAGCTTATTTGGATTGTTCTAAGAGACATTCCACATGTCCATTATTATGTTGTTGCTCCATGACTTGCATCATGATGATGTAAGGAGGCAGCAAGAATCCTTGTTGCTTTGGTTACTATTGGGAGAGTATGGGCTGATTTCTTCCCATACATTGCATGACATTGATGGAGGATGGAAACAGGAGGCCTTACAACGTTTGCTTCTGTTGGGGGATTATGGTCATTGTACTTGGTATAATGATGATGTGATGGGGCAGCAAGATGCATTGTTGTGGTTGCTTCTATTGGGAGACTCATGGCCACTACATTAGGTACAATGATGATGTGGTGTGGCAGCAAGAGGCATTTCTGTGGTGGCTTCTATTGAGAGAGTATGGCTCTTGAATTTATATTGATGCAGATTTGGCAGGACGACAAGAAGCATTGTTGCGGTGGCTTCTATTGAGAGATTATGGATCTCTTACTTGTTTTCATGATGATCTAGCATGGCAGAAAAAGGATTTTCTACTGTGGTTGTTATTGGGAGAATATGGTTTGACATTGTTCATGTTTATCCATATGTATCTACTTCTTCTTTTTCACTATGTTAATGTTATGTTTGGATCCTACATGGCCAGCAGGGCTAATGATGAGAGCATTGATAGATGCAATCTACTCTATGTATCATGGGTTGGAGAGATAGTTCATGAGTTGGGATTTTCCACTTGTGGAAGAAACCACTTCATTTCATGTATCTCATGTATAGAGGAGATCTTTGGACATCATATGGTTGCCACTTGGATATTCACTGATGAGGATGGTTATCTAGCTTTTCAGTTGGAGGCCATTCTAGACATTCTAGAGAGGCAGCTTTGGAGCTAGGCATGCATAACACATTGTGACAGATGGGGAGGCCTTCCATATGAGGATGTCATTTGGAGGGAGGATGTTTGTTGTAGCATCCACTTTTGTAGTTGCTTGAGGACAATAAACATTTTGGCGGGGAGGACTGTAATAGTCCCAAATTTCCATAAGTTAATTGGAATATTAGAGTTCTTAATTTCCATAATTAATTAAGTAAATAAGAGGTTGGAGGGACCCACAAATCCCATATATGAATAAAATCAACTTTTATGTGTGTATGTGGATATTTTAGATCTAGATCTACATTATGGAGTGGTGGAGCAGCTTCTTAAATGAAGGAAGAGTGGAGATCATGGATCTTTAATGAAAAATCATGAGGATATTGGAGGAGGTCAACTAAGATCATAGTGCATTCAAAGTAAGATCATAAAGCACTTGTGATGAGATAGTGGAGGAAGTGGCACATCTAATGCACACATGATGGAGAGAGTGGGAATTAAATGCAGACATGATGGATATCATGGAGAGACATCGCAGTCTTCATGGAGGATAGTGGCCACATGTACAACCCAATTATGAGGTAGGCCAGGGCTATGGAAGGCTCACAATATATATAATGAAGATGAAGGCACAATATAAGGCACACTTTGTATTATTATTTCTGATCTGTTTAGATATTTATTTGTCATTTGAAAATTCTATGCGCGTGTTATCACTCATAATTTTGTGAAACATTACTTAACATGGTCATACAATTTATTTATCAAAAGGATAAGGTCTCCTTAAGCATTTCAAGTTGGTATAGGAAAATTTCATTTTTTTACATATTTAACCTATCCTAAGGTTCAAGGCCACCTCCATTTAGGTCATGTCATGTCCCATCAGTCATCATATGTTGTTAGTTTTCATTCCCCAAGAATTTAAATTCAAGAGCCACTATCCAGTTTTACAACTTTTCATAGCGAATTCAGTGTGAAATAGGCAGAGAACGCTACAAAAACACCTGATAATTTCGTAGTGAATATGAAGTATTTCTCTGTTTTCTGAATTTGAGCAGTCAACTTCAAGAGCGGTTTCTAGGCAAATAGATAAGTATTTTAAGAAAATGAGAGAGGTTATTTTCAAACACATATCATATAAAAATAACCTCTTTTAATTTTCTCAAAGGTGCTACAAATTGGGATATACATGGATGTCTTTCGGCCCTATTTTCAGAAAACAGAGTTTTCCTATTTTATACATGTTTTGCAAATGCAAATTATGGACAGTTGGAGATGGTATTTAAAAAACCAAGAGAGTTTTTTCTTCAAAAAATTTTGATCTACAAAAACCATATCCAATTTTTCAAAATATATTAAGAATTAGGAAATATGAGTTCATTTCTAAACTACAAATTCTGTCTTTTTTAGGAGTTTTCGTAGCGTGCTTCAGGCTTGAAGCCAAAAAACGCTACGGAAATTCCTTTAGGTAATTTTTTGCATTTAAACTCAGTTTTGGCATGTTTTAAGGAGGGATATTGATGGTTGCAAGGTGTCATGACATGATGGAGGTGTTGGAATAGAAAATAAGTCAAGAAGGTTGATGGAAAAGCCATTTTTCCCACGCTATTAAAACACACTACGAAAATTTATGTACATGACTATTTTAGCAGTAAACTTCAAGTTTTTTTTTTCAGACCAAATGAAAAATTATTTTGGAAATATGAAAGAGTTTTTTCTTTAGAACAGGTCCATATACAAAACCCTCTCTCATTTTCTACAAATCCACCAGGGTTTAGAAATTATACACTCATCTTTGAAGCCTATTTTTCAAAATTTTCATTAACCAGATTTGTGAAAAAATTGTAAAAACTTGACTTTGATGAGGTCCAGCTTAGCATCCACGTGGAATAATGACACATCAGAACTCTATTACACTCAAAAAATTATTTGGTTGCAGTTGATAAGGGTTATTAAATTGATTTTTTGAACTATTGATGAAAGATGAGTCCTTTTTGCATTCAAACTCTGCAAAACAGAAATATCCCTAGGGAGTCTCCAAGTGATGAAATCATGTTTGAAATATGTCTCTAAGGTGGGAATTCGAAACTAGAAAGGTGGCATATCATTTGTATGAGTCCTCATTCTATAAAGGACATATTTTTAGAGTTAGAGGGGGTTGGGAGATGGTGACTTGACACTGCTACTATTGTAATTTCTGATATCAGTAAATAGATAAACTTTGTTTCTGCTTCACTTGAGATTCTTGAATGTTTCAATGAGCTTATGTTTTATGTTTCTCTTTATCTTAATTACAGTATCTTGAGTTTGAATTACTCAAAATTCATGTTGCACATGCTCTGACTTCCTTTTAACATTGAGCTACTGAATATTTCTATGTTAGTATTGTCCTTCCATTGAAACACTAAAATCCTCAGCTTCCACAAGTAGATTCATTTTGTCACTGAATTCCTTCTTACTTACTCCATGAGCCCAATGGTAGTGAAATCTATCCCATTTTTAACCTGCAATCAAATACATTAATATACTCACAGAGTTAGCCATCTGATTTAAGACCTAATTGAGAAAATCATTAGATGAATTGAGAGAGACCTCTTGGACTTGAGAGGCTAATTTCCAGTTGCAAGTGATTTGAAAGAGTTACTCCAAGTTGACCATTGAAGCATCCCAGGAGGATTCAATTTGGTGATAACATTTTAGCACTGTTTCCAGGGACCGAAGGTGTAAATTGTTCCTGGGAAGAACGACAAAGTTTCAGTTCTAAAGGTCTAAGAGCAACATACATTTAGAAACATATTGGTTGTATTTCTGCTCTTGAAACTTCACATATCAAATAATCAATTGGAAGGTGATTCCACTGCTTAGGATCAATATCTTGATGAAGTTCCAAGATGAGTTCCATTGCAAGAATAAATTCTAGGTATGCCCCTATGAATCGGTCTCACATCCCTGGTTTTCCAAATCCTATGCCAAAGGTTGATTGGTTAACTGATATTCCTATATTTAAAATTGAAAATAAAGACAATGATGATTTTCATTTGGTTGGATTCCATATGCATGTACACAGACTTAAGGTTCAGTTCCCTGAGTATTGTCTCATGAAGATGTTTATGGTCACTTTAGAAGGAAAAGCATGGTCTTGGTACAAAAGCCTGCCAAATGGTTCCTTATATTCTCTTGCTGATTTTCATGTTTCATTTTATGAGATGTATAAAGAATGTCATTCTTCCTTATTGCCGGTCAAATAATGCTATAAACATTGTGTGAGTTTTACAGAATATTTGGAGAATTGTTATGAAGATGATGAGCTCATGGATGAGGAAATTTTAGAGGCCCTTCATGAAAATCCCTTTCATCACCAAGAAGAAGGGATATCCTCTCTCTTGGATGAAAATGAAACCCAGCAGGAGTTTATTTATGAAAATCATGTTACATCCTCTGAGTTTGATGAAAAGTTGCAGCAAACTTCAAGAATATGAGAATCATTTCAAGCAACAAGAGGAAATACTGGAAGATAATTGCTATAATCCTCAAGGAAGAAGTTTATTCTTCATGTCATTCCTTGCATCAACCTACATCAAATGAAGAAAATTTTGTAAAGAAAATTTTAGACAATAAGATGGGTATGCTTGTTGAATCATATGAAGAGTTACCTTTAGAAATTTCTGTAGTACATGCTGAGGCAGTTCCTTTTGAAGTGTCCAAGAGTTCTCCAAGTGTTTCTTCATCTCAAATGAAAATAATTATCAACATATTTTTCCTTTTTTATTTGAGAAAGGTCACAAGGGTTATAATGAAAAATCTGAACAAGGAACACCATCAAAGGATTATATTTACTCAGTTTTTTGTTGACCAAAAAGAATTATTCGTGCATACTCTCAAAGATCCTTTCGCAGATCTACTGGAATATTATATAGGAATGAATTTCAATATGATTTTCAGTTATGTATACAAATTCAGATGGTGCAACAACTTGTCATATCTCAATAATGGCTTTATGATCAGAGAAGTGGAATGTTCGTTCCAATCCAATACTCAACTTCTTGATTAGCTTCATTGGAAGAGTGAGATCACTTGATTTAGTTTTTATGCTGAGAAAGTAGAGTAGGATCATTTATATATAAATAAGCTTGAAGATCAAGCATTTTCTCAGTTTCAGTTTTAAATTCAGCATGTGTACTTTCATTTCTTTAGCAGCTACTTTTTTTTTTCAGTGCCAAGGTTACAGGTCAGAACAGGTTGCAAGTTTTCATTTTGAAGATGGCAGCGGCCCAATGGAGGTTGCACTAGAAATTCATCTTATCAAATCCATTGGCAAATTTCAGAGTTTTTAATTTCCAAAAATATGGATAGCACTAGAACTACAGGTTCTTTGGTGTACCACAGGGGCACACCATCCCAAGTGGAGCCACTGTTATCACTCATAATTTTGTGAAACATTACTTGACATGGTCATACATTTTATTTATCAAAAGGATAAGGTCTCCTTAAGCCTTTCAAGTTGGTATAGGAAAATTTCATTTTTTTACATATTTAACCTATCCTAAGGTTCAAGGCCACCTCCATTTAGGTCATGTCATGTCCCATCATTCATCATATGTTGTTAGTTTTCATTCCCTAAGAATTTAAATTCAAAAAAGAGCCACTAGCCAGTTTTACAACTTTTCGTAGCGAATTCAGTGTAAATTAGGCAGAAAATGCTACGAAAACACCTGGTAATTTCGTAGCGAATATGAAGCATTTCTCTGTTTTCTGACTTTGATAAGTCAAATTCAAGGGCAGTTTCTGGGAAAACAGAGAAGTATTTTAAGAAATTGAGAGAATTTATTTTCAAGCACATATCAGATAACAATAACCTCTTTCACATTTCTCAAAGGTGCTACAAATTGGGAGATACAAGGATGTATTTTGGCCCTATTTTCATAAAATAGAGTTTTCCTGTTTTATACATGTTTTTCAAATGCATATTCTAGACAGCTGGAGATGGTATTAAACCAAGAGAGGTTTTTCTTCAAAAAATTTGGATATACAAAAACCTCATCCATTTTTTGAAAATCTATTAATAATTCAGAAATATGAGTTCATTTCTAAACAGCAAATTCGGCCTTTTTTAGGAGTTTTTGTAGCGTGCTTCAGGCTTGAAGCCAGAAAAATGATACAAAAATTCCTGTAGGTGCCTTTTTGCATTTAAAATCAATTTTTTCATGTTTTAAGGAGGGATATTGATGGTTGCAAGGTGTCATGACATGATGAATGAGTCCTCATTCTATAAAGGACAGAGTTTTAGAGTTAGAAGGGGTTGGGAGATGGTGACTTGACACTCCTACTATTGTAATTTCTGATATCATCACATAAATAGATTTTGTTTCTGCTTCACCTGATATTCTTGAATGTTTCAATGAGCTTATGTTTGATGTTTCTCTTTATCTTACTTATAGTATCTTAAGGTTGAATCACTGAGAATTCATGTCACACATGCTTTGATTTCCTTTTAACATTGAGCTACTGAATATTTATGTGTTAGTATTGTCCTTCCATTGAAACAGTAAAAGCCTCAACTTCCACAAGTAGATTCATTTTGTCACTAAATTCCTTCTTACGGACTCCATGAGCCCAATGGTAGTGAACTTTATCCATACCTGCAATCAAATACATTAATATACTCATAGAGTTAGCCATCTGATTTAGGACCTAATTGAGAAAATCATTAAATGAATTGAGAGAGCCCTCTTAGATTGGAGAGGATAATTTCCAGTTGCAAGTGATTTGAAAGAGTTACTCCAATTTTACCATTTAAGCAGCCAAAGAGGATTCAATTTGGTGATAACAACATGCTTATGTTGTTTAGCTAAGTCTACGGTGTTGTTTAGCACAAGGTGTTCTCGAGCAGGAATCCTACCCTTTCCCATGGGGGACTTCGAGTGCCTACTCTTGGAAGGCTTATATTGAGCTCCATTCATCATCAAGAATTAGTGTCATATTCATACCAATCTCATATGCTCATTTATCCACATGAATAATGCATTCCTTCATCAGGGTTTAAGAGGTGGTAGTTGTTTCTAGCATTTTCAGCTAGGAAACCGATGGAGGATTCATTTTTTCACCTTGTTCTTCAATTTCAGCCTTTCAGGAGCAGCGAATCTATATCCAGAATTCATGCCATTGTATTTTAACTCCTTGCAGCAGTAGTCCCCTCAAGGATTGCGTATTCCAGTCCTGTAGATCCGAAGGAGGAAGGAAGTCTCCAGTATTTCAACTAGAAATCCTGTGAGGGTCCATCTCCTCACCTTGTATTAATTGTTTCCATTATTCTCGAGCTTATTAGGATTATCTAGTAGTAGGATATAGAGCCTCCATCCTTGACAACACAGTTGTGTAGAAACAACTACAATCAGTGGAGAAGGATAGAGGAGTTATATCTTGAGCTTCTAGCTTGAGGATCTAGTGAAGGGATCAACCCTTCAAGCATAAATCTGATTTTGTATCGTATTGCAGCCATCCTTTTGTCAGATATTGCTTTAGATCTGCATGCCCAAAAACTATATGTGCAAGCCCTAAGAGGGTGATTTTCTTAGATTGATAGATCTGGAAAATCCTTTCTAGGTTATCTTGGGTATCCATCATAAAGCCCAGATCTACATTTTCAGCATCATCAGAGCTCCAGAACTGCCTAGATCTACAAATTATATTTTCCTGGAAGTTGCAGTCCCAACAGTTGCAGTAGGGATGATGCAGCATTCTTTCAAATAGTTTAGCAGTTACGTAGTCCCTCTTGTGGGATCATTTCAGGGTCATTCTAGGCCATCTCTTTGGCTTGAGTGTCTCATATTTTGAGCACTGTTGTACTATTTTACCCACCTCCTATTAATAAAATGGCTTAGCTATTATGTACATTTTGATGGTGTCTTTAGATTTATTGTTTTCTTTGCTGCAGTTCTTATATTGTGTTTTTGTATTACTGCATTCTCCCTTTTGGGATTTTACAAAGCACTTCATTTTCATTCATCCATCATACATCAAGTCAAGTTTTACCCATATCATGTTAAAACCCCTTTCCCAGGCTACCATTCTCACAATCAAATTAGAAAAATGCACCATCGCATCTCACATTTGGCCTATCACACCCGATGAGCACAACCCATCTATGACATTTTTTTCATCCGCTTCATCACTCCCACCCTCAACAAAACACATTCCTCACACCATGGTGAAGGATTATTTCATGTTTATAGGGGCACCCATCTCCGAACTTGTACATCCAAACCCATTTTATATTCTTTAGGCTAGTGTACATAGATTTTTTTAGGAGAGAACTCCCACGCATCCATTCACATTTTTCACCTGGTAGCAGATCCTAATTACCCTTGGTCGGAGCTATGCATTCTTTTACCATACCCAACCATGACACTCATAGCAACCATACACCCACCCTAGATGTCTTACCGACTCCAAGGATTTCCTCACTAGAAATTGTTATGACTGTCGTCACTCACATTTAAAGCTCCGACCTCGGGTCACTTAACTACCATTATTAGTTATAACCATTTCTCATCATCATTCCTAGTTAACCCATCACACCACGCCCTGAAACATTAGAAACCCTGGTCCTTGCATCTGTACTCATTTTGGTTGGTTGATGCTTCCTTCTTCTTGACTACAACAAACATTTTCCAAGAAGGAGGCGGTACCTTGGATGATTCCTCACCTCAATAGGGGCATCTTGGATGGCACTATGTTAACCATCATTGCCCATTGATGTCGTTGATCCTCTTGAAATTTGACTTGAAGATAAGCTTTCATGTCAAGATGGTATTGTAATTCATAACCATTGCGCTCTGCCAAAATTCGTCGAAGACCCATGACTTGATAAGCATCTCTTTCAGAAATTCTTACATGTGAAATTCCCCAACATTCAAACACCCATGCATACAATGAGCCCTCATTATAAACAAATGGGCCATACCAAGATTATGCATGTGGGCACCACATTCAACCTTATTTCAAAGAAAAACACCCCCTAGGGCGTCAGTAACCATAGTCGTCAACTAGCAGCAGGTCACTACCAAAATTGGCATAAACAAATCCACTATCTATCAAATAATATTAACGTGTCAAAACATAACAAGCGTGGGACATGCCCACCTCGTAGAAATATTTTATTCATTCTATCTTTTGCGGGTTTCCAACAGAGCATGGTGTTTTTTTTACTTAAGGAAAGGGGTCTCTCAACTCAGTTCCAAAAGCAAGTTACTATCTCTATATCTCAAAAGGATCACACAAAAAAGAAACCATAATGTATTTCAGCTATACAGTTCTTCCTAGACCTCATACATTAGGGGGCAACAATTAACACTGGAAAATTTTCTGGGCAAAGACATTAAAAATGTCAAGTAGAAGGTACAGATAAAGGTTTCCAGAGAAGAAATACATTAGGAGGAGCCAAAAATTTAATTTTTCCTAAGGTCAAAGGACAAATTTATGGACAACGCACAGGCAACAAGAGCTTTTTTTACACAATGCAGCTTTTTCTTTGATAGTCGCACACAACACAACTATCCCTTTGATAGTCGTGCGGTTGTGGCGATGGAAAAATGTCACTATCTGGGACCACTTGGCACACTTGGTTAAAAATATTCCCACTCAACCTAACCAATTACAGTCACCTTTGAGCCACCTTGAGGCCTTAATGCAACACACAAAGGAATCATACCTCCACTCTTGTGTCACCATCCATCTTAAGCCATGAGAAGGAGGGAAAATTTGAAAGTGGTCTATAAAATCTAGTCTTTGTAAGAGAAATAGGAGACACATTGTTATGTTAGCCAAATTTATCCATAGAAAAATGACTTGTGTTGTCTAGCAGCAGGAGGATTGGAAGGACTCAGTTGTTGGCCACCTAACATCTCAGTCCAAGAGAGAGGAGTTCACCACATGTTTATCGATCTACCATCATTTGAGAGGGGAGAGAGGCTTGCTGAAAACTTGAGGGGAAGAGACCCCCTTGTCTTAGATATTGGAGCTTTGTAACTGGAAAGATCTACTACAAGAGATTTAGCATTCTATCTTCTACTACCACCAACACCTAATAAAGGGAGAAGCTCTACAATTTTGAGTTATTAGTGTGTTTGCTCTATCTAGCATGTATCTTGTGCATGTTTTTTTGCTTTTGTTTTATTGTTTATGTAGCATGCTATGTTTCCGTTCTAACTTAGCTTATTACATGTTGAACTTGTTCCACTAATGTTTAACAAACCATTTTGGTCGGTGACTCTTATGTAGGTAAGAAACCTGCCTACTAAACAAAGTGTATTTCTTACGCCCATGCATCGAATACACTACCACACACATTTTTGGAGAGAGACTAGGCAACAATATTGTGCAATTATGTGGTAAAGGGAGATAGAGAGACATTATGTTGACAATGATTGCATAACGTGTAAAAAGAGATTAACTACGAGGCAAGACTGCGCAATTATGAGGCGCGAGAGGCAACAGTTGAGCACTGTGACTACATAATGCGTAGTCCATGGAGGCAATGACTACGCATTGCGTAGTTCCAAGAGGAAAGATGGGTTGATTGAGGCTTGAGACTACGTAATGCACAGTTCAGGGAGGCAAGTTGGAGGTAGGTTGATTAGGGAAGGATCGTCTTTTGAATATGACTAAGTGTGGCACCAAAGAGCTAAGAGATGGAACCAGAACATGACTTGATCATGATCGCACACATATATATACAATCAAACACTCGACAATAAATCATTTACCACCTAACATCAACATGTCCTCAATGAAATGATAAAATAAAAAAACTTACCTAGAATTGCAACACTTAAGATACACTTTGCGAAACAAGTGACGACACTAACGAAACAGATCTCAAGACTTGGGGAATGAGTGTGATGCATGTATCTATTATAGATGGAACACATTAGTGCAAAATAATGTGTTTGATGTACCCTTCAAGAATGTACAAATGAATCCTTTTAACTAGATCTAACAATTCCCTCACCATAAGACGACACTTGAGACAGTAAGAGAAAAAGTGAAAATGACACTTGCAAAAGCTAAAGAATGTGAAAGAGAAACATGCTAAATTGAAGAGAACACAAAAGTGCCACTTATAGAAGTGAAATCAAGCAAAAATGATATTTAAAAAAGTAAAAGAGACATTAATAAAAACCAAAGTGCGCAAAAGTGACAATTGAGAAAACTCACTAAAAATAGAAGTATAAATGCGACCAAAGTGGGAGGGAGACTATCAATGGAGAGAGTGTACTGACAGTTGACATAGGTTGCACAATGTTTGACTTGCTAGGATGTACATTGACTATTGGCTTGAGGGGTCTTGACCCAGGTTCAGAGGTTAATTTTTTCCAACAAACCCCTATACTACTGGAACTTTTGGCAATGACCTACTTGCGCAGGCCAAGGTCTCACCTGAAGCAATATGGGAGGGTGCTGGAACCAGGTTTCCACACCCTGAGAGAGAGTAGATAATTCGAAGCAGATATGCATTACAACTTACTAGGTTCGCACATAATGAGTCTTTTCGCAACTCTTTTAACAATGTAATAAGCATATAACCATAACAAAGCTATCAGATCCAATCAGTATAGTCGCATCCACGTGCGTATTACCAAATACCATAACAGATCATTATAATCGCAGCCAATATCAGATCATAGTTATACTTATGCTAATTTCAGAACACAGATACATTCACAACTTAAATAGGCATCACAGATGCGCCTCAACAGTAAACATAACCAATTCAGATAAAACGTAGATACTTTAACGATAATTCACATTCATTAAAATTCAAATCCACTTACAACCAAAACACAGCCCATGCACACAGCCTAGTGGGGTCCACACACAACAAGAATGAGGATCTCCGTGCACACAACCAGGAGGATTCCTTACCCAAAACAACCCAAAACAGATCTAACAGTTCGCACATAGCATCAATCTATCCACTTACTTTTTTTCTAGACCCAACTATCTATCTATTTATAACACCTTATCCTTTGCTATCCGATGGTCAGAAAAATATGGTTTGTGGACCCTAGAGCTACCCTTTAACCCATTACAACACATTAGGGGCTTTGACCCACCCCAAAACCCCTATGTAGGACCGACTTTAACAAAATTGTACCAAAAACGCAGGTTAGGGAACCCCGTTCCAATAGGCCCCCAACACAATCTTGTGACTCATCCCAAGTCACCGCGGTCGTCGGTTTTCCATCTTTGCCTGCAGCTACTTGATTGCATCAACCAGTGGGGGTAGCACTCCTTCGCTCTACGTAGCAGCATTCTGAGCAATCTCTACCAACTTCTGTGACGTTGGACCTTCGGTAGCAGTAGTGATGCTCTCCAAAGTCTGGTTCAGATGCTTAACCATGATGTTGACATCCTGAGAGAGCTTGAGGGCTTCATCAGCCCAAGGCTTAAGGTGGTCACTAAGGGCCTTCTTTTTTTTGGCAGAGCTCTTCAATGTCGTCTCTTAGTGTGTGGCTAGTACGCAGTCGTGCCAAGCATTGAGTGGGGATCAGAGTAGGCATAGTGGCTTCTAGCTGCTCAAACTCTTCTTCCTTCTGGCACAGCTCTTGAGTAATTTCGCGTAGGAGAGGATCACGTTGCACCTTATTCCACAACTACATATCTGTCTCCAACAGTCATGCGCCTTGAGCGATCTGATCTGTGATGACACTGGTGGCCTTTGTGACCAGCGCGGCTCGCTGGGCCCTTACCTCAGGTGGCGTTTCTGGTTGTAATTTGGCCTTCAAGACCACAATCTGTTGTTCCATCTCTGATTTGACCACCAGGATCTCGGTCCTCGAAACCTTGAGTGCTACAACAAGCCCTTCAATCTTGGCCTAGGGGTGGCAGAAGCCAGGATATCTCGAGTGACATCTGCGTAGAGCCTACTGATTAGGTGTTCCAACTCTGTCTGCTGTGCAGCGATGAGGGTACATGCAGCTTGTGCCTAGGATACTTCAGCGATTTTTTCTTCTATTGTCTGCTTAGTTGTACTGAGCTACTAGTGTACTCGGTAGTCCCTGTGTTGAATCTCTTTGAACAGGGATACGTGGAGGACCTATAATGGTTCATTTGGAAGGTGGGCTAGGTCCAATTGTACCTCTTCACAGACCTGGAATTGCGCTCCTAAGTCAGGTGGACTCTACATGAGGGTTGCGCTTGGAAGAGGGCAGAGGTGGCTTTCCGTTGTAATGTTTAATGTGCTTCTTGTCACTGGAGCCAGTCTTGCCTGAATCATACTTGTTTGTAATGTGTTAGTCTTGAGCTGCAGAGCTCGGAGCTCATTCTGGAGTGTATTGACCATGGCTTTCTGCTGCTCTTCCAGAGCTAGCCATTTCTCCTCTGCAGTGAGGGTGACTATGTTCGCAATCTGCTCCAGGTCCTCTTATGTAAGAGTAATTCCTGTTTCTCGTTCCGATTGTTGAGCTCGTTGCTTCTTCTGTGGTCCTTTAGCAGGGCCACCCATCCATTTTGTTCCTTGAGGGGAGTTAGTACCTCCCGCATCCAGACCCTCTGCGCCCAGATCCTTCTGCGAACCCTTCTGTGCTTCCAAGTCCACTTCCTTCCCAGTACCCTTACCCTATCCTTCCTTCTGTGCTTCCGAGTCCATCCATTTTCTAGTACTCTTGCCCTATCCTCTAGTCTCCTTGGTGGTGGTGGGAAGGGTGACCTTTGTTGTTCTCGTACCTGCAGTGTCCTTCGTACTTGACTTGAAGTCAAGTTTCCAGTGCGGAGGCCAAGTAGCAACAAGGTGGTCAATATCCTCATCCGCAACCATATATGGGAGTGATACCCATGTTGGATCCTTGCGGCCCCTAATCTAGACATTGTGCATTGTTACTTGAAATGTTGCGATGCTCTTGTACTTATCATAAATTACTGGTGACAAGTGTGGCCGGGAATTGATAGCAGCTGTGAGCTCGCTCTGAAATAGGACCCAGAAGACTTGATTATCCTCAATACGTTGCACGTCCTTTGATTCCATCGCACATACCTGCCTCGAGCTCAACGAGAACTGAGTCTTCAGGGGCTTCCCATGTGACGAACACGATGAGGATTAGTAGCCATGAGTAGCAGAATGATTTTCCCTGATCCTGGGCCTTGCACACATTCTCCAGAAAATCGTTGCATAAGAACTGGGAACAGTTGTAGCAGACCCCCTTTTTGCACCACCTAGCCAACTGAATTACATACATAGGGACAATTGCAACCTGGAATTTGCACATAATTTTGAAAGCTAACAACAAGGTGCCCATGCGTGCACCGGGGTCGCTGATAGTGCTGATCATGAACTCCCTAGTGTTTCTTTCCACATGATAATCCTCACGCACCTTATCAGCAATCTGTTGTTCATATTTCTTCCCGACACATTCCATGGGATTCAGCCCCTTCATGGGCAGACCAGTTATACGGTGAATGAGTGTTGCGTCTATGTGAATGCGATCCTGGATCCATAAGCTACCATCATGGACCAGGGCAAGCAGTTGGCGCACAAGTCGATCTGTGATGTTGTAGTGGCCAAAATGAGGCATCCACGATAGGTTTAATAGCCCGAAACTAGCCAACCTACTTTCCCATGGCATGGGGACTACCTTCAGCACGTCATTCTCCAATAACCTTTCAAGATATAGCTTAGGTGTCAGTTCTGGGAAGGCATCCAAGTTGGCCAAGTCATGGTTGTCGAATTTTACCAAGCGAAGCTTGCTAAAGGAGTCTCCAATTATGGGGACCTCTCCTGGAATCAGAAACATTTGCAAATAGGTGCGTAGGCCATCGAGATTCTTAGGTGTCCGTGTTGAGGGTCTGCGAGATCGAACATAGGGTGGTAGCCAGTTTATTGGTTCAGGGATATGAGCCTCTTCCTGAGTAGAAAGAGGCCACTTCAAAGGGTTAGGTGAACATGCCTAGGGCACCTTTCGGGGGAATTTCATGTTTTGAGGGGAGGTGCAGGGCTTCCCGCTACCCCATTTCGTAGGTTTCCTTGACCCTTGCTCCTGGCCCTTTCCTTTCCTCTTCTGATTTCCCTTGCTTGGCATGAACATAACTTCCTCAACTTCAGAGGTAACTTCTAGTACTTCATTAGGCTCTTTCTTCGTCGAGGCCACAGTATGGGAAGATTCGGCAGGATTAGATGCAGTCATTCTAGCACGAAAATGAACTCAGGGTATCTACTATCAGAGGGAGGAGCACGCTCAGACATGAACAAGGCACAATAGTCACAGATTATTGCAAAGCACAAACTGCTCAAGATACACTGAACCCTCTTCTGGGCTATCCTTATGCTTTATAAGCCTTGGAGATTAACCAACGGTTGAGTGAGGCTTATCATAGACTTACCATCAAGTAAACAGTAAAAAATCTTCAAAAATTGCCTCATTAATTGCCAGCTGCCCGCTCCCTTCAATGGTAAAATTTTCTTTTTACCCCATTTCACTGTTCTAACGGCTAGTTTTCACAACTGCATATTACCCCTGCGCTTCCAGCACACCTCCTATGCTTTGAGTGTACCCCTACACTCCCAAAACACCTTCTACATTCTGAGCGCACCCCTATGCTCCCAGCGTACCTCTCGAAGCCTCAAGACCTGCAACTGACCCCTACGCATACCATGGTTCTGCCTGCATTTATCCCTCTTTCTGTGCGTATCCCGCCCCATACAGCTACCCAGACCATATAGTCATTTGATTTGGTATGGTTTGATCCGGCTGCCATTGACATAGCCTGGAACCATATCATTGGCATCGTGGCTAACCAGACCTCTCCTTTGTTAGTAATTTCCTTTACCATATAGGGACCTAGCCAGTGCTGACGAAACTTCCCTAGGTTTTTCGCACATTGGCTATCATATAGCAGGACAAATTCTCCCTCTGCAAATGTACCAAATATGTCGATCGTGACATGCCTTATCTCGAGCCTTTTGAACTTGATGATGGAAGTTAGCAATGAAACAATCTTCTTCCAAGGCCACAAGCTGCACTAACCGCTCCTCTATGATATCAGGCTCCACCATGTTGGTAAAGGTTGTGATGCGCATGCTAGGAACAATATATTTCATGGGAATAATGGCCTCCTTTTCATAAACCAGGCTAAAAGGTGTCTTCCTAGTTAGCTTCTTGCAGGTGGTCTAATAGGCCCAAAGAACTGATGAGATGTGCACATCCCAGTCACTGCGATCGACATTATAGACCTTGGTTAGTGCCTACTCCAAGATCTTATTAAAAGCTTATATAACTCCATTTTCCTGTGGATGATACGGGGTGCTTTTTCTGTGGTGGATCTGAAATTCTTCAATCAAGGCCTGTATTGTTTCATTAACAAAATGCGTACCTCTATCTCCCATTAAGATCTTCGGACAACCAAACCTAGTCAGAATATGCTCAAAAATGAAGTGCGCAGCGGTATCTGCAGTGAAATCCTTCACAGCTTGTGCTTTGACCCATTTGGTCACATTATCAGTTGCAGTGATGATGTAGCACACATTTGTCTTCTTTCCTGGTGGGTTGATGGGCCCAACGAAGTCGATGGCCCATTTGTTAGATGCTTGCAAGGCCATTTGCAGTTGTAGGGGCATTTCATCTCTATGCGATGGCCTTCCTGTCCTTTGGCACATATTGCAGGCTTTACAATAGTCATGAGAGTCACTATGCAGTGTAGGCCACCATAGCCTAGCTCTCAAGATCTTCTGCGTCATCTCCTTCCCTGTGTAGTGACCTCCTACTACGTCCCCGTGGGCTTCTGATAAGATGGCATGCCTCCCATGCTCCAAAATGTATCTTCGCAGCACCTCATCAGCTGCTAGCTTATACAAATGGCTTGCGATGATGGTAAAATCTGTGGTGCGGGTTACCAACTCTTTCTTTTGTTGTATCGAATATTCTACAAGTGTCATCCCCGTAGTAAAGAAGTGAATCATCTCCACGAAGTGCACATCAACTACCTTAATAGCAAACAGCTGCGCATTAGGCAATCCTTCTTCTAGGTTGATCATCTCTTCACCACTTTCGATTCAAGATAAGTGATCCGGATAAGTATTCAACTTCCCCAGCTTGACGATGATCTCAAAGTCATATTTTTGGAACAACAGTAGCCATCAACAGATCCCCCCCCCCCCCCAACACAGGCTTATTCACTAGGTACTTCAAAGCCGAATGATATGTAAAAATATTGAAGTGCCCTCCTAATAGATAATGCCTGTACTTTTGCAGGGTGTATACCATGGCCAACCCCTCACGCTCCGTAGTGGAATAGTTGCGCTCTACACTAGAAAGTTTCCTACTAGTAAATGCAACTAGATGGTCAATGTCTTCATCTCCAGGCTACGTAAGGATAGCTCCCAGGGCGATCCCCGATGCATCTACGTGAACATGGAAAAATTTCGCCCAGTCAAGAAAGATGAGAATAGGCACAAAGAACATCTTCTCCTTGAGTAGCTCGAAGCTCGTCTGACACTCCTCGTCCCAAAAAAATGAAACGTCCTTCTTTAGAAATTTTTCCATAGGTGCCATGATCAGCACGTACCCTTGAATGAACTTCCTATAGTATTTTATGTGTCCGAGGATAGAGCGTAGCTGTTTCTCAGTTTTAGGTACTACCAGGTTTATGATAACTGCTACTTTGGCGGGATCAACCATCAATCCTTGTCGACAAACTATGTGATCGAGCAAGATCCTGAAAGGTATGCAAAATATGCACTTCTTAATATTCAAGGAAATCTGGTGCTTTCGATAGGCATCCAACATCATGCGCAAGTTTGAGACATGCTTCTTTACCAACCCAAAGACGGTCTAGTTATCAAAATATATCTCCAAAAACTTGTGGTTGAACTCTTTGAACACCGCAACCACCACCTGTGAAAAGATGGCAAGGGCATTCTTGTGCCCAAACGACATGACAGTGTATTGAAAATATCCCCATTTAGTGGCGAACGTGGTTTTGTTGCGATCTTCAGGTGCGATCCTAATTTGATGGTAGCCCGAGAACCCATCCGTAAATGAGTATGCTTCCTACCCTCCCACGCTATCCAGGATTTCATCTGAGAATGACATAGGAAATGGATCATACACGTAGGCATCATTTAATTTGTGCAAGTCAACACAAATCTGTATTTCTCCCTTAGTATTTTTCTCCTGAACCACCATAGGACTTACCCAATCTGATTGTGCGACTGGTTCGATGATACCTGTGGCTATCATTTTTTCAAATTCTTCCCTGACTTTCTACTTATACTTGGGGTTCAACCGATAATGGCACTGCTTCACAGGGCGTGCATCTAGTTTTAAAGTGATGCGCATGACCCCTAGGTCCCTTGTAATCCCTTTGTGTTCTAAGAATTTTTTCGAGAATAGGTCATTAGGGGAATTTTGAGGTCTAAAATGGGCCTCCTAAGGAAATAATAAAATAATAGCTAAACCATTAAAATAATATTTATGAATTTTCAATTCACTTTTTGCACCACAATTAATGTAACCATAGTTAAATTCAATTCAAAAGTTATACCAAAATAAAATTAATAAAAAAATTGTATTGATGTGACTATAAATAAGAATGAGCTTTTAAAAAAAAAAGTCATTATCATTGAACAACTAATGCATTTGTCCTTTGTACTTAAATAACTTAAAATAAAATATAAATATAAATTTATAAATTTTTAATTATATTATATGCTATTAATTAAAATTTATATTATTTAAATTGTATAATAACATGTAATTAATATACTATATACAAATAATATAATAAAATATAATAAATATATAGGGATATGAATTATTTCTTTCAAGAAATATGAAATGACAATAATATATTTTTATTCAAAAAGTGTGAAATGATATTTATTATGAGTACTTTACTTTGACTTTAAAAGTACTTAGAGCACTACCATGGTTAACCATGAGTTTTAATCCACCATTGAAAATGTGACAAGTAAGTACCTTTAACTCAAGCAATGCCACCTCAACCATTAGGGATGATGTCACCCCTTAAAATGTGGTTGGTTCTCATAAAGTGAATTTTGATTGTAAATTTTCCTTAGGAGGCCCATTTTAGACCTCAAAATTCCCCTAATGCTGGTATTCCATGAGGAGTTCTGCAACTTTTCCCACAGTATCATCATCCCAGTAGTCACCAATTTTAGCTAGCTTAGGTTGCTCCTCCATTCCAATGTTGACTTCTCACAGCTTCAGAGGCTTAGTGACATCAATGGTCTGCAGTGGGGGTCCAACAACTATGCGCTCTCCCTCCGACTTTGGGATAGAGATATTTCGTGGGTCTTCATCACATTCCTCCATTGATAGATTGTGACAGTTGACAATATCCTGCATCTACGTCTCCCACATTGGTGCCCCCTGCGCTACTCAAGGGCATGATTCATCAAATAATAAGGCATCTATATCCTGCAGAGCTTCGTCGAGTGCCTCCATCCCTCCTATCAAACCGAATGTCCCTACAAACTCATCCTCCAGGTTTTCACAGTGGCGAGTGTGCTGGTGTAATTCTGCATCTAAATACCATGTGGTCGGGATTGGCCCCAAGGCATGAATGAACAGGTGGACCCATTCCTTCGTAGTTATTTTGCCCCATTATTTCATCCATGTGGACAAGTGCTCGTGCGAGTACCCTGACCCCAAGAAGGTCTTTACACACAGGTGACCCAGAGGTTCAAACTGTAAGACCATCATGTCGCAACACTCTTCCCAATCTTGGAATGTCCCCTTATGCGTGTCCCACCACCTCGCAGGGTTTGCACGCATGGCTAGATTAAGGGCCCACACCTTCACTCCCATGGGACTTCAACTTCAAATGCTCGCAAAAAATATCTAATACTCCCATAACCATCAAAGTAGGGCATTTCTCTTACCTCCGAGGATATACACGAGAATTTCTTTGTGATTCTAAGGCATCGCAGCGTAGATACATCATGTAATCGATTCTACCAATTTTCTATCTCCCCGTCTAATTCAGAGAAGCATTCGTTGTCCTTCTCCCAGCAAAGCACACCATCATCTGTAGGATTGATCCAATCCTTGTCCCGGGCAGTGAATTTGTAGATGTGATCCACATATTCTTCTTCGCGCACTATTTCTCTATATCGCTCTCCTTCTGTAGGGTCCAGTGGGACTATCACCCTCGTGCCTTCATTCTCAAACACCATACTTCTTTTCTTTAGGTTGATAATGCCTCCTATGTATATTTCCCAATCCAATCCTAGGAGCACAGGATAAGGGTCCGCATCTTCCACAATCTGAATTACCTCAAAGTCGGCACGAACCTTAACTCTTGCGATATCAACCATAATATTTGATAGCCTTCCCAACGATATGATCTTCTGTTGGTTGGTCATGCACAGTTGGATAGTAGACCATTCCAACTTAGGCTCTCCCATCCATTGCCAAGTTTTCTTGGGAAGTACGTTCACATCTGATCCCAGGTCCAAAATAACCTGATCCATTTCATAGTCACCAATCTGTGTTGTTAGCCACATTTCCCAACTAGTGTGTTTCTTGTGCTTGTAAAGTTTGTGCACATCCTTAACTTCCGGGGGAGGGTTAGTTCTCTCTGCGCAGTCATCTATTAGTGCTTGCAGATTTTCTACTGCCTTCTAGTTGCGTACCAGCTTCATACATGCCTGTAGAAATTGTTTAACTTCGTTGTCTGTTCTTAGGTTTGCTGGAGCTTTTGAAATAGGCGCCTCATCCTTAGTAAAGTATTTGTGAGCTGCGACGAAGGTTTCCTTTTCCTTCTGTAGGTCCAAGCTTTCCTTTTTGACAGCTGCTTTCTGAATAAGAGGTTCAAATTTGGCTTTCTCCTCGGCTCTTCCAGTAGTCATGCCGCTGCACATTATGACATTAATACTTGGTCCTTCATCACGCGGTTTCACCTTAACCCTTTGCACATTATGTACAGGTGTTTGTTGTTTTTCCTGCAATTTTTCTATCAGAATTGGACAGTCTTCAATCACATGGTCCAGTTGTTGAAAATACCAGCAAGATTGTCTTGCAGGGTTCGAACAGTCCTTCGCAAAGTGCCCTATTTCTCCATAGTTGTAACAGATCAATTGTCCTCTTCCCCGACATGTGCCTCCACCCCTTCCCCTTCCCTTGACCCTCTGCTTGAAGGAGACATTACTGAAGAAGGGTCAGCCTATACCCTGTATAGGTTTCCTCGATCTATCATCAAGTCATAGGTCTAGAAATTATGCTCGTCATGCCCCATAGAGGAGTAGAATCGACACCATTGTTGCTTCAAATTTGGGACATAAGCACCAAGGCGAGGACAATGGTTAGTATCATGATTCATGTAGCTCAGCAACACAAAAATCAATGCACCATAATGTCGGGCCACTTGGCCCCGCAGCCTCCTTAGGACGCAGTGGGCTGGGTCCCCCAGCTTGCATGCAATCTGACAGTAGAGGACACTGATCCTTGGTATGACCGGATACCCTGCATCTTATGCACCATATGTCTGGACTAGCCTCTTTCCCCCATTCTTTTCGCAGATTCTATATTTCTATGCGCATTGTCTCCAGTTATCCCTGGATCTATTGCACCCCAAACTGAGCATCGTCTCTTGGCGCAGCCTCGAGTTTCATAGCAATCTCCAAGGCCTTCTCTTGTGTTGCAATCGACTGCTGACCCATAGGTTCACGCAGGTGAGATCAACATAGCGATAAATCATTCATTGTGCTGCCTATCATCATACTGAAATTCCCCATCTCTGATAACCTTTTTTAACCATTGATCAGCTTCCCATATCGATTCAGTGGGTCCCTTTTTAAAGTCTTTCAAGTCGACCACTATTTGAGAGTAGGATGTCTTAATCTCTTGAATAGATGGATCCACGTGCTGTCCTACGTACCCCATATACCAATCCAAGGCCATTCCTTCAAAGGCGAGTGATAGTTGTGCTCTCTTTACAGTGTCAGTAGCCACATTCTGTGCAGTCCATACTGATTTTGTGACAAACCAAAATCGGTCCATATATTCGTCTCCTACACCCTTGAAGGTAGGTAGCTTCATGCGTGTGGCCATATCGTCTTTTTGTGGCGGTGGAGGCATGGGTGAGTTCTTACCCTTATAATGACTTGAAGGTGGTGTAGTTGGAGGACTATGTGCAACCAATTATTTTAATGGACTATAGATGGATCTATCTCCTTCTTGATTAGTTTGGTAGTACTTACCACTTCATGTTGTGCTCTTGCTCAGATCAGAGGTCATTCACTTGGTGTGTCTGCACAGAACGCCTTTTTCGCACAACAATATTTTGATTAACAAAGGAAATGTTTTCAAGAACTTACCCCATAAACCATTTAAGAACCTCAGCTCTGCCTCAGAGTAGGACACAAACTAATTGACTGCGAATTCTGTCACGAATCCTCCCAGCACGCTATGTACCCAGTGATCTACAGTACGAGTGATCGTATTGTCAGTCCTTTCCAGCTGTTAAATCAATTATGGTGTCCACTGCATAACCTGATCGTCCTTCCAACATGTTTGGAATTCTACGAGCCTTGCCAACCACTCCTGAAGCTTGTGCGCAAAGGTTACAAAGAAAATTTTATAGAATTCATTGAAGATGCACTTGTTCTTCCACTTCTCAGCCGTCAACTTTGTGCTGCGATTCTCCTTTATAGCAAACTCCTAAATCTGTCTTTCAAACTAGTCTTCAATTTCCACCCTCTCAAGTCTCCAAGGACCTTGTGGCATTACCTGATCTCTCTCTCAAAATTCTCCCAGTCTCGGTAACAGAACCATTTGTTGGTTTGAGGGGTCCTGACCTAGGATCGGAGGTTAAAGTTTGCCAACAAACCCCTATACTATTGGCCCTTTTGGCAATGACCTACTTCTGTAGGCCAAGGACTCATTCGAAGCAGAATGGGAGGGTGCTAGAACCAGGTTTATGCACCCTGAGAGAGAGTAGGTAATTCAAGGCATATCTGTGTTATAACTTACGAGGTTCGCATAGAATGAGTCTTTTCGCAGCTCTCGCAGCTCTTTTAATAGTGTAATCAGCATATAGCCATAACAAAGCTATCATATCTAATCAGTACAGTCGCATCCACGTGCGTATTACCAAATACCATCACAGATCATTATAATCGTAGCCGATATCAGATCATAGTTATACTTATGCTAATTTCAGAACACAGATACATTTGCAACTTAAATAGGCGTCACAGATGCTCCTCAATAGTAAACATAACCAATTCAAATAACATGTAGATACTTTAATGATACTTCACATTCATTAACATTCAGAACCACTTACAACCAAAAGACAACCTGCGCTCAGAGCCTAGTGGGGTCCGCACATAGCAGGACTGAGGATCTCCGTGCACACAACTAGCAGGAGTCCTTACCCAAAACAACCCAAAACAGATCTAACAGTTCGCACGTAGGATCAATCTATCCACTTAATTTTTTGCTAGACCCAGTTTTCGGACCCTAGAGCTACCCTTTAACCCATTACAACACATTAGGGGCTTTGACCCACCCCAAAACCCCTACGCAGGACCGACTTTAACAAAATTGTACCAAAAACACAGGTTAGGGAACCCCATTCGAACATTGACCGTTGGGCTCTCTTGAAGGAAAAGCGCTTGTAAATACATTGAAAGCTAAGCATGTGTAAGAAAGTGACTTTGACAGTTAGAAACATCAACTGTACATCAAGTGACTACAAGCAATCAAGGAATGAAAGATCATAGGATCACAAGTAGGCTCCAAAAAGCAAGTGTAGGAAAAATTTTGGAGGGTGTTTTTCGCAACAATAACATGTAATAAAAAGATGCCTACTATAATCTATATAGAATACTCCTTAAAAATAAAAAAATTTACACAACCTCATATAAGAATAGACCAAAAATATACCAACCCATAACTAAATTGTTGAGCCATATTTTTTAGATGATACATCAATCAAGGTTGTTGCTTGAGCTAACGACATGCTTGCATTTTCTCCACGCAATGCTCTCATTTGCTTCGAGCTCTATCATCACCATTTTAATTCCTAACGCATATAATTCCTCCAATCTCATGAATTTTCAGTCAATTGCATAAAGCTCAATTCCAATTTCATGCTTGAGGCAGCCCAATTTAGTTTGTAGTAGATCTGGCTTGGCATTGATTAGCACTTGGAAGGATTTACGGACTTTCATTTCTTCCTTAGCCCTTTGGTTGAAGTTGCACATGAGACCAACCATGGCATAAATAATTTTCTCTAGAAATACATTGACATCCACGTGCATAAAATCATGGGAAGAGGCACCAGTATTTTCCATGGGATAACCACTCCTCAGAAATGCTTGACCCACTCCACTCAACGCACAAAGTATAACATTGAGACTGCATCTTCCTTTAATTAGCAATCTTGGCATAGCTAAAGAGAGATTGCATGTCAATTTAAAGGCCAAGGGAAGCATGAACTCGGGCTTGACATTTTCTCCTCAGCTAGTGAACATTCTCTTTTGGATAATTAAATGAAGAGTTATACAACTGGAACCCAACATGTTGTGAATTCCTTCCTGAGTGTCTGTACTGATACAAAATAAGGATGGAAATAATGAATTTCCTGTGTGAAATGAAAGGGAACTAAAAGTGAATAACCTTGATATTTTAAAGTCCCAAATCCTAAAGTGATTTAGTGAGCAATCTGGACACTTGTGCAATGGAAGAGTTATGTTCCCATGCCATATGTGCAAGCAGGAGGAGGGACGAGTAAATGCCAACTATCGAACAATGGGAGCTATCATTAGATGGTGAACTAAAAATTTAATAAACCATTGATGTTGCAAAATTTTTCCTTCTCCACAATTTCTTATGCCTGAGAGGTCATTGGGGCCCTTCATTATTTTGCTAATGACTATATTAAGGGTCATGGTAAATATATATTTGAATAAACTCAATTATTCAACTCCGACATCCCTTGATCCAAATTTGTACCTTTGTTGGATAATGAGTCCACTAACAAGTTCAAATGCCAAAAAACATGGAAGAGTTATATCTTGTAAAAATTTTGAACTTGGATGATGATCCTTTGCAATAAAGGAGAAATATTGTTGTTTTGGGTTCTTTTCGACTTCCAGACTTGCCTAGTTACAATTTGAGAATGCCCAAAGACAATTAGATTTGAAAATTTCTTTTATATCAGAAGGTCCAATCCTTTCCAAAGAGCCAAAAACTCAGCTTGATTGTTAATAGCAGAGCCCACCCCCAAGCATATTGAATCTCAATTTTTCATCGAAGCTAAGGATCACCTCTCCTGCTCCTGCCACACCTCATAATAATTCTATTATTTTAAAAATATTAATTTATTATTATTGATATTATTATCCTTCCATTAGGAAGTATAAAATATTTAGAACGTCGTTGACCATAAAATACCCTACCCTTTTGACCAAAATTTGAGTGCTTATTTTTAAAGTTAACATTATAAAAAAATAATTTTTTCTTTATTATTATTTTAATTCTATTTTTTGTAGCATTTTATTGGTTCACTGGGCTTAAATCTTATTGCATAGTCATGCCTCTGCCTTTCATCGTGCATTTGCAATGCATACCATTTGCAGTGTCATACACTTCAATAAACCTTCATATACTCTTCAGCCTATAAACAACACAATTAATCCTCCAAATATTGTATGAATGAAAATTTGAAAAAACGCTATAAACATAAGCTTCCTACACCCAATTTAAATTTCCATGAATTTCTATTTTGAAAAATAATTGTGAATGTTAAAGACAAGGAACAATAATTCAATAGCCTAATAATAAATAAACATTTCTTTATTCAACCCATCCCAATAACCATCCTATTTTTTTTTGCTTTATTATGCCAGAGGCGTTCTCTTTATGAGATTGGGTGGGCAAACAATGTTCACCCCACCCAATTAGAGAGCTTCCTCATCACCCTTCTAACTAATTATATATTGGCATGTAGAGATAGAGTATTGGATGTAGGTGAGGTAAATTCTTGCCCATCCTCGATTTCTCCACTGTCCATGAAATCCGCGTGTAGTAGTGTACATGAAATCTGCGTGCAGATATGCTTCTAGGTTGTGCCAACGGGAGGCATCCCCATGTTACCTCGAGAACATTCCCGCTCTCGGGCACTTGTTAGCCTCCACATCGTGCGATCAAAGGTTTGATCCAACGGTCAAGATTTTGGCGGAGGTATTGAGGTAACGACCTAACCTAAATCCTGAACTGGGTGTTCATTCTTGCGCTGCATTTGGGATGGAGGTGCTCTACACCAAGGTGAGGAATTATACTACCCCAACCTTTGCAACTCTTACCGATGAGTTTTATTTGGATTAGGGTGACTATGCTCATGGATCAAGGTATTTTCTTACCCTTTTTCACCTGACATTTGCATTTTTTCAAAATATGTTAAGAATTACTCATTGGGTGAGCTCAAGGTCGATATTTTCTAGGGAGCGACTTAATCCTATGTTGCAAGTGTGAATCCACTAGAGTAGAACCTATGACCATTGGCTTGTTTGGCAACTCCCTGCCAAAATCCTGGGATTTTTTTCAAACCCTTATTGGAAACCCTAGAATATCTGTGAAGCAACAAAGATTTTGAATTTATGTGACTTGCTGGCAATGTCTTGGTTCACTGGTGTGGTTGGAAGTGTATTAGGGTTTATCTCCTTGTGATATTTGTTAACTAAATGGCATTTCTATGAAAGAGATGAGAACCGGTGCCAGCTTAGGAAATTTTGTTGGACTAGTTACCCCAAATCTGGCACGTAAGTTGAAAGAAGCTTGTTGTGTGCATTGAAGTGATTTCAATCCCAGGGTGTTTTTTTTCTAGACAAATTTAAAAGTTTATGAATTTACAACTTTTTTATGATGGATGTAAGATAGAAGAACATGGTAGTTTGATCCGATTTGGTACTGCTGATTGATGATGGAAATTGTATACCCTTTCAATAATAAACCCTATCAGGAACCGTGGAATCACACTGCAATTTTGATACACGGGGAGATCGAGTTGATTAGTATATGGATGAGATGCAAAAGAATGTAAATTCGAGGTAATTATGCTTCAAAATGTTGGTTACATGGCGAGTACCACCCCTTCTCATCAATCAAAATAAACCCACATTGGAAACCTTCCAAATCACTCCATTCGGATCTTTGCTTTCATGCAGAGTTCAGGTTTTAGAATGGATGGAAAGAAAAAAATCATTTTTGTGATCTATCTCCTGTAAATGTTTCACGGGCTTGGATCGTTTCCTTTCTTCCCAATTGAGCAATTCGGTTGATGTTACCATCTGTTAGGAGTTGGAGTAGTAGATTCTTTTGATGAAGAGCCAGTATGGTTGACACTTTTAATCTTACACATTTTGGAAGGAGGTATTTGTAACTGCAAATTTGGGATGCGTAAGCATGGGTGCTAGCATCGGTCTTTTCACCTTCACAACATGTATTTAGCTATTTTTTTGCATCATGTTTATCCTAAAGTAGAGTTATGTCCATGCACTAAGTTTTTTGCATTGTATTTGTTAGAGTAGAGTTTTGTCTTGTGCATCATGCTCTTTAGTTATCGAGAGTTTTTTCATTAGGAGTTTGAATATTGCTCAGGTAATGATTGTTATAGTTTATAGTTTATTTGTATTACTATATAGTTCTTTCCTCTAATCTAATTAACCAGAATTTCGTTTGAATTCCTGGCAAGTGAGGCTTCTGCCTAAGTCGTTGTTTTAATGGGTTTACGCCTACCCATTAGAAATTACGATATCTTCTTAGGGTCTCATGGAGACATCTATTTTAGGCCGATATTGAACGCAGGGTGACTATGCTCACGGATCAAGGTATTTTCTTACCCTTTTTCGCCAAATATGCTCATAAGGTTATGTGAGATCAAGGGTTTACAACCCTGCTTCATTCTTTGCAGAATCCAAGGGAGGGGCATTGGAAGTTCGAATATTTCTCAGGTAATGACTATTTTAGTTTATAGTTTATTTGTATTACTATACAATTCTTTCCTCTGATCAAATTAACCGGAATTTTGTTTGAATTCCTACCCATTAGCAATTACGATATATTTTTAGAGTCTCAGGGAGATATTTGTTTTAGGCAATATTTTTATTACAACATGGTTGTTACCCCAAACCACCACTGTGTTGTATTTCTTAACTTGATGTTGGGGTACACCTCTATGAGTTGTTATGAACTATTAATGGTCTCAATGTATATATTTTCGGACTTGGGTTCAAGCTACAAGAGCGTTTTCCTATCTCAATGTGTTACTTTAGTTTCTTGCTCTTAACCTGCACTTATTGTATATTATATTGTCATACACACGTTTGTTGAATATATTGTAATTACACAGTTGCATTACTAATGAATTATATTAGTTTGAATGATATGGCATTGTTACAATGTTGTGAACTCGTGTATCTGGTTTGTCTTCCACTGTTATGGAAATAATTCTTAGGCAATTAGCCGGAATATATCCTACATTTTCAGTTGGGTATATGCATTGTTTACATTTTCCAATGAGTAGGTCATTTTCTGTTGAGTATCTGCATTGTTTACATTTTCCAATGAGTAGGTTTGGTTGGGTTGAGTATATGCATTGTTTACTTAGATGTTGAAAGTCATGCCTAGATTTTTAGTTTATATAATTAACATATTAATATATTTATATTTATATTTCCAACATTCCTTTCAGTAGTTATACACAGTATGAATTTCTACTCATAAATTCCTTTAAGTAGTTATACACAATATCAATTTAAAACAGTTTTCCCAGATCAATTAGCTACGTACATTGGTTTATTCTTGCTCCATTAAAATATGGATATGCTTATGAGATTCAATATGTATGGTCACCGTTGTTTGTTATTTGACACATTTAGTAGTTTTATTGGTCTTTCTTCCTAAACTTTTATTCAGACATGTAGGGATTCTAATTTTGATCACCAAATGTTTTACTTTTACTATTATTAATTATAGCAAAAAATTACTTTTTTGTAGTGTTATATTAAGTATTACAAATTCAAATACATATTGTTAATAACAAATTTAAAAATTTATTGGTTCAATTAAATAAAATTATTTATACACAAATGTAATGGGATAAATTTACTACTAATTTTAACTATAAAATGATTTAAACCATAAATCAAATCGTAAATTGATTCTCCACCACCACAATGCAAATGCAAATTACAGTTAACAAATATCTCTATTGATCAATTAGAAAAATATAAATTTAAAAAATCATTAGTCGAATTAAATCAAATTAATTATAAACAAATGCAATGGGATAAATTGACTAATAATTTTAACTATAAAATGATTTAAACTATAAATTGATTCTCCACGACCACCACAATGAAAATTATAGTTAACAAAAATCTCAATTTATCAATTAGTAAAATCTAAATTTACTAGATTCTAAGCATTAAAACTAAATTGAATTCACTATCTTTACTTTAAATTAGCTATATTTAGTTTGTTTATTGTGCTTATTTTTCTTGATAAAAAATTAGCTATATCTAATTAGCTTATTGTGCTTGATAAAAATTTCTTCTTCAGTGTTAGTATCACTTCTCTAGAACATATATATTTTTTGTTCATTTTCTTGGATGTTAGTTTCACTTCTCTAGAACATATCTAATTTTTTTTTTTTTTTGTTCATTTTAGTATATTTAGATATATTTGTGGTGTTTATCTTTAACATATTAGAATGCATTCACACATGTAATAGTGTCAAAATAGAATTTGATTATATATATATATATATATATATATATATATATATATATCAATTCCAATTGGCATATCTTTAATGCAATATAATAATATTTTTTAAGCACATTTTCAATATTTTCTCATTGTAATATGGTAGAAATATTTTTTGGTTTGGAAGTATGGTTTTAGGATTTTGATTCCAACGTCCACATACTATAATTGTGAGTTCATTAGCAGTAATAACTTTATGGTTATTGAAAAATATTTTGTTCATCCATTCAAACCATAAATTGATTCTCCAACACCACAATGCAAATTACTTTTAACAAAAATCTCAAATTATAAATTAGTAAAACCTAAATTTACTATATTCTAATCCTTAAAACTAAATTCAATTCACACTATTTACTTTAAATTAGCTATATTTAGTTGGCTTATTGTGCTTGACAAAAATTCCTTTTTCCGTGTTAGTTTCACTTGTGTTGAACATAATTTTTTTGTTCATTTTAGTATATTTAGATATATTTAGTTGGCTTATTGTGCTTGATAACAATTTCTTCTCCGGTGTTAGCTTTACTTGTGTAGAACATATATATTTTTATTCATTTTAGTATACTTAGATATATTTGTGATGTTTATCTTTAACATATTAGAATGCATTCGTACACATGTAATAGTGTCAAAATAGAATTTGATGATAGGTTATATATAAGCTCGGACCAAAGCAGCAAAAGCCATCTATCTATTTGCAGCAGAAATTCCTGTTTATGCACGATTTGTTAAGAAAATAAAAAGAAAGACAACAAAAATTTGGTTGGAGTGCAAACTAATTGCAGTAGAGTTTTAGTTGTCATTCATGATAAATTTGGGAAAGTTAGAAGACAACTAGAATATTTGATTACATTAACAAATAAAGATGTCTACAAACTATAAATAATCTCACATGAAAGATGTATCCCACTCCCGAGTGTTACTTTGCACTTCTCAATGCAAATGCTAGTTATAACTCTATTGAATAGAGAATAAGAAGAAAAAAAAGTCTTCACAACTCCACTATCTCTGTCATAAATTTAAGGTACACAAATAAGTTAATTGAAACCGGTACATAATATATGGAAAGAAAGAATATGCCATAAATTTAAGATTTTATATGTAAGTGAAATGAGTACTTTACCAACACAAATGTGAGCATTAAAAATAAAAGCAATAGAAGATTCTTTTGCACCTAAAGAAAGGAAAAAATGGCATATTACTTGTGAAAATACGAAAATATTATTTTTATTCTGAATTATACACTATTTTCTTTACCAATTCAATAGTACAGCCACCCTTCCACAAAATTCATATGCAAAAATATTTTCTATATACTAAAAATAGATTGCAACCACAAATGTTTTTTTGTGATGCACTCAGCTCGAGAAGGCCGCTTTTAATGTGGAATTTTAAGTTTAAGACTAAAAATTTTAATATATCTTAGTGTCACGTATATATCCATTATATATTAATTGATTAGATTTTTACCATTAACATTTTAAAGTAAATTCATAAATTATATTTTATTTTCATATTTTATAAAATATTTAAATTAAATATAAGAATGATAAAATTAGTATGGTATAGTTTAATTTATAAAAAGTGGATTTTATTTACGGAATCCGAACAAAGTTTGTGATTTGTTATTATTTAAAATACATTTTTATCAAATTGACTATATAATTTCAAACAAGTTTGTAATTTGTTATTGTCTAAAATATATTTTTGAATTATGAAAAACTACTCTGGGGTAATCTAAGTCGACATATTAAACAATTTTAATTTGTCTATAGAATATGTCTAAAAATTCATAGTAGTATACACAGATGTTAAGATTATATATATATATATATATATATATATATATATATATATATATATATATATATATATATATCTCAAATTAATTAATTAAATAAATTGTAATATTAACACATCTCATATTGTCTTTATAATATTGGTCCATGATTAAGTAACAAAAGCTATTTACAATTCAAAAAATTTCATAATAAATTAAGTGTAAATTTTCATGAGTAATAATATTATTTAATACATATATTAATTATTTTTTATAATTAATAATAATGTAAAATAAAATTAAAATGTAATTATTTTTTAATGTAAATTACATTAATAAGCACTTTAATACTTATCATAATTTATACCTATCAACATTTTACTAAATGAATGTGCTATTAATTATTATTTTATTAATTAAAATTCGATTATTATTTAAAAAAAGAAAAAAAAAAGAAAAAAAAGAATTTAAAAAATTTCATGAAACGGTGAAGTAATTTTACTTATATTATATTTTATCTTATTCTTAAAATAAAATAAAATTTATATATTATATAATTAATTTACTTTTATTTAAAAATGGTGCACATAATTTTAAATTCTAAAATATATTTATTATTTTTTAAAATCATTTTCTAGACTAAGTTAAAATAAATGTATAAGTTAAATATATTTTTGTTTTTCTTATTGTCTTTTAAATATATATATTGAAAAAGTCATTAAAAATATATAGATATTTCTATCTTCTACAAATTATATACATCATAAATATTATAATATCTATAATAAAAAACAATAAAAAATTAAATAATATATTAGTAGTTAATATAATTATTATTTATAAAATACATATAATACCATAATGTCTTCAATGACATGTTGATTATGAGTGGTACATGAAAGAAATTTAATGAAACTTTTCCAAAAAGAATTCTATCCACAATTAATTAATATATATGCAAAAATACATGAACACCGCCATACAAAAGTTGTAAAAAGAGAAAAAAACTCACATAAATTTGTAATAAGAGAAAAGGGTCACATTGTAGATACAATTTCCCAATTTCACCCTTTAAAGGAAAAGAAACAACATGACAACAACAATACATCTCACCAATTTTTTTTGACTAATTACATTTAACCGAAATTAATTACATCATAGCAATACAAAGTAAATTAATAGCTAAATTAAACTAAGCGACATGAATGCAAGCTATGTGACCTTGTTAATTAAACATGTCGCTTGATTAATAAAAATAATAATATCACTAATAATGTTTAGATTAATATTAATACTATTAATTAAGTAATATCAATAATAAAAATAAGGTTCTAACATGAAGAGAATGGATCCATAATGGATGAGGTCACCGAAGATGAATTAAAATCTGCACTTTACTGATTTCATAGAGATAAAAGAAAGAGGCCTGATGGGTGGGTTGTTGAATTTTTCCTGGACCTGTTTGACATTGTTCGCCAAGATATCCTCAAAGTGGCAGAAGAATCTAGAAGAGAGAAGTGCATGTTTCGAGCCTTCAACTCCTCCATCATCACCTTGATCCCCATAGTTGACCAGCCTAACTCTGTGGAGGATTTTCGACCTATCTCCCTTTGTAATGTAGTCTACAAAACCATTACCAAAATCATCACCCTACATATTAAGCCCCTCCTTTACTGCTCCATCTCCTCTAAACAATTTGCATTTTTGAAGGAGAGACAGATCCATGAAGCCATCAGAGCCACCCGGGAGGACCTCCACAGTATCAAAGTGTTCAATCTAAAAGTGATTGTTGTCAAAATTGGCCTATCTTAAACCTTTGATCATGTTAGATGGATCTATCTAAGGCTTCTTATGACCAATGTTGGTTTCAACCCAGACTTCATAGCATGGGTTATGAGTTGCCTTTAGATTTTCTCTTTTATTGTTTTGATTAATGGCTCCGCTTCTCCTTTCTTCCAAGCTCAAAGATGTCTTCGTAAGGGTTTTCCTCTCTCCCATTTCCTATTTTTGTTGGTTGTCAAAGGTCTGAGTTGTCTTATTGTCAACACAAAGAAAAATGAATCCTTCCATGGCACCTTTATTGTGCAAGCCCTATCCATTACTCACCTTATGTTCGTTGATGATATCTTAATATTTTGTAAAGACTCTCCAAGGGAAGTAAGTGAACTAGTGGCCATACTTCTCCTCTATGGGAAGGCCACTAGCATCGCCATCAATAACAGGAAATCCACTATATCATTGCATAACTTGATCAAAGGGGAGCTCCATCATCTCACTCAGACTCTTCCCTTCGACTCCAAACTGTTGGGGGTAGGTCTAAAGTACTTTCAATTTCATCTAATGCCTAATTTATATAGCAAGGAGGATTGGCTTTGGCTCATATCCAGGATTAAAAAGAACCTAAAACATTGGTATTTATGTTGGATCCCTCATGTAGGTCATTTAGTGCTCATAAAATTAGTCCTTAAAACTATACCTATCTATTGGATGTCAATGGCTTGGATACCCAAATCTGTGTTGGAAATAATTTGTAGACTTTGTTTTAATTTCCTCTGTGCCAAAAACCAAGATCATGGACCTCTTCCATGCTTCAAATGGGGAAAAGTTGTTATGCACAATATTTTAGGGGGGTGGGCTTAAAGAACAATTTTAGCTTTTCAAAGGCTGTGGCAGCTAAGTGTGGTTGGAGCCTCATCTCCTCTCAAAACTTATGGACTTCCATTTTCACCCATAAATCCATTCCCCCTCTCTTTCGAAGTTTGGATCCACCGTGAGGATAAGAACTGAGCCAATATATCCATGATTTGGCGGGCAATCCTAAATTCATTTGAAGTCATCAACAATGGGTTGGCTTGGAAGTCATCAACAAGGTATGCATTGGCCTCAACCCTTTTTCAAGCAACAGACAAGGCCACTTCCTCCCCCTCCTATTATTTAAACACCTACAAGACCGTGACATTTACAAGCTTTCCCATATCGCAAACCCAGTCACCACTTATACCTAGAGTCAAGATCGGCTTTCTGCTGGGGATATCAATTTGAGCGAGGGATACTAAGAGCCATGGACCACTTACATTAATGTTCTTACAGCAAGCCATATTCAAGTCGCTGATAGGGATGAAAAGATGTTTTTGTATTATGTCCCCCTTTTGTGTTTACTCCCAAAGCTGGGATAGATCTCGATTATGGCACTCAGAGATGGTGTAGTCACTAAATGGTGGTGGTGTTGAAAAGTGTAACTAGGTTGGTCTTCATATTGACTATGTAATTATGTATTTTATGTAAAGAAGAAGACAAAGTTAATAAAATGTATTTTGTACTTGCTTCATGGGTTTCATGAGGCAGAGTTTATTATAGATTAAATGGACTTCTTCTTGATGTCTATTAGGGTTTGTGTCTTCTAGAATAAATATAATTAACTGTCATTCTTACGAGGGACCTAGTCTAGAGAATGCTCCAAGACCTTGTGGAAGAATGGCTTGTAATAGCCCTCACCAACACTGGAAGTCAAGCGCTTATGATATGCTACAATTCAGCCTTCAAACTGTTGGATGAGTCGGCCTAAAAGATATAAGTATGGTCGGCCTCAAGATAGTAAATCTGTCTCTATATATACCTATGACATGCGGCTCATTCACAAAATGTTTTTCGGTGATCTCTGTAATAATAAGTGTGGAAAATACATGTGATACAGTGCAGATTATACATATGAAGAAGTGCGGGTAATACATATGACAGAGTGCGAATTATACCTATGAAGAAGTGGAGACTGTACCTGTTGTTGGAGTGTGTTTGGTGCACGTATGTATGAAATCACACCAACCTAATGGGTGTGGTCTACCCACTTAAGTTATTGGTAACAGGCAAAAAAAGAAGTGGAGTCAAGCAAGTTAGTGGAACAAGAAAGAATCATAAGCATACTAGATAGAGAAATAGCATGCATATATAAACTAAAACTAAACTAAAAAAAACTAAAACAAATAAACACAAGCTCTAAAAAGAGTCAAACGACAAAAATAATATGAACGGTGGCTCTACGCCCCTCTTATTGAGCACTGGTAGTAATAAGAGTGAAACTTTACCCTCTTTCCAAAGGGTCCCTAGACCATGGGTTCTAGGTCCCGATGCAAGGATGTTTTTATCCCAAGCTTGCCTCGGTGTGGTATCCCTCTCTCTCTACTGTGTTGACTGAACTTGTTGGATGGCCAACAATTGAGTCCCCTCTATCTTCAGCTCCGGCTCACACACTGTTGGTATTTCTTGGGAAATTCTGGCCAGCATAACAATGTGTTCACAAATTCTTCATCTCATGGTGGCCTTATATAGGAGATTTCTAATCCTCCCTTCCCTCTCTTGGTACATTGTGGATGGTGACCCAAGAGAGGGGTATGATTCCTTTGTGTGCTCACTTGGTGTCTAAGGAGGCGTTGGTGGTTGTCCTTAGGCGGCTTAAAGTGAGGAATCACTTGTCCTTTGCTTTGTGTGGTCTCGGATAGTGAAATTTCTCCACTCCCAGGATTGTGTGCATATTGGGAAAAAAAGGCGCACAAAATGTGCTCTTCACGAAGGATTATGTGCGCAAAGAGCATTTAGGACTTTCGAATTTGATTTTCCTCAGACCTTAGAGATTTTTAAATACTTTCCAGAATCTGTAATGTCTTCCAGCCCTGTAAATCCTTTTGCCTCACATTAATTAATGTCGTCTTCTGTTGTATGATTTTCCAGTGTTATCAAATTTCCCCTAATGTGTGAGGTCTAGGAAGAATTGTATAGCCGCAATACATTATAGTTTATTTTATGTATCGTGCATAGAGAGAGAGAGAGAGAGAGAGAGACCTGCGTGAAGCTTGGAGTTGAAAACACCTTGCACTGGTTCCAAGAATGACCATGTCCTAAGGAACCCCTGTAAGCAAATATAATAAAATATATATACAAATTTTCTATGAGGCATGCATGTCCCATGCTCGTAATGTTGTCGCTATTTAAACAAATCTAGTTGACAGATACATGTTTTGTCTATGTCACTAATATGGTAGTGATGTTGGCGGTTGTTGACGACGACTGTTGATGCCCTCAGGGATATTTTTTCTTTGACAATAGGTGGAATATGGTACCCATATGCGTAAACTTGGCACGACATTTAGTTGCGCATTGTATGCATAGGTGTTGGTTGGGACCTTCCCATGTAAGAATTGTTGACAGAGACACTTATGGAGGCATGGGTCTTCAACGGATTTGATCAAAGTGCAATGGTTGTAAGGTACGATACTATCTTGACATGAAAACTTTTTTTGTATTCGAATGTTAGGAGGATCAATGAAATCTGTGGACAATGATGTATCCCACAATTCCACCCGAGGATGCCCCTTATATGGAGAGGTGTGATCCAAGGTACCACTTCCTTTTTGGAAAATAGGTGTCGAAGTCGACAAAAAGGAAGCCTCAACTGAACGAGGGGTCAGCGATATAAGGGATCGGGGACCTGGATGTGATGGGTGTAACATAGGCATGTTGGCAAGGGGTGACTGAAAAATGATGATGGGGATTCAATTTCTGAAGTTCGGAGTATACTAAGCAGCTTGGGGGCAATCATAGTTATTTCTGATGGGGAAATCCCTAGAGCCGGTAGGACTTCCAAGGTGGGTATAAACTGGCTATGAATGTTAAGGTGGCTTGTGCGTGGGGGTATAATATTCTGACCAAGGGTGTTCAGGGACTGCTGCCATGGGATAAAAGATGAAATGAGAGGGTGAAGGACATAATGCACCATTCGAGGTCTTTTTACACTTACCAAAAGAATAAAATAATGGGGTTTTGTTTGTACAAAACATAGAGACATGTACCCTAAAACATGAAAGTGTTAGCTCACTGATGTTCTGAGAAAGGTGTTTCGCTGAGGGTGGGGGTCCCATTGGTTGGTCTCATGTGCGGGGTTGATGAAGCGGATGAGAAAGTATCGTAGATGGGATTATGCTGGTGGAGGTATGGTGGGCCAAATATGAGGCATGGTGGTGCGCTCTTGATCAGCTTGGACAACCTAATCGTCCGGGAAGGGGGTTTAGCTTGTGTGATAGGTTCCTTTTTACAGGAACGCAGCGTCGTGATTTCTGTCTCAGAGCCAAGTAGTGGTTTTAATTCATCCAACTCTGGACATATATGGGTAGGGTGACCTATTATGTCACAGATTGGTGATTTCCGTTGATAATCACCATTTTGAAATGGAAATTTCCTTTGCAGGGGTGGTTTCGACTGTTTCTTGGATGAGTGGGGCCTCCTCGGGACTGAGGGGCTTTAATCCTGTGGCAGTAACATGGGTGGCTCCTATACCTGTAGGGGGAATAAGGTTCCAAACTGGGATTTTTAGTGATATGTTGGGTAATACCAGTGTTTCCAAAACCTGCTGGGAGACGAAACCCACTGGGGGGTGGAGGAAAGGGGTTTGGGAGGTGGCGTAGACTATAGAGGTTATTATGGCCGATGACTTGGTGCAATTACTTCTTGTGTCCGTGTACTGACTAACTTCGATGGTTGATGTGGACATCATGCACACTAGAGCCCCTATGACATCGGGTGATAACTCAGGGATTATGGGAGGATCTCCTAGGAATGACCCTAGAACAGATGACGGTTTGAATTGGCCGGGGCCATATTCTTGGTACCATGAGAGAGAATTCGAGGATGTATCTACATAAGGTAGAATTACATCAATTTTTGTTCAAGGCCGCTTCTCACTATGCGTCAATTGGTCTACAGTAGTGATGCGGTCCTCATGGGGGAACATCATGATGCAAAAGACAAAGTAAGCTATGGCAGACATGGCATTCATATAACTCCGCCCAAGGAGTATATTGTAGTCCAGGTGAGAATCCAAGACTTCAATGTCTATGTGGACCATCTTTTCGGCAAATCAGACCGGGAAGTTTTGGTAGAGGCCAACGGGGGTTGATGGACGACCGTCATATGCTTGAAGTGTGATGACTGAGGGTTTTAGTTTAGGAGAACCTAACTTCTTCCAAACATTTTCGGACATGATGCAAGGGCATGCACCCTCGTCTATGACACATCGATGAATTATGATATTCTGGACCAACACTGGTATTTGGAAGGCAACCATGGAAGGAAGCCTAGGGGTGGCTTTGTCTAAGTCAAAAGCCATTAGGCGTGTATCATCAATGTCGATAGTGCCTAATGTGGAAAGGAGGGTTTTCCTTTTTTTTTGGCATGACTGCAATACTTCCAATGCTGACATAACAGTGGGAGATTGAGATAAATCGTCCATGATACTATAATTATGGGCCACTTTGGAGTAGTTTCTTGCTCTCTTATTGGGTCCCTTCACCATTTTTGGCAATGGTTCTATAGGCATATTTGAAATGGTCAAAGATGCAGTCAGTGCACTGGTACTTGCACCCGACGTATTGGTGTCTGGTGGGGTGTCGTAATTGCGATTTCGTGTTTGGAAAAACATCTCTTCACCAATCATGTAGATTTCATGACTGCTTTTCCTGGAGTTGTCTGTATTTTGTTGTTGAGTGCTTACCATCCCTTGATGGGGGAGAGGTTCTTGCATCATAGCTAGTTGTTGGGAAGATCCTCCTTGTCCTCAGTTACTTTGTAGCTTCAACTCAGGGAGATCAAGACAGTGGTGAGTATAGTGGTCGTACTCACCACATATCAAACACGAATGGTTTATTCGAAGAGGTGGTATTTTTCTCTACAGTCGGACATTGCTTGGCTCCTGGTTCTGATTCCGGTTGGAGTTGCCTCCATCCTGGGATCACGATGGGTGCTGCTAGTTGTTGCCCCCCTGTCCAGGGTTCCCTTTTGGCTTGTTTTTGGATTTTTTCTTCTCCACGTTTGGAGGGTAGTTATCCTAGTTATATTGGTGTGGTTGGTTTTGGGATGGCTAGAAAAAGTTCACCTATGCATTGGTTTGCATAGGTGGGTCATGTGTGGGGGACAAAGCCTAACGCGATCCCTAGTTTGCACCTGGTTGTTGGAGGGGAGCTCTTCTGTCAATGTTTATTTCTGTGTACTGATTCCCCTGAGCTGGAGGATAAGGTCCTCCCTGGTGATACGCTGGTGCCCTATTGGTCAAATTTTGCTGAGGCATATGATGACTTAGAAAACCAGGTTGAGGTGCGTTCTAGACAGAATTGTATGTGTAATTGGGGTTTTGACTGCTGCTCCCTAGGTATCCTTGGGTCAATGACCCAATTAGTCCATCTATAGAGTTTGACGCACTTGGAAATTCTTGATAAGTTTGCAGGTGTGGGGAATTAGGCAGGATGTTATAAATGTATCTTGACTGCGTATAAATCATCTCAAGCTACTGGGATTTGCTAATAGCGTCCTCTTCGGATGTGGGTTTATGTTGTGCCACGACCTTTAAAATCTTTGCTGTAAGAGTTTTCAAGAACAAATCTAAGAGAACCGGATCGTCGAGTTTAGCTTTACATAAACTGCAATGCCGCATCCATTCATGGAGATGGTCCGAGATATGGACGGCAGGGGTTTGTCTAAAATGTGTCAGTAATTCCATTCCTGAATCATGGTGAATGGGTAACTGAAAATATGTTAGGAATGTAGTAACGAGGGCACTAAAGGTTCCATGTGAAGTGGAGGGTTGCTCCACGTACCACTTCTCAGCTACTCTTGTACGAGTGCGTTGAAATAATCTCAATAAAATAGTGTCACCAATGATATTGCTCGATGAGCACCACAGGTGAAAGGTCATGACATGATTACTTAGGTCTTCCGCTTGCTTGCCTTCAAATTTTTGAATATCTGAAAGGATATTCGTGGGCATGGGAAGCCATGTAGGATTGTGTGCTATGGGGTCATTCATCAGCTTGGTTAAATCGGGTAAATTCAACGAAGCTAAGAAAGGTGACTGGGAGGTTGATGTCATTACAATGTGCGAAAACACTAAGTTCTGGTTAGGAAGAGGGTTATTCTATGATGTACCCTGTTGTGTATTCGGCTGGCTTCCTGAATGGGATGCACTCCTCTGCCCCCTAGTGGTTGTGGGAGGAGTGGTGAGTGGTGTGGAATTGGGAGAATGACTAGGATTCCCAACTATGGCTATCCCAATAAAGGATGAACCAATAATGATGGCAGTGTTCTGTCTTTGACGCCTAAATGGTGATACCTGTAACCCATCCCGGTAATGGGGGAAGGTCCAAAAGATGCCTAGATCGACAAGGTCCCGTTGGGTCCGTCCTAGTGTTGAATAGGTCTGGTTTTTGGAAAAAATTGAGAGGATAGAGTCTATGATCAAAGAATAATTATGTCCACATAAATAAAAAAAACTGAAAATAAAATAAATTTTCCCTTTAAATTAAGCTATGTGATCAAGAAATCAAAAAAATGGTTTTTGTTTGTTTGCGTATGATACTCAAAATCCTAGAATACCTATTCGTCCTCACACACTCAAATTTAACTCGGCCTTGAAAATATTTCTTGCGAGTGCTGGCACAACGTCCTGTAAGTGCTAGCGATGCCCCTAGTCAAATGAAGAAAATCCACCAAGGTAAGGGTAGAGGGTCTGGCGCTTGCCTGCACCATCACCTATAGGGAAAGGATGCCCTAGTTTTTGGCCACTAATAACCACCATCCCACGTGAGCATTCGAGTCTTGGGATTTTTGGTAGTCAGCTAACAGTACGGAGTATCAGCCAAGTAAGGTAGCCCTAACTGATACCTGCCTGCACTGCGCCTAAGCCTAACCCCCCCTCAAATCGGTCTCTGCTGCACTAGGGTTTTCTTTGGTGTGGGCTGATAGGTGGATTTGAAGCTCCCTAAACAGACCACTTTTATGTTTCAAGATGAAGTATGATCAAGGCGGCTTATTGGATGCCTACCCCCTTGATCCTAACTTAAGCTATAAATTCTTTTGTGGGCCCTGTAGGGAGAACTTAGTGAGTTTGGTTAAGTTAATTTTAGGTGTCTTCGCTTTTCTTAGTGGGTGAGTGTGTGTGAGCACAAAGTGGACAAGCAAATAGTTTGAACGTGTGGATATTTGATGATCCTTTACAAAATCCCATATTTAAACTATGTTGTATTGTTCCTGGCTCAAAAGAAAAACATGTGTGGATAATGGGTGGCTTTCTATTTTTCCTAGTTAATTTATGTGACCAACTATAGGGAGATGGAGAATTGTGAATAGGGAGCGTTAATATGCTTACCTAGGATCACCGGAGGGTGCAAAGGTAGCAGAGATTACTTTCTCTTCTATAAAAAATTCAATCCTAGTCTCGAAATTCCTAGTGCAAAAATTGAACTAAACTAAAACTTTTACACTAGAAAAAAAAAAAAACTAGCTATGCATGTGTGGTCTTGGGCCACTTACCTTGGCTAGTTATCTAGGTTTGTAAGTACCAAAATTTGCAAAACATAAAAAATTGTCGGAATGCAAGTTATTTTCCCCCCTACTTAAACTAAGTGTGAACTTTGCAAAAATCAACTTGAATTAAAACTAACACTAAGCCTACAGAAAGTAGCTAAGAGTGAGCTTTAACAAGCTGTGCGGTACCACAACCAGTGCTGGCAGGTGTATTAGGGGCTTCCAAGCAATTTACAAGCAAGAAAAGACAGAAACATGGGAGAAATTTATCATTCTGTATTTTGCGTGCAAAAGGCTAGAACAAACGTGTTGTCCACGCAGGTCAGCTCTGAACGCACGCCCTGCACGTTTATGGGGAGAAAAAACGTGCAAATTCCTACAAGAAATTTTTTTGGAGTTGTTTTTCTTCAGTCTGTCACTTGGGATGAACTAGGGACTGCAAGAGAAATCAGGGGAAATTCATCTCCACTCCACAGCATAGACAAAGGTCTCTACAAAAAAGGCACAACCACATAAACTTGGTAATAAACCCTAGTGGAGTCACCAATCCTATTGGAGTGTGTTTGGTGCACGTATGTACGAAATCACACCAACTTAAGGGGTGTGGTCTACCCACTTAAGTTATTGGTAACAGGTAGAGAAAGAAGTGGAGTCAAGAAAGTTAGTGGAACAAGCTAGAATCATAAGCATACTAGATAGAGAAATAACATGCATATATAAACTAAAAATAAACTAAAAAAACTAAAACAAATAAATACGAGCTCTAAAAAGATTCAAATGACAACAATGATATGAACAGTGGCTCTAGGCCCCTCTTATTGAGTGCTGGCAGTAATAAGAGTGAAACTTTACCCTCTTGCCAAAGGGCCCCTATACTATGAGTTCTAAGTCCCGATGCAAGGATTTTTTTATCCCAATCTTGCCTCAGTGCAATCTCCCTCTCTCTCTACTGTGTTGGACTGAACTTATTGGATGGCCAACAATTGAGTCCCCTCTACCTTCATCTCCAGCTCACACACTATTGGTATTTCTTGCGCAATTCTGGCTAGCATAACAATGTGTTCATAAATTATTCATCTCATGGTGGCCTTATATAGGAGATTTCAAATCCTCCCTTCCCTCTCTTGGTACATTGTGGATGGTGACCCAAGAGAGGGGTATGATTCCTTTGTGCGCTCCAAATATTCCATTGTGTGCTTAATTGGTGTCTAAGGAGGCATTGGTGGTTGTCCTTAGGCGGCTTGAAGTGAGGAATCACTTGTTGTTTGTTTTGTGTGGTCCCAAATAGTGACATTTCTCCACTCCCAGGATTGCGCACATATCGGGCAAGAAGGCACACGAAAGGCACTCTTCACAAATGATTACGTGCGCAAAGAGCATTTAGGACTTGTTCAAATTTGATTTTCCTTAGAACTTAGAGTTTTTTAAATACTTTCTAGATTCTGTAATGTCTTCCAGGCCGGTAAATCCTTTTTCTTGACATTAATTAATGTCGTCTTCTTATGTACGCTTTTCCAGTGTTAACACCTATGATAAAAGTGTGGATCATACATGTGACAAAGTGTGGATTCTCTTTGAGTTTACACAAAAATGAAATGTGGAATTTGAAGTCATTTTTAGTGTTTCAGTGCAGACATTATCTGAGATGTGAACAAGTGTAATAAAGTCAAAACTATCATTTACCTACCTGTGAATACAATGCGGATCTGAAGGGTGGATTTCTCTGTGTAATAGTGCAGTCAATAAGTGTTGTTTTTATCTGAGGTGGAAAAGTGGTAAATACAGGAATAATTAAAGATCACCATGATGTATGTGATTTACTATGATGCGAATAAATGTTTCCGTTCAGTTTGGAAGAATAAACTTAGGCAATCTCTCTAATGACAGAATCGGGTTTTCAATATGAATGTCTAAAGTGGATGTGAAAAATTAAGGGTCAATGCTGGATAGGAAAAGAGACGAAGGTAAATCTAGAATTTACCTTCCTTCTCACAGTTAAAAAAAGAAAGGACAGTACAGACTGGTGCAATAAATAAATATCGCCATGGAAGATCGTCAAAGAAGAAGTAACAAGGTCTTGGAAGCATTCATAGGTCAAGAGTCTAAGTCTGGGTCATGGTACTTGTCATTTGAAGATCTATAAGAAGAATTTCTCGTGTGTTTTCTTCTCCAAGAGGGAGAGGTTTTTCCCTGGCTCTAGGAAACTAATTTGTGTGTCTTTTGTAATTTGATAATCTACTTGATGTAAGATTAAATAAGCTAAAGAAGAGAAGACATAAATAACTCAAGTAAGATCACAAGTAATTATCAGGAAGAGAATTTGTATTAATCTTCGGCCCTCGAATTTCTCAACATGGTATCAGAGCTAGGGTGCTAAAGTTAAAGGACTATTTGACAAGAATACACTCAAGGATCAAACTTTAGTTTTCTAGAAAGCATCAAAGCAAAATTCAAAGTCTACATTGAAAAGTCAAATCAGTTTGCAAGGAAATCCTCAAGCCATCTCAAGAATACTTTCAACCTTATTCAAAGAATCCACACATTGAGGAGATAATATTTGACATCAAAGATTATTGAAATTTTTGGAAGATAAATCATTAAGCATCACCCAACACTATTGAAGACATATTCTTTCTGAAGGAATCCTTTATCATCAAAGACTCAAGATCACCTACCTTGAAATCAGTGTAAGAGGGAGTTCCTGCCATCATCTTCAACAAGAAAGTTGATAGAAGAAGAAAAGCATCTACTCAAGTAAGTATCTTTATGAATTCATATGAAACTATTAAAATGTTTTATTTACAAGGAAAGAAACAAACTGGTTAGGGTTTCAAACTTTCCTGCATAGAATACAAGGATAATGAATTCATGCCAAATTCATGAAGGAAGATATAAGATCCCAAAGGATTCTTATAGAATCCATAAAAGACTCTATCATCTCTGATGTACCAAATCTAGAATCATCAAAAGGAATATATGAGAAATTGGTGGAGTTATTCTCTGTGATTACTACAGGAGAAGAAATCTCTCTGATCAACTGCAGGAACTAGGAGAATTAATGTTTGACTCTGAGATGACTACAGTGGTGTTGAATGCTTTGCCATAAGAATGGGGAAACTTCAATTCGGGATTATATGGGAAGATAGAAGCCACACCATTCCACGATTTAGGGTATCTATGTAAAATAGAGGAAACAAGATTGAACGGAAAACCTATTACAGGATCAAGTGAAGGGAATCAAGCCTTTGCAGCCATGTCCAGGAAGAAAGGAAGTTTCGGTAAGTTTTGGTCCTCAGAGTAAAAGAAGAAATTTGGACAAAGCATGATGCCTTGGATATGATAAACTTGGGCATTATAATAAAAATTGTCCTTAATCTGAATAAGGACAAGAGAAATATGGAAGAAGCCCATGTCTCTGAAATGAGGAAAGAACCTGATGCAAAGAAATCTAAGAAAGAAGAACCGAGGGATCTCCACTACGATTGATATCATCTTCTCCTTTAGGTGATTTCTGTTGGTTGTATGATAGGAAGCATTGTAGCATCCTGATAGAAGCATGGTGGGAGCTCCTGGTGAATCAGCTCCATGAAAACCTCTCTGATAAAATTACTAACGGAAAGCAGTCATCAAGAGCAAGGGTCATCATGGAAACATATTTCTGGGATGTGATGACATATTGATGGAGCAGACCAAGGGAATGAAGCTCCTGATTCTTGAGAAATTGCTACAAGATGACTCGAGGGAAAAAGGTATGAGGTATGTATATATATTTATATGCTGACATTGGATGACGTGAAGTAATGTCATATGATTGCAAGTAATGGACTTCTGTATTTAGAAGTATGATCTATGGAGGAGTATCTCTCGTTGCACAGACAAATGAAATCAACATAATATGTCCTCATAGAAAATGAGGTGGTTGTATATGAATGGGAAACTAGAAAAGTTGTAAGTTCCTGGGAATAGAGAATGTTCAGAAAGTAAGAGATCATGAAATGCAACCATGTCAAGAGGCAGTTATCATTTAGAAGCCAAGAAGATGTGACTAGGAGATCTCCTGGGAGGATATGTAGACTCTGATAGAAGTCTAGTAAATAAGAAGACCCTGGACAAAACATATCATTAGGAGATGTGTCAATATGAATAGAGGATACCGATGCCTATAGGAAGATGTCATCGTGAAAGATGATCACTGAGGTAACTTTTTTTTTTAAATTTCATATGTATATGTTTATCTGGATGAATTTGTGCAGGGTTCCTAATCATGAGAAAAGATGTATGATCCTTGGAAATGATTCAAAGAAAAGTAGCATGGAATAACGGTGAACCAGATGAGAAGGATTGATGAATCAGTTTCTGATAGTGGACATGACTCGTGACTAAAAGTGATGGATTATTTGTGCCCTATGAAGCCAAAATTTGAAGATTCTTCAATATCGAAATCCATGACATCGAGGGGAGGAATTCTTCATGAGTAGTTGGATTGTTGCTGCAGGACCCTGGTTGAGAAGGAGCCTGGTGGTAATTTTTTTACTTGGAAGAAACTTGAAGGCTGCCCTTCCTGTGTTGAGAGAGAGTGACATGTGTCATGGAATAGACTAGGACTAACAGCCGTAAGTCTTACTGAAGGCCATGTGAAGAGAATGGATAGACACATCATTCAGGCCTTCACCTGGAAGACAGAATGGAGGATTAGGTAATCATCTGAAATTCTATACTCTTCAAGAATGAGATAGGAAATTCAAGATAAGAGTAGTCGTGGAACACCCAGTCATACTTTGGTAACACCTGGGTGGAATATGTACCTTGGAGAGACAATGACTATGGTCTCTATAAGTCATGTGTCTCGTCAGCATTGAAGCCCATTGTATCGTTGAGAGATGGGGCTATTAGTCAAGGCCTTGCACTAGGAAAATTTTGGTTGATATGATGTTATACAAATGCGATTACCAATCCAATTCTTCTTATGACATTCTACAGTTTGAAAGTGACCATGTACCTGTATGAATACCTCCCTAGTTAAGAGGGAGTGTTGAAAAGTGTAACTAGGCCAGTCTTCATATTGACTATGTAATTATGTAATTATGTATTTTATGTAAAGAATAAGACAAAGATAATAAAATGTATTTTGTTCTTGCTTCATGGGTTTCATGAGCAAGAGTTTATTATAGATTAAATAGACATCTTCTTGATTTCTATTAGGGTTTGTGTCTTCTAGAATAAATATAATTAAGTGTAATTCATATGAAGGACCTATTCTAGATAATTCTCCAATACCTTGTGGAAGAATGCTTGTAATAGCCCTCACCAATGCTAGAAGTCAAGCGGTTATGATATGCTACAAGTTGGCCTTAAAAATACTAGATGAGTCGGCCTAAAATCTATAAGTATTGGTCAGATTTGGATCATGGACCTAAGTGATATATCAAAATTAAAAGTGTTCAGAAGTGTGTCAAACCTGAGTGACTGGATAGATCTCGTATTCCTGATTCCAGCGCTGTGAACAATTTGAAAAACCGACACCGTATGAAGAAGTTATTGCAGTTTGAAAAGTCCAGTAAACTACAAATTTTGGACTTTGACGAAGTTTGACAGGTTTTGGAAAATTTTAAAAAAAAATTCCAGGGAATATTCCTCAAAATATTCCCCAGAATATTCATTCTGGACCAACCAGTGAATGAAAAGTGTCAGCATGTAATGGGAGGTGGACTGTACGTGGTTGTGTTCTTGACCAATTAAAGGTCGCCACGTGGCCCATGCACATTGGTGCAAAATTTTGTGGACTCCCCGGGAGTCGACCACCTGACCTCCCCGCCTGCATGCAAAGGTCCTAACCAACTTGGATACCAATTAGTTCTTAACTAGATGGTGTAGCGGCATTTATTTATGGTTTAATGAAAATGCATATGGGGGTTATGCGTTAACTACCTGTTTGACCGTGGAGTATGGGAACCTTATCCCATGGTTTGTGCATAGTTCCCCAACGGTTACGGTCTAGACCACATAATTTTAGGACATGTGCCCCAATCCAAAACTGAAACATTTAATTGTGTGGTTAGACCTGGCGGAGTATTAGCGGAGGCCACCAAAATTCGGAAATTTCCAAACTTATCTGCACTTTAAGTCCAGTTCCTCCACCTCTAGTGGAGCTTTTTAGGGGTCGCTAGACAAATTGAGCGTAGGCTCTATCTTGAGCTAGATTCGACCAATTTTCGAGTGAAAATAGTCAATTTCGACTATCTCAAACATTATAGACTTATTGGTGAGGGTTTTAGATCAATTAGAGAACTTTTGAGCAGGTTTTCTTTAGAAAATTTCAAGGGGCCACCAAGGCGCAGCAACAGAAAGAGGCTTAGCCAGTGCAACTTGAGGCCTCTCTAAGTAATCCAACAGTAAATTTTGGATGTTTCACAAATTATGGAACTAATGGTGTGGTTTGAAGAGCCTGTAGAGGAATTTTTAAGGTCGAGATGCTTCAGTGAAGTGCCAAGGGCCACTAGGGCCAGCAAGTGCCAACAGTAGTTCGAGGTCTAGCCAAGGCAACTAGAGGCCTTATTCAGAAAGCCAATATTTATTTCTAATTGTAATGAGAATTATGAATCCAATGGAGGAATTTGTAGAAGCTTTTGAAGACTTCTAGAGGTTCAGAACCCACAGATAATTTTTCTTTGACCCTAGTGCCAGGGGGTGCCACCAGGTGTTAGAGGCAAAACCGGAGTAGTCGGAGGCCAATTGAACCAATAGTATATTATGACTATTTTTGACATTCTGAATCCATTGAAGGGATTTTTAGAATCATTTGAATAATTTTGAAGGTCTAGAACCTACAGGGAAGTTTTCGGCAGCCTAGTGCCAACCGTGGAGGGAGGACTAGATTGGGGATGCAGTGCTCAATTTGAGAAAATGATCAGTCCATTTTCGAGGTATGATATTTACTGGAGATATTAGGTGAGGTTTTAGAGATATAAAAATAATTCTGAAGGAGTTAGTGCCATAGAGAAGCTCAGTGTAGCTCAAGTGCACCGATAGAAAGAATCAAGTCTAACGAAGCCTAGATCTGTTTGCATAGTGATGAAAGCCATGACAAGGTTATAATGGTATTCTAAATCCATTGGTTCATTTCAATTAACCATTGAAGTTGATTTTGTAACTTGTAAAAGAAATTTTGCCATAATCCCAAAGAGCTAAGTCAAGATGACAATAGCTCAATGAGACATAGCCCACGTTATTCGGGTGAAATCCTAGATTAATTTTGATGTTATGTGTTGATTTTTATTTGCTACATTATATGGCCATTTCACATGTTTAATATCAGCAAAAAAAAATGGCTTAAAGCACTTTAACAGTTAAAAAACATACACCTATTTCAAGTATAAAATTCTGCAAAAGTCAAGTATAAGCTAGATCTTTTATTTTTTTAACTCAGTGGGAGATTCTTGAAAATCATAACAAGTTATCCATCCCATTTTCAGATTAGGTTGGTATCAGAGCACTTGGTTTCTTGATTGACAAAGAAATAGCTTACTTTTTGACTTGAAAGGTGTTTAAACGATGCAAAGAATTTGATTGTTTGCAAATTGACTGTTGCTTGATTTTGATAGAGGTGAAGGGAAAGATATTGTTAGATAAGTCCAGAAGAGGACAAGAAGGAAGAAATTTTGAAGGTATCTTCCTTACCCAAAGGACCTCAAGGCATCCCTTGAAGCACAAGAGGGAGTTTGCAAAAGGTTGCTTGAAGAAGAGCTTGAATCTACAACCATTTTGTTTTGAAGCTTTGTCAATTGCTATTGAAAGATTTGTGAAATTTTTCATTTTCATGACGAAAACTTCTTCAAGTGAGGTTTCAAAATCCCCTTCCTTCACATGATTCTTCGATGAAGACATGATGCGAGACCTCTACATCTTGAAGGACATCGTGCAAATTCTGTTTGAATATACAAGAGAAAGCACTAGACTTCATGAGCAATTGATTGCTATGAAGCAAGATAAGGAGGAAATTCTTCAAAGAATGCATGAGATGGAGATGCAGCTCCATCAATCCCAAGAGGCTTTGACCAAGAACATGCGTGAAGTAGAGGTAATTCACTCTAATTTTTGTTCAGTTTCCTCTTCAGATAGATGAGCTGGTTCATTTGAAAAGCACACTAGAGGTATAGGGTCAAGCTAATGTTTTAAATGGGCTATGAAGGCAACGTTTTATGAAAACATGCATAAGGCATGATTGATCCTATTTTGGTTGAGGAGAGACCTAAGAAATTTGAACTTGGTTATGTTCAATCTAATGGCGAAAACTCCAAAGACATGAAGGCATGTGAGACAACTTCAAAGAGAACTTTTGTTCCAAGTTCTAATCCACAAACATGTCAAGTTTGTTTTCAAGTGATTTCCATTGTTTAAAGCATATGTTGCAGCAAGATGTGTGTACACATGCAACTTATGGCGAAGCTGGATCCTCTACTAGTTCATCTCCTCATGAAAGTAAAAAGGATGGACATGCAAAACAACACTTGAGGTATAATTCTTCCCATAGTCAAGTTGATTATGTTTATTCAAGGCATGACAATTCTGCATGCATGAAAGGAATAAAGAGTTGTTGTGCATATTTTGGTCTGTGTAACCATGTTGTTTCAAAATTTTGGAAGAGGATGAAGGCATACAGGAAGCAGTTGAGGCAAAGGCAACTTGCAAAGAAGTTGCAAAAGACTTGCACATATTGCCAAAAGAGGGGACATGTTGTTGCTTGTTGGAGCAGGGTCTCCCACACTGATGAAAGCTGGTCCAATTTTGTATTATTTTGATTATATTTAGTCTAGCATAGGGGTGATAGGGCAGAAAAAGCCCCAATACGTTGTAAGCAAGTAAATAGGTAAAACTAGGAGTCCGCAAACCGTGGTAAGTCTAGGCTAAATTGGTATAAATAGTAAGTCTTTTTTAGTTGATAGGAACAAGAAGATGAATAGAAGTGAATGCTAAGTGTGGATTGTTAGTTCTGGGTTTCGGGTATTTGGGTCGGACTCCTGCTGGCTGTGTGCACAGAGATCCTTTGTCCTGCTGTGTGCGGACCCTGCTGGCTGTGTGCACAGGTGGGATTTGGGGTTATGTAAGAATTTACTGATAACATATGAGAAGTATTTCTGGCATTTGGTTCTAGATCTATCTGTTATATGAATCTACGCTCTGTGTTAAATATGTGATAAGGTACGAATAATCTGTGTTATCTGCTGTGTTTATTTATAATATATGTGATCTGGACTATTACGTGTACTGTGATTTATATCTTTGTTGGTCGAACGCACGTGGATGTGGACCTCAGATCTAGATCTGTAATACTGTGTACACCGATTATCTATTTAAGCCTATGAACTAGCTCTGTTCTATATATCTGTGTGCTGTGCGTGGCTTGGCTTACCTGCTCTCTTGGCCAGTAGTATAGGGGTTTGTTCTCAAACCTTAACATGTGAACATAGGTCAGGACCCCTAAAGCCAACAAATGGTTTCGTTGCTGGGACCAGGAGCATTTTGAAAGAGTAGTCAGGTAACGCCAAAATTCCTAAAAGAAGTTAGATATGGCTGTGAACTTAAAGCTACCTACCTTCAAGGGTGCGGGTGATGAAGATATGGATAGGTTCTGGTTTGTTGCTGAATCGGTATGGACAGCGCAAAACATTACAAGTGATTCGGTGAAGCAGGCCCAACTATCTCTGGCTTTCGAGGAAAGAGCTCTGGATTGGTATATGGGATACATTATACAACATGCAAATGCAACTATTGATGAGATCAAAACGACACTAAAGCAGCAGTTCAAAAAACCTAAGTCCTATTCGTAGATATTCAACGAACTAAAAGACATGAAGCAGGGACCATATGAGTCTGTATGGGAAGCATATCAGTGATTAAAAAAGCAATCCGAGAAGGAGGGTTCAAGTATGACGATAGGCAACATACAGAATAGTTTATTGTTGTGCTCTTGCCATACTTATGGATACCAATGGGTTGCCAAACTATTGACACCCAGGAGAAGGCGTTGGAAGTAGCCATGAAACTGGAAGTTGCACCAAGGGACGAGACTCAGCTGGGCATAAAACAAATCCAGGGTAAATTAGAAGCTATGCAGGATGAAATCCAAAGCCTATGAAAGGAGCACGAAAAGGGTCTAGTCCACTACAATCCCCAGACACGAGGAAGCCGAGGAAACCTTTGCTATGGTGCAATGACTATTGGGTTGAAGGATCGCATGATACTCATCATTGTCCCTGCCTAGCCACATACATCCCAGAACTAAAACAATGATGGTGCAGATTTTGCAGGTCCATAGGCCATGATGAACAAAATTTCCGAACATATGAATTAATGATGGATCGAGGAAGTATATACCGAATGAGATCGAAGTCCGCATTGCCTAGATCATCCATCAGTAGTAGAAGTTCCCCTACTAGAAGCGGGAATAGAGGGAAAGGGGGAAGCGCAAGTGGAGAACGAGGATAGTTAGTCTGTTATAACTGTGGGGAGGTAGGTCATTTTGAAAGAGAATGTGTGCAGTTGTCTCGACCAGCCTACAGATATTGCAGGGGGCAGGATCATGTGGTCGAAGAATGTCTAGTCCTGATAACCAGAATAAAAGAGAAGCAACAGAAACCTACACAGAATATCGAGAGGTTCAAGGCTAAATCTCTACCAGAAGGAGCCAATATTAATGTTATAACCCGCAATGTCATGGCCACAGGTGGGAGTATGGAAAAGGCCGAAGCTGAGCTGCTAATTAGAAAAGTGCCCATTAAGTAGGAAGGGTTAGATTTGGCTAAAGAAAAGGATGCTTTTGTCACATCCCACCATGAGATTGACAATACAAAGGTACCTCCGCACGCTACGAAAAATGAGGAGGTAGGAGTATTCCTGCAAGCATGCATGAAGCTCCTTCACAATCAGCAAGTTATGGCGACCCTCCAGGATCTGATCGATAACTGTACAGGTGGAACAACTTTAGTTGTAAGGCTAAAGGACGTCCACAAGCTGTATAACCAGGTGAAGTGCACTAGGCGGGAGATGCGGCTAATAGTACAAATTGGCGACTATGAGATGACTCAGGTCATCCTCGACTTGGGGTCGGATGTAAATGTCCTCCCTAAATAAACATGGTTACAGATGGGGAAACCTCAACTCGAATGGTCAGATATCCAGCTGCGTATGGCCAATCAATAGAAAATAGTCCCATTGGGGAGGCTATCGCAGGTAGTCATTGATATCGCTAGGATTAAGGTACGAGCGGACTTTGAGGTTATTCAGATTGAGGAGGATACAGACCCCTACCAAGCACTCTTAGGGCTAGGTTGGGCCATCGACATGGGTGGTGTCATTAACTTAAAAAAACGCAACATCGTATTAGAAGTCGACGGAACACGGGTGGGCATCCCTTTAGAACATATGGAGGGAGAGCGATACACCGAACCTATACAAACCAAGGAAGAATTAGACCGCATATATAAGTTGACCGCCCAGGATCAGGAGTGGGTCAACCCTACAGACGAAGGTATGCTTTGTTGGGAAAAGGAGAGTGAATGCTTATCCGACACTGAGGATGAAATGGAAAACTGGAAAAACATGTTACATGATGTATTTGCGCTATGCTACATATCCATGGAGGTAAGGGAACTACCCTTCTTTGATGGTTCAGGAGAAGTTGAGACATTCTTGTGAAAACTTGAGGACGACGTCCCGGAAGAGAGGCGATTATGGGCCCTTAATTTGGCCCTATGCGCCACACCCGCGAGATGGTGGGAAACCCACAAGGCGGCACTTCCGAATTGGGAAAGATGTCAGGAAATGATGGTCCTGCAATTTAAAGCTCCGCCTCATATAAGAATTGCAAAGTTCTTCGGCCCAGGAAACCCGCGCAAAAATTTGAAATCGTGGATGGATAATTGGAAGAATCAGACCTCCAAGGAATGGGTTCATTCATTTATCCACACATTAGGCCCAATCCTGACTGCCTGGTACTTGGATGCGGAGCTGCATCAGCGGAAATCTCTCTTGAAAAACTTGTAGGAGGACTTTATCAGGACCTTTGGGTTTTTCGGGGTCAGAAGCATTAGACGAAGCTCTGCAGGACCTATATTCGTATGTATTTGGTAACCTGAATCCATCTACTACAGTCAAGGAACCAACTTGGGATATGCAAATGCGAGACATCGCCAATTGCTGCAATATTACGATCGCTGAGGAAGTGACAATCCGCGCAATGTCTCTATTCCAGAATCTGAAGGTGACCGTGCAGTTGCAGGACCTTCACTACAAATGGTAGATGTAACGAAACCACTAAAGCTGTGCGAAGTCAATATTGGGATGAAAACCCAGCGCAAGTTGGCCAAGATCAGTGATTATTGGGATAATGACACCATCAGCAAGGTGGTGGAGTTGTTGACAGAATATCAGGATCTCTTTCCTACCAAATTCTCCGAACTCAAGGGGATCATTGCCGATCTAGGAGTTATGCACATCACGCTCAAGCCCGATGCCCAACCAATTAAGCAGCGGCCTTACCGATTGAAATCAAAGTACAAACAAAAAGTGAAGGAGGAATTGGATAAAATGCTCACTGTAGGTATCATAGAGACAGTCGAACATTCAGACTGGGTCAGCCCGATGGTTGTTCAAGAGAAGAAAAAAAGGGGGAAATTCATATCTACGTTGACCTACACAAGTTAAATGACGCTGCATACATGACCCGTTATCAATGCCCTTTTTAGATGAAATACTAGACAGTGTAGGTGGTCACGTGTACTCATTTACCGATGGGTTCTCAAGCTATCACCAGATCCTCATTGCCCCAGAAGACCCCAGTAAAACTACATTTGCCACTAAATGGGGGTATTTACAGTATACTGTAATGCCATTCGGACTCAAGAATGCTCCGACTATCTTCTCACGCATTGTGGTTGTAGTGTTCAAAGAATTCATCCACAAGTTTGTAGAAGTCTACTTTGATGATTTGACTGTATTTGGCTTAGTACGAACACATGTCTCGAACCTGCGCTTAATGTTAGATGCCTGTAGCAAATACCAAATCTCCCTCAACATCAAGAAGTGTATTTTCTGCGTACCATTCGGCATTCTGTTAAGTCCCTATATTAATAGTGTAGCCCCTTATTATGTTAGTGTAGCCCCCGTTATTGTTATTATTGTACCCCTGTAACCCCCATATTTTTATTATTGTGCCCTTACATTATTATTGTTAGGTCGGCTAGGATTACATTGTAGCCCCACTAGGATTATATTGTGGCCCCATGGACTCCTAAAAATAGAAGAAAGGAGATATCAACGCCTTAGAAATAAGCCACTTTGAGGGGGCAACCTCCAATACATTACATATATGAACAATTCTTGGATGATACAAATGAACAAAATCTCCTTCTATATATAGGAGTCCATGGGGCCACAATATAATCCTAGTGGAGCCACAATGTAATCCTATCCGACCTAACAATAATAATGTAAGGGCACAATAATAACAATATGGGGGTTACAGGGGTACAATAATAACAATAAGGGGGGCTACATTAACATAATAAGGGGCTACACTATTAATATAGGGACTTAACACATTCTACTCGGGCATATAGTCTGCCAGCAAGGGCTGATGAAGGATCCCGCCAAGATTGTTGTCATAATCAACCTGGCTGTCCCCAAAACTGAAAAACAGCTGCGCTCAATTTTGGGACATACAGGCTACTATATGAAGTTCATTGAGGGGTACGCCCTAATCACAGTGCCACTCGAGAAGCTACTTAAGAAGGATGTCTCTTTTTTTTGGGACACGGAATGTCAGAAAAGTTTTGAACTACTCAAAGAAAAGATGGTTTCGGCACCTATTCTTGTCTTTCCTGATTAGACGAAGGAATTTCGTGTACACTTAGATGCCTCAAGCATCGCTTTAGGTGCCATCCTTATGCAACCGGGTGAGGGGGACATTGATCATCCAATCACCTTTGCTAGCCGAAAACTCTCAAATGCTGAATGCAATTATGCCACAACGGAAAGGGAAGGACTAGCCATGGTCTACGCACTACAAAAATATGGCCACTACTTGCTAGGAGGTCAATTCAAAATGTATACTAACCATTCAGCCTTAAAATACCTAGTGAATAAGCTTTTGTTGGGGGCGAAAATCTGTCGATGGTTGTTGTTGTTCCAGGAATACAACTTTGAAATCATAGTTAAACCAAGCAAGCTGAACACAGGACCAGATCACCTATCCCATATTGATACTAGAGAAGAACCTACTAGTCTGGACGAAGGCCTCCCCGACGTGCAACTGTTCACCATTAAGGTTTTCGATGCACACTTTGCTGATATTATCCAGTTCCTAACTACCAGTATGGCACCAACAGACTACTCGGTCCAGCAAAAGAAGGAGTTGGTCACATGAGTGGTAGACTTTACTATCATCACAGGTCACCTATATAAGTTAGGTGTGGATGAAGTACTACGCAGGTATGTTCTGGAGCACGAGCGACAAGCCATCCTAACAGAAGCACATGAATGAATAGTAGGTGGAAACTATGCAGGCAAAGCAACGGCGCAGAAGATTTTACGAGCTGGGCTATGGTGGCCTACTGTACATAGTGATTCCCGGGATTATTGCAAAGCCTATGATACATGTCAACGAACGGGATGGCCATCAAGGCGTAATGAGATGCCCTTACAATTGCAAATGGCCTTGCAAGCCTTTGATAAGTGGGCCATAAATTTTGTTGGACCTATTAATCTGCTAGGAAAGAAAACAGGCGCTCGTTATATAATCACTGCCACAGATTATGTGACCCAATGGGCAGAAGCCCAAGCAGTAAGATATTGTACTGCGGAGACTGCTGCGTGCTTCATTTTTTAGTAGATTCTAACTCGCTTTGGGTGCCCCAAGATCCTCATGAGTGATCGGGGCACGCACTTTGTTAATGAAACCATCCAAGCCTTGACTGAATAATTCCAGATTCATCATGAAAAAATCACTCCTTATCATCCACAGGCTAATGGGGCTATTGAAGCATTCAATAAAATATTGGAACAGGCGCTAACCAAGGTCTGCAATGCCAACCGCAGTGATTGAGACGTGCGCATCCCATCAGTTCTCTGGGCCTATCGCACCACTTGCAAGAAGTTAACAGGACAAACCCCCTTTAGATTGACTTACGACAATGAGGCCATCATGCCTATGGAGTATATTGTTCCTAGTCTCCGTATTGCAACCTTTACAAATATGGATGACCTAGATGTCCTCGACGAACGCCTGATGCAGCTCACCGCCCTAGAGGAAGATCGGTTTATGGCCAAATTTCATAAGAAAGTCCAGAAAACACGTGATAAAGCATGGCACGACCATCATATCCACCAGAAGACATTTACAGAAGATGACTTGGTACTCTTATAGGACAGCCAGTTTGCGAAGCACCTAGGTAAGTTTCGACAACATTGGTTGGGTCCCTATCTAGTCAAGGAAATCATGGATGGAGGAGTTGTCCGGTTGGCCACCCTACAGGGTGATATGCTTCCAGGATACTTTAATGGTAGTAGACTCAAGCCATATCATAGCAAATGACTACATGGTCGGAGTAGCTGCAATCTGTCGGCCAGGTCGTGGCAGTATCATCGAGGACTTCGAACGCAAGAGTCGGCTGAAGAAATATCTGTTACACTACTTCATAGCACAACCCTTCACCAATGGAGTATAACGATTGTGAAAACGTTGAAGGTACCTCTTTCCCGGAATAGCAACGCTGCACGGAAGAGGAAGGAAGACCTATGACCACCGTGACTTAGGACGAGTCACAATATTGTGTTGGGGGATTGTTGGAGCAGGGCCTCCCACACTGATGAAAGCTGGTCCAATTTTGTATTATTTTGATTATATTTATTCTAGCGCAGGGGTGATAGGGCAGATAAAAGCCCCAATACGTTGTAAGCAGGTAAATAGGTAAAACTAGGAGTCTGCAAACCACGGTTTGCAGACCATGGTAAGTCTAAGCTAAATTGGTATAAATAGTAAGTCTTTTTGAGTTGATAGGAACAAGAAGATGAATAGAAGTGAATGCTAATTACAGATTGTTAGTTCTGGGTTTCGGGTATTTGGGTTGGAATCCTGTTGGCTGTGTGCACGAAGATCCTTTGTCCTGCTGTGTGCGGACCCTGCTGGCTGTGTGCGGAGGTGGGATTTGGGGTTATGTAAGAATCTTCTGATAACATTTGAGAAGTATTGTTGGCATTTGGTTTTGGATCTATCTGTTATATGAACCTACGCTCTATGTTAAATCTATGAAAATGTACGAATAATCTGTGTTATCTGCTATGTTTATTTATAATATAAGAGATCTGGATTGTTACGTGTACTGTGATTTATATCTTTGTTGGTCGAACGCACGTGGATGCGGACCTAAGATCTAGATCTGTAATACTGTGTACACCGGTTATCTATTTAAGCCTGCGAACTAGCTCTGTTTTATAGATCTGTGCACTATGTGTGGCTTGGCTTACCTGCTCTCTTTCTAGTTGCGGAAACCTAGTTCCAGCACCCTCCCATACTGCTTCGGGTGAGGCACGTCATTGCCAAAAGGGCCAATAGTATAAGGGTTTTTTGGCAAACCTAAATGTGTGAACCTGGATCAGGACCCCTAAAGCCAACATTGCCCAATGTTGGACACTGCATCCAACTAATCATCCCAAGCACATGAGGTAAGAGGATAGAAATAATGGTGAAAGTGGAACCAAGGATTCCATTATTGATGTGAGAACAGATGTTTCACATGAAGAATATTTTCAGCAGCAAAAGTCATCATGGAAGTGGCTTGGTGAGAAGTGGTTTGACTTCTTTACACAATAAGACATACATTCATTTGTACATATGCAAATTTCAGTTATGTATGCATGTTTTCTATTGTAATCTCACGTTTGTTTGAGCCACCTTGGATCAATGATCAAGGACATGATGTTTAGCTACATTCTATAAATTTCTCGCCAGAAATTTCTGAGTGAGTTCAAGGAAGACAGTTCTTAACAGGAGGACAAGCACATCCAGGAAGGAACGCGTTGACTACCTTAGAGTTGTGGTTCAAAGGCACTAAGATATGCAAGGAAAGTGTATGGAGGCTGAAAAAAAGAGGGCTTTGTACTCTCATCTACTGTGCAGATCAGTATATCAGTCTTTTGGGGTCCAAAATATTCCCAATGGGGAGGTGTGATCAGATTTGGATCATGGACCTAAGTGATAGCTCAAATTCAAAGTGTTTGGAAGTGTGCTAAACCTGAGTGACCAGATAGATCTCGTCTTCCTAATTTCGGCGCCGTGAACGGTTCGAAAAACTGACACCATATGCAGGAGTTATCGCAGTTTGAAAAGTCCAGTAAACTGCAATTTTTGGACTTTGACCAAGTTTGACTGGTTTTGGAAAATTAAGAAACAAATATTCCAGGGAATATTCTTAGAATAGTCTAGGGAATATTCTTGGAATATTCCTTCTAGACCAACCAGTGAATGACAAGTGTCAACATGTAATGGGAGGTGGACTATACGTGGTTGTGTTCTTGACCAATTAAAGGCCACCACATGGCAGGCTCGGAGGTCGCCACGTGGCCCATGCACATTGGTGCAAAATTTTGTGGGCTCCTTGAGAGTCGACTGCCTGACCTCCCCACCTCCACGAAAAGGTCCTAACCAACTCGGATACTGATTAGTTCTTAACTATATGGTGTAAAGACATTTATTTATGGTTTAATGAAAATGCATATGGGGGTTTGGGGGGCCAGCCCCCCCATGTGGCCGTAGCCCCAGAACCACAGGCCAAAATTTAAGTGCCAATAGACTCAGCTTCAGTTTAAACATTTTAACGTGTTCACAGGCCAATCTTCTACCTCGACGGTTGTGTTAACTACTTGTTTGACCGTGGAGTATGGGAACCTTATCCCATGGTTTGTGTGTAGTTCCCCAGCGGTTACAGTCTAGACCACGAAATTTTGGGACACGTGCCCAAATCCAAAAATGAAAAATTTAATTACATGGTTAGACATGGCATATTATTAGTGGTTGCGACCAAATTTTTGAAATTTCCAAACTTATCTGCAGTTTAAGTCCAGATCCTCCACTTTTAGTGGAGCTTTTTAGGGGTCACTGGACAAATTGATTCTAGGCTCTATATTGAGCTATATTCGACCAATTCTGGAGTGCTAATATTCAAGTTCAACTATCTCAGAAATTCCAGAATCATTGGGGAGGGTTACAGAGCCATGAGAGAATTTTTGACCAGGTTTTTGCTTCAGAGAAGTTCAAGGGGCCACCAAGGCCTCTAGGGGGCAGCAACAAAAAGAGGCTTAGCCAGTGCAGCTTGAGGCCTTTCTCAGTAATCCAACAGTCAATTTTGGATGTTTCAGAATTCTGGAACTAATGGTGTTTTTTTCAGAGCCTTTAGAGGACTTTTGAAGGCCGAGATACTTCAGTGAAGTTCCAGGGGCCAGCAAGTGCCAGCAGCAGTTCGAGGTCTAGCCAGGGCAACTAGAGGCCTTATTCAGCAAGCCAATTGTCATTTCTGACTGTAATGAGAATTATGAATCCAATGGAGGATTTTTCAGAAACTTTTGAGGACTTCTATAGGTCGAGAATCCACAAAGAAGTTTTCTTTGACCCAAGTTCCAAGTGGTGCCACCGGGTGTTGGAGGCGAAACCAGAGCAGTCGGAGGCCAATTTCAGTGAACCAATATTCTATTCTAACCATTTTTGACATTTTGAATCTGTTGAATGGATTTTTAGAGTCATTTTAAGACTTCTTAAGGTCGAGAACCTACAGGGAATTTTTGGGCAGCCCAATGCCAACTGTGGAGGGAGGATTAGATTGGGGATGTAGTGCTCAATTTGAGAAAATGAACAGTCCATTTTGAAGGTCTGATATGTGCTGGAGATAGTAGGTGAGGTTTTAGGGATAGAAAAATAATTCTGAAGGATTTAGTGCCATAGAGAAGCTCAGTGTAGCTCAAGAGCACCGACAGAAGGAATCAAGTCTAAGGAAGCCTAGATATGTTTGCAGAGTGATGACAGCCATGACATGGGTATAATGGTATTCTAAACCCATCGTTTCAGTTTATTTAACCATTGGAGTTGAGTTTGTAACTTGTAAAATAATTTTTTCCATAATCCCAAAGAGCCAAGTCAAGATGGCAAGAGCTCAAGGAGACATAGCCCACGATATTCGGGTAAAATTCTAGATTAAATTTGTTGTTATGTGTTGTTGTTTATTTTTTGTATTATATGGTCATGCTTAATATTAGAAAAAAACAAATGGACTTAAAGAACTTAAACAGTTAAAAAACATACACCTGTTTCAAGTATAAAATTCCGCAAAGTCAAGTATAAGCTAGATCTTTTATTTTTTTAACTGAGTGGAAGGTTCTTGAAAAGAATAACAAAGTATACAACCCATTTTCAGATCAGGTATGGTCGGCCTCAAGACAGTAAATCTGTCTCTATATATACCTATGACCTGCGGCTCATTCACAAAATGTTTTTCGGTGATCTCTGTAATAATAAATGCGGAAAATACATGTGATACAATGTAGATTATACATATGAAGAAGTGTGGATAATACATATGACAAAGTGTGGATTATACCTGTGAAGAAGTGCAGACTATACCTGTGATAAAAGTGTGGATCATAGCTGTGAGAAAGTGCGGATTCTATTTGAGTTTACACAGAACTGAAATGTGGAGTTTGAAATCAATTGCATTGTTTCAGTGTAGACATTATCTGATATTTTAACAACTGTAATGAATTCCAAACTATCATGTACCTACCTGTGAATACAATGCAGATCTGAAGGGTGGATTTCTCTATGTAATAGTGCAGTCAATAAGTGTCAGTTTTATCTGAGGTGGAATAGTGGTAAGTACAAGAAGAATTACAAATCACCATGATGTATGTGATTTACTATGATGCAAATGAATGTTTCTGTTCAGTTTGGAAGAAGAAATTTGGACAATCTCTCTAATGACATAATCATGTTTGCAATATGAATGTCTAAAGTGGAATGTGAAAAATTAAGGGTCACTGCTAGATAAGAAAAGAGAGGAAGGTAAATCTAGGATTTACCTTCCCTCTCACAGTTAATAAAAGAAAGGACAGTACAGACTGGTGCAAGAAATAAATATCAGCATGGAAGATCGTTAAAGAAGAAGTAACAAGTTCTTAGAAGCATTCATAGGTCAAGATTCTAAGTCTGGGTCATGGTACTTGTCACTTGAGATCTATAAGAAAATTTTCTCATGGGTTTCCTCTTCAAGAGGGAGAGGTTTTTCCCTGACTCTAGGAGCCTAATTTGTGTGTCTCGTGTATTTTGATAATTGACTTGATGAAAGATTAAATAAGCTAAAGAGGAGAAGACATAAATAACTCAAGCTCACAAGTAGTTATCAAGAAGAGAATTGTATTAATCTCCGGCCCTCCAAATTTTCAATAGGTGGAAGGTAGTTTTTAAGGCCCACTGTAAGAAAAATCTAAGCTTTTAATGTCGTGTCTGATGGAAAAAAAGGTGCCGACTTGGGATTTAATTCTAAAAAGATATCTAGCAGGGTCTGGATATTTATTCCTATGTAAGAATGGTGAAGAATCGGACAAGAATATTTTCATGACTTGCCCCTTTTTTCAAAAGGTTTGGATTAAATGCAAAAATAAAGTAGGTCACGCAGGGGAATGGGCTAGGGAGAATCTGGAGGGTGCCTAGATAAATTGGCTCTCCAATCAAGCTTGTTGAGCATTCAAAGATTTACCCCTTATCCTATGTTGGGGTGTATGGTTGCCTCATATCAAAGTCATATTCCAAGACAAGCCTTCAATTCCTGAATGCTTATAGTTGACGTTATGGCTAATTTAGCTCATTTCCCTTAGGAAAAATGAATCACCCCTACTAGGATTGTTATTGAAAAATGTATAGATCATTATTTCTGGAGGATTTTTTCGATGGTTCATCAACCAATTCCAAGTTGAACAATGGTGGGTGATTTATCCTTTTCCTCTCAATTTCTCACTATTTTAGAGTTAAAATGGGGTTGGGTCTAGGTTTAAACAACAAGTTTGAACTATTATCATGTAATAATTTACTTCTTTTCACCTTGGCTAAATGATGTACTCACATCCAAGTTTTTGGGGGCATCCATGTTGATCATCAATTGGTTAAATGATATTCAACATTGTAGGAACATTTCTCTCATTCCCATTTTTGAAGAAATTAAGAGGTTGATTAACTCATTTATCTTTTTCAGTTGTTCTCACATCTATAGGGAAATAAATTACGATGTTGACTGCCTCTCCAAGGAAGTTTTGTTGATGGCAGCAGGGCCCTGGGAGATCATGAAACATCATGACAACATCATCACCATTGTTTGTCTCACATGACCATCCTGGATCTCCTTATAGGAGTTGTATAAATCAATCTAAAGTCTCTATTTTTTAGTTGATTTGTTTGCAATCTTTATCAATGACTACAACACTTTGACAACTCTTATTATACTGGTGTACTTTGTTGTTTCACTCCTCTTTATCAGTATGTACTCACTGAATATCAATTTTTTTATTTTTTCTCTTGTTTAAGGGGGTCAGTGATCCCATATTAGTTGTATTTATCCTCATTAATGCATCTTTAATGTGCATCTACAAAATGTAAATTTTTCATTATCTTAATTGAATGGAATTATGTTTTTTTCCTTAGGAAAAAAAAAACAATATGGTCCTCACCATTAAATTAAATATTAATTAACAATACTAATATTAATATTAATTCAACTATCCCTGATGGGGGTGATAAACCAAGCCAACAACGCTAACGTATTAACGTGTGGACATTCATTATAACCACATAGTCGGCGGTGTGAGGACCAACCTCCCCGTCCTCTCAAGGCACCTTATGTACAGGAGTTGTTATTTTTGTTTTTCTGAGACCTCCATCAACCTCGAGGCACGTGGGAGGTCAGTCGTATGACATTGATTTATGGAGGGTGGTGAGGTTTTCTACCAAGCATTTTTGGCTTGGTATTGTTTTGGTAAATGCAGCTCAAGCTTTGGGCAAGGGTATGGTTGTTTCAAAGGGCACCCTATTTGGAAAAGGTGGTGACTTCGTCACTGATGTCCCCTCCTCTGCTTATGAGTGTGAATTTTGGTTAATTTCCAACTTGGTGTATGGTCTCTGGTTATCACACGCAGGGAAGGTTTCAGGCCTTTGGATTTGGTATCAACTTGTTGGTCCCACAGGGGTTTGGTGGGTTCTTCTCCACATAGAAGATAAATTTGTCTCACTGCTTTCAGTAGTCCTTTCTCAGGTTTCTGCAAGCTTAGGTGATTTTTGTTGAATGGGTGTGTTGGAACTTGGGTGGTCTGGTTAGTAGGTGTGTTGGAACTTGTGTGCTTTGGTTATCGGGTGTTATACACAGGTTGGGGGATGGTGAATTACAAATCCAAGCCCTCGTTGTTGGATTGGATTTGCATATCCCTGTGTTTACCTTGCATTGGTTGTTTGTGGTCAAGTCAGCATGGGTGGGGTTTTTCTCAATGGTGGAAATTTGTGAAGTAACTCGTTGGTCAAATCCAAACCTTCTTATTGGCGTCAGGTCTGCCATAATGTGTCTGGTTCCCCGCATGGCTTGTTACTCTCCAAAGCTTCAGCCCAATTTGGGTAGTTTGGTGGGTGTGAGTCCCCCTCGTAGGTGGAGGTAGAAACCACTAGTTCTGGTTGGAGTGGTAACAATTCAGGTCATTGAGGAAAGGTGGCCGCAAGGGGTCACGGTGGTAGTAGTGTGGGTCCTTTAGCTCGGTTGGCTTCGGGGGATTGTGGTGGCTCACTGGTTGGTCGTGGGAGTTTCACCCCATGAAGCCAGCCACGGGGTGAAGTGATTCGATGTGATGGTTCAAGGCGATGAGGGAAGGCACGTAATTTGGGATGAGATCAGAGTGAATATTGTTGTTTGAATAACTGTAGAGATTTGATTCAGTCGTTATTGGAATTCCTAGAAACATTGGAATAAGTGTGGCAGGAAGAGCATGGAGAGCTCATTTCCACACTGAAAAAAATGCACCACTTCCAGTTCCATGTCTGAGAACGAGTAGTGGTGATCTGGCGAAGCCAGAATATGTTATCTAAGAAAGTGGAGAAGATGGAGGCTTGGATGGCTCACTTAAAAGAGCACGTCTAGTGCTCCTTCCACCCTCCTCCTCCTCTAGGAACATCTCCAGACAACCTATCCTCCATCACTTCTGATGACAAGTATGGTTACAGGTGTTTTACTTGTTTTATGTGTTTACTGGTGCTTTTGTCCTCCTAAGTCATGGACTATGTATTTAGATGTTTTTCTTTTTCTTTGTCATATATTGATCGCGATAGTCAACAAACCTTGTTGAGGTGAGACTACCTACATTTTTCCACTGATGTACATCTTTTTTGAAGAATGAATATAATCTTGACTTACAAAAAAAATATTAACTCAATAATATTAATAAGAGTATTAAAAATAATAATAATTTTGAAACGATATTAATATTAAAATTAACAATATGGATATTTATCTTAATAATAGCATTAATGTTAATAATATTATTAACAATATTTTTAATAATAATACCAATATCATTTTCCTGGATGGGTTGGTTGTTTTGAGAAAGGGTGGGGGGTGTGTTGTCGTTGTCCCTTTGGGCCACATGCCAAGGGATGTGGAAACACACCCCCATCAAGGTCCCGGTGATGCATGCACGAGCCATGGGGAAGCTTCACTATCCACTGCCCTTTGAGCAATACAATGTTCTTTTCACTCACTGTGACTATTCAATAGATCCTAGTACAAACTTAGTGGATTTTTTAGCCTCTGAGGAGGTTTTCCTATCCAGTCAACACATCTTGTAGAGGGGAGGCATTAATAAGACATTCATTGATTATTATGAAAATCATGACTATGATAACATGCGACTTAATTGGTGGGATAGGTAATATTATCATTGTCAAGTCTAATTTAGGAATCTAAAATAGCACATGATTTTATATCAATCTGGTTTTAGTAAACTTTGAAGCACCTACAGTATGTAATATGAAATAAGTCAGATGGATTCTCTATTCTAAGTCAAAATTAACAACTAAATTTAGGAATCATGAAACAAAATTCTTAACTTATTCACACATACTTGAAATGAAATCACTCTTACTTGACTTAAGAATACTTCAAACTAGGCATATATTGGGATTCCTCACACAAATCCAAGTTCTCTACACAATCATATCCAAAATGCTATGTGTTCACTCGAATATTGAGAAGATGATAAAAGGGGTTTTCAATAAAAGGGGTTGACTAATGCACTAGGGAATTCCTTTCCAGTGGAGGCAAGTGGACACTATGGTAGTATTTCACTCAACTTAGTCAATCTATATGTAACACCCTCTTCCCACATCTACCCAAATAACTATCCAACTAGGGTAAACATATGACGAGAGGCTACTAATATGAGATTCAACCTCCTATATGAATTTGAGCAAGTGGAACCAACAGAAAAATGAGAAACAAACCTCACATTGCATCATTGACATCTCTAGGAGGCAACCCAAACTTCCAGGGCCATGTTCCCGGAGGGGGAACTGATTTTTGACCCATTTGAGGCTTAGTCACGGGAATGTAAGGTTAAGGGAGTGGTTATAGACCCTTATCCATATGATTTCCTTTTCAAGTCCATGGTCAAGGCCCCAAAAGGTCAATATTGTGCCTGCATCTTTGGGATTTGTGCCACATTTTCAGCCCTTGAACCCAAATCACTACCCAAAAATTATTGTAACTTTAGGAGAGGATAAATAAAATTAAAACAAAGACAAGGAATCAATCACATCATCAGAAAATCATTTGTAACCCGCCCAACCATGAAATTCATTCCACCGAACATGTCACAAACATTGCATCTACAGTTATAAACAACATATTTAAACATGGGGGTCTCTTACAAATATTAGAATAGCTAAGAATCATTGATCCCCTGTCGGGTATACGACCAAAGTCCCACATTGACTAGAAGTGGGGAGGATCATGGGTATATAAGGATGGACAAATATCTCCATTGGTATGAGGCCTTTTGGGGTAAAGCCCATAAGCAAAGCCATGAGGGCTTAGGCCCAAAGTGGACAATATCATACCATTGTGGAGATATGTGGTGTTCAGAATCCTTACAAGTGGTATCAGAGCCAGGCCCCGAACTTAGCGAAGTGGATGAATCCTTGAATGCCGAACGAAGGTGGTGGGCCCTGGTAATATCACGATGGGATCCATGGATGAGCTCGGTTAGACAGGCGGTATGCTCCGGATTCTTCATGGACGTGTCCTGGTCCCAACACGGTGAAGAGGAGTTGACCTGGGATAGAGCAAGCTCTCGAGGCAGGTGGTGCTCCATGTAAGGCGTGTGCTTCCAACGCATTGGAGCGGAGAATCCTGGTTGGTAGGGAGTGGACGGATGGATAATCGTTTGAGGGGAGGCTCGATGGTCCTTTGTTTGAGGGGAGGATTTTTGGGTCTACGACCAAAGTCCCACATTGACTAGAAGTGGAGAGGATCATGGGTATATAAGGATGGACAAATATCTCCATTGGTATGAGGCCTTTTGGGGTAAAGCCCATAAGCAAAGCCATGAGGGCTTAGGCCCAAAGTGGACAATATCATACCATTGTGGAGATATGTGGTGTTCAGAATCCTTACATCCCCTACATCATACACTACAATATAGTCTATTTGACCATAGAAACATTATGCATTAATTTACCGATAAAAACATAGATAGAGCCATACATCATCATTGATCAAATACATACTTTTAACCAACATATTAATAACAGAAATACAATGGATATAATAGCAAATAAATCCATACATAAACCAATACATTTTCATACCGAATACTAGAGGAATGAGCTCTTCATTACTGAATGTAAAAACCCTACCAAAGATGGTACTTCCACGTTCCACCCGACCATAGATTGGCAGAGCCAAGTCTCACTTTATCCTATCACCCTCGTGCCATATTCCAAGCATGAATGCGGGAATTTATCAAACACATCAATCAACACCAAACCAGGGCTTCAGATATCAAACTGTCTCAACCCCAAAACTAGTGATTCCACCTCATGGTCGGACATAAATAAGCATCACAAATTGATGTCTATCCAAGATGTTTTATGGCTCCAGATTTTTTGTTCCAAATAGGGCTTCCAGGACTAGTAACTCAACCCCAACTGTTACAAGGCTTCCAGAGCATTTTTCCAACCAGAGCTTCCAAGACTAGTAACTCAACCCACCTAGGGCTTCCAGAGTGTTTGTCCAACCAAGACTTCCAGGGCTAGTAACTCAACCCACAGTTTTCCGTTGGGCTTCCAGATCGTTTGTCCAACCAAGTCTTCCAGGAGATAATAACTCAAACCACAACTACAGAAATCATGAGAAACAAACGGAAAAAAATCAATGGAAATAAACCCACAATACCATGGTTGTCGAGGAAATGTCAAGGCTAGGAAAATTCACATGCATGCAAAAATATAGTGAGGAAAACTTATATGCAACTCGGTACCTACAATCAAATCTCGTTGTAGCTGCTAATCCCGATGTCCACCTGTGCTTTCCTACTCTTCCTTTTCCTTCTTGCTCCAAATCACCAAGTATCCACACTCTCCAAGAGTTCTCCAAGAAAAAACTAAGTATCCAAGAGTATGAGAGAGAGAGAGGATATTGTGAGAGCTCCAAAAATGCACTGACAAAAGGTACCAACTAATCCTCAGAAGCCTTTTTATAGAAGAGGCTTCTAGTTTCTTCATTTTCCATTATTTTCCTTTAATTTCCTCCTCACATGAAACCTGTGACCTTTCATCTCCATTTTCTCATAATTTCCATGATTTTCATAAATAAATGTGCCAAAAATACTTTTTACCTCTTTAATTCCTTAGCCATATCTTTTTCCAATTTCCTTAGCCATAATAAACCATGTGAACACCCGCACTGGGATGATTTTCCCAACATTCAGATTGGAATAAGTGTGTCATCAACCATGGTTATTATTTTAACTTTATTACATGGAATTTTTACTAGGGTTGTTACATAACCCTCTCCCTTGGGGGACATCATCCTCGGTGTTCAATCACACAGATACCTCAACAACACCGCTGAAAAGCAAACATAATTCCCATGTAGCTTTATAACATATCTCAATGTAGTATTTACAATGATCACCCTGCTGGAAAGAAAACCAACATGGCATCCTAACAACATCACAAATATAAATGACATGACACCATACTGCTTATTGGATATTTATAACATAGCTCATGGCGGTATTTACATCCATGTAGTACATATGTAAATACATCCAACCATCACATCAAACATATACTAAAATACTTCCAAAACATATGCTCAAAAAAATCCAACATCACACCAAAAATGCTTTGCCTCAACCGACAGACAAGGAAGTATACATGGATCACATCTGATTCGTCATCTCCCATGTAGCTTCATCAAGCCCAAAGTGCTTCCATTGCACTTTAACTTACTCTATTGCTTGATTCTGGAGCATGAACATATTTTTCTCCAAAATGCACTACGGTTTGGATGGAACTCTCCTTCTTGCTCCACCTGCAATACAAACCAGTCAATAACATGATCAACATATTTAACATGTTTCTTAAGAAATGATATATGAAAAACAACATGTACTTTCACCATGGAACGTAGTGCAAGTTAATAGGCCACTGGTCTGATCCTCTCAATGATCCTGAAGCAACCACAAAAGTGTGGTGTCAACTTGGCACATGATCCAATCTGCAAGGAGCTCTTCTTGGGCTTGATATACAAGTACACCAGATCCCCAACCTGAAAATCCTTGAAAAATGTCTTCATGTTTGCATAACTCATCTACCTATCATGTGTTGCTTTCAAGTTCTGCTTGATCACATGCATTTCATGTTCCATTTATGCCAACATATCTGGTCTAATCAATACCCTATTAATCAGATCACTCCAACTAATAGGAGTGTTTCAACTTCACCCATATAATGCCTCAAATGGAGTCATCCTCAATGACTCTTGATACCCGTTGTTGTAAGCGAACTCTACCAATGGAAGATATTCTCCCCACTTGCATTGTTGATTCATCACATACATCCTCAACATATATTACAATATCTTGTTGACCCTCTCAGTCTATCAATTTTTCTATGAATGATAAGTTTTTTTGAAGGCCAACTCAGTGCCCAAACCTGTAAACAACTCCTTCCAACACTTGGAAGTGAAATTTGCATCCCTATTAGACACAATATTCTGACTATGTCTCTAATAAACACTTGTGCTACTTCACTAACTGAGTATGTAGTCTTCACCAATATGAAATGTGTGTCCTTGGTCAACCTATCCACCACAACCATGATGGAATCATTTTGTCTATCTATCCTCAGAAAACATGTGATGAAGTCCATGGAAATGACCTCCCATTTCCACTTTGGAATCGCAATATACTGTAGCAGTCCACCTGGATTCTTACACTTTTCTTTAACCATATGACAATCCAAACATCTGGCTACAAACTCTGCCACATCCCTCTTCATATTCATCCAATAGTAGAATCTCTTCACTGCAGTCAAAGTCTTATGGTAGCCTTGGTAACCCGAATATGGTTTCACATGAAAGTCCCTCAAGATCACCTTCTTGAGCTCACCGTTATCCAATACATATATCATGTCTCTAGATCTAACCTATCCATCTGTTGGGAGGTGGTAGTCCAAATCTTGTACACTTGCACATGTACCATTACTTGTACATGTACCACTACCACTACCTGTAATTGTACCACAACATGTACCTGCACATGTATTGTCACATGTACCTGTACCTATACTACCACATGTACATGTACATGTACTACCACATGTACCTATACCTATACCAACACCTGTACCTGTACCTGTAACAACACATGTACATGTACTCTGATGCAACCTGTACACAATCTCCATATACTTGTGATCTAGCTGACTTACCTGCAAGATCCTATCATGTAAATTTGTCCCATAGGAGCTCATAGCTGCTATGTGATTTACATGTACCTTCCTTCTAAGAGCATATGTGACCCTATTTTCCTTTACCTTGATGTACTTGATCTTGAAGTCAAACTCGTTGATCATGCCCAACCATCTAACCTATCCGACGTTCAAGTTCTACTACTCAAATAAGTACCTCAACCCAATGTGGTTGCTCATCAATACAAATCGCCTGCCAAGAAGATAGTGCCTCCACATCTTCAGTGCATGAATGATCGATGTTCGCTCAAGATCATGTGTCGGGTAGTTCTTCTCATGTTCATTTAGTTTTCGTGACTCATAGCACACCACTTTTCCATCTCGCATAAGGACTCCACCAAGTCTTTTCCCACAAACATATATACACACTACAAACTCCTTATCTAGATCTACAATATTTAACACTGGAGCATGTGTCAAATTAGGGGAATTTTGAGGTCTAAAATGGGCCTCCTAAGGAAATAATAAAATAATAGCTAAACCAATAAAATAATATTTATGAATTTTCAATTCACTTTTTGCACCACAATCAATGTAACCATAGTTAAATTCAATTCAAAAGTTGTACCAAAGTAAAATTAATAAAAAAATTGTATTGATGTGACTATAAATAAGAATGAGATTTTCAAGAAAAAGTCATTATCATTGAACAACTAATGCATTTGTCCTTTGTACTTAAATAGATTAAAAATAAAATATAAATATAAATTTATAAATTCTTAATTATATTATATGCTATTAATTAAAATTTATATTATTTAAATTGTATAATAACATGTAATTAATATACTATACAAAAATAATATAATATAATAAATGTATATGGATATGCATTGTTTCTTTCAAAAAATATGAAATGACAATAATATATTTTTATTCAAAAAGTGTGAAATGACATTTATTATGAGTACTTTACTTTGACTTTAAAAGTACTTAGAGCACTACCATGGTTAACCATGAGTTTTTATCCACCATTGAGAATGTGACAAGTAAGTACCTTTAACTCAAGAAATGCCACCTCAACTATTAGGGATGATGTCATCCCCTAAAATGTGATTGGTTCTCATAAAGTGAATTTTGATTGTACATTTTCCGTAGGAGACCCATTTTAAACCTCAAAATTCCCCTAATTAGTAATTGCTTAAGTTGCTCAAAACTGTCCTCACCCTCTTATGTTCAATAAAACTTCTTACTTTCCTCTGCAATGATGTGATCGGATAAGAAATCTGTGAGAAGTTCCTAATGAACCTCTTGTAATAGCCTGGCAATCCCATAAATGATCTCACCTCATCTACACTCTTAAGAGCTACCCACTCCATGATGGCCCTTATATTTTATGGATTGATCTGGATTTATGCAGGAACGCAACAGAATACACATATAACCATAAATATAAAAATGCAATAGAAATAACACTTCATTTCATTAATATCAAAGAACTGAAATTTGTTTACAGACATAATGGAAATCAACTAGCTAGGGTGTTGGTAGCTTATGAACTATGTGTTACAATGAGGCTCGAAGGCCTATATATTATTAAGAAATAATGGGAAACCCTAAACATCCAAAAACCTAACCATAGGAGATGAAACGCCAGAATATGGGCCCCATCGGGGTAAATTGGTACATCAATTTCCCGAGGTTGTAACTTTGGCATACTATCTCTATTTGAAGCACATGATACATCATTAGAAATATCTATCTGAGTACTAAAACTACTGGCCGTGAATATGGAATCTGAAATAGACTCATATTCACCAAGGTTTGACACCCAAAAAACGTCGTTTAGGGCCTCAAAACGGCTTTGGAGGTTCAGGACCCGAAAAATTGCTAAAAATAGTAAACTGTGCTATAATTAAGGAAACTGAAAAGATAAAATAAACAATGGTGGGGCCCCAAGTCGAATAGGCGGGTGGCCACCAATATCTGCCTGGATCATGGATCTACTTCAATGCCCTCCCTAGAGACAACATGTCCCAAGTAGTGTAACTTAGTTTGGAAGAAGCTACATTTGTTGAGCTTGGCGTACAACTGATGCTCTCTCAACAACCTCAACACTGGTTCCAAATGCTCGACATTCTCTTCTTCATTTTTAGAATACATCAACATGTCATCAATAAACACAATCACAAACTTGTCCAAATAAGTACGCAACAAATTTTTCATCAAACACATAAATGTAGCTAGGGAAATAGTCAAACCCAATGGAACTACAACAAACTCATAATGCCCATACCTGGTCATGAATGCGGCCTTGTAGATGTCCTTCTCTTTGATGCGCACTTTATTATAGCCCGATCTCAAGTCGATCTTAGAGAACATTGTTTCTCCCTTCAGCTAATCGAACAAGTCATCAATCCTCGATAATGGGTACCTTTTTTTTTATGGTCACTTTGTTCAACTACATGTAGTCAATGCATAGTTTGAGAGTGTCATCTTTATTTTTCACGAACAACACTAATGCACCCCATGGAGATACACTTAGTCTAATGTACCCTTTTTCCAACATTTCCTTCAACTGCAATTTCAACTCTACCAACTTTGGTGTACTCATATTCTAAGGTGCCTTTGATGCTGGAGCTGCCCCTCGCATCAACTAAATGGAAAATTCTACTTCCTTGTGCAGTGGAAACTCTAAAATATCTTATGGAAACACATCCTAAAATTGCTACAAAACTGGATACCTTCTCAAAACATCTACATCCTCAACCTCCTTACCTTTACCACTAGAGATATCAACTACAAATAATACACACCCTTTCCTACGACTGAACTTGGCCTGCATGATTGTCACCATCCTATTTGGTGTGGATTTCTTCTTTCCCTGCAATTCTCTTGGTTCCCCATTATCATCCAAGCACTCAATAGCTTTTTCATAGCAATCTACGTTGGTCCTGTGAAGATAAAAAAAATCCATACCCAATAGCATATGGTATGAACCCAATGGAAATATGTTCAAGTGTGTTGTTTTAGGCATACCATTTAACTTGAATGTAAAAGCTCTTACCCATTGGTGAACTATTTTCTTCGTACCTATGGCCAACTGCACTAACCAAGATTCTGCATACATTTCCTTACTCAAACAACATTTATCCACCAAGTTAGGATTAATATAGCTATAGTTAGATTTAGGGTCAATCAAAATAGAAACAACTTGATTACAAAACTTACCATACATTTGAATGATAGAAGCTTGATGATATGCCTACATGTTATCCACAGCTGCATAAATCTGAGGAATGTTATGCCCAACATCTCCCTCTGTCTATGCCTCATGTGCACTGTATATCTCTGGCCTGCCACCCTAATGTTTTGGGAAATCTCTCCTACGACGATCTTTGCCACAAGTCCAAAAAAGTATAAGCTTCCAGCCCTCGTCCTTACTCTTCTTCTCAAATTTAAATCCATGTCCTCTACCATATGTATTGAACTTCTTAGGTGGGGAAACATTCTTCTTGTTACCTATATCTTGAGGCCTTGTTCGCCTCTTGTCCCATTTTCCTTTATTCTTATCATTACCTCTCCAATCTGGCTTGGTTTCTGATCTATGCTTTGATTGTTCATAACAATTCTTGATTTTATGGATGGCCTCCTCCAATTATCTAGGCTCATTTAACTCAAACCTATCTTTGAATGCAATCGCCAGCCCACTAATAAATCTCTAAATTTTGTCCTTCTCCTCCTTGAGGTAAGTAACATACCTCAGTAACTCCAAGAAAATGCTAGTGTACTCCTCGTCTATCATGGAACCCATATTTAGCTCATAAAACTATTTTTCCCTGTCATCGTAGTATCTCTCTGATAGATACTTCTTCCAGAATAGCCTTTCGAGCTCACTCCAAGTCAAATCCTCCTCATAAATATCTCTGACGTTCTTCACATCTTCCCACCAAATTTCTCCTCTACCTCTAAGGCTTAATTTAGTTTTCCTATCTTTCATATTTTATGAGTAATCATGCAATATGAAAAAATTATTCATGCCAATCAACCATGCCTCTGCATCCTGTGGTTTCTTCTTCTCTCCGTCAAATGTAGGCATTTTTTCCTTTTTAAACTCATCCGAAAAATTTCCCCTGTCACTTTTCATGTAAGAATGATACAAATGACTATCATGATGCCTATATGAACCAGAACTAAAACGATACATGTCTCTATCACCTCTCATATCCGGAATGTCCAGTAATATGCCATCTTTAACCATCTCATCCCTATCCGACTTGTCACCAGCGGGAGACTTACTTCCATATGCTCCATTGGTCCCGTCCTCCTGACCATAGTTGATCCTAAGTGGCCCTTATTTCTGCAACTCTGACAAAATAATTTGAAGGATGGATGCATTAACCTCTGCTTGCTTTTCCTATCCATGTATGAGTTTATCATTGTCTGCCTTGGAACTCCTTATTTCTTCCTTTAAACTTCTCAGTCTATCTACCAAATCAAATGAATTTCCAACACCATACTACTCATATGACTCATAGGGAGAATATTTGTAGTCTACCATTCTTCTATTCATCTTTAATTTCTTCCTGCAATGTATAATATGTCAGCTAAACCAATGTACCTTTGTGTAATTTGGGGAGGATACATCCTGCAACATCAACCAATTAGTGAAATACATGTATATACATAATTATAACAACATATAAACTCATAACACATGGTATACTAGAGCATAACCATCATTCTAGTTGGAGTCCAGTCATGGATGCATAACCATACCAATGCAACTTGACCATACCCATCACAAGCACGAACCATGCACAAGCATAAGCGACATGTAACCAATCGTGAATGACCAATGCATGTTCAACATATAACATCACACAAGCAACCATGCATGGGAACTACACAAGCATGACAAATATGTGACCTAACATACATAAGCAATGCATATACAACATGTAGCAATATGTAAGCAATGTACATGCACAATACACAAACATGAACAATACATAATCAGTCATACACACATGACCACATGTTGAAAACAACATCTTTAATCAATCCATGGCAACACACTTCCACCACAAAAAACACAACATGGATGCACAAATACATACACCACGGGTATAATAAACACATAAGAAATCAACAAAAGTATGACCAACACACCACCCATCTGGTCCAAGGGTTGAACCATGCTCTGATACCGCTCTGTAACACCCTCTTCCCACAACTACCCAAGTAACTAGTCAACCGGTGTAAACATGTGATGAGAGGCTAATAATATGATATTCAACATCCTATATTACTTTAAGGAAGTGGAACAGACAAAAACATGACAAACAGACCTCACACTGCATCATTGACATCCCCAAGAGGCAACCCAACCTTCCAGGGCCCTGTTCCTTGAGGGGGAACTGATTTTTTACCCATTTGAGGCTTAGTTGCAGGCATGTAAGGGAAAGGGAGCAGTTATAGACCCTTAGTCGCAGTCAAGGCCCCAAAAGGTCAATATTGTGCCTGCATCTTCGGGATTCGTGCCACATTTTCAGCCCCTGAGCCCAGGTCACTGCCCAGAACTTCCTGTAACTTCAGGAGATGATAAATAACATTAAAACAAATACAAGGAAGAAATAACATCATAAGTAACTCATCCGGACCCCACCCAACCATGACAGGAATTTTTTCAAACATGTCGCAAACATCGCATCTACAGGTATAAACAACAGCTTTAAACATGGGGTTCTCTTACAAATCTGAAAATAGATAAGAATCATTGATCCCCTACATCATAAACTACAATATAGCCTATTTTATCATAGAAACATTGTGCATTCATTTACCGATAAAAACATAGATAGATTCATACATTATCACTAATCAAATACATATTTACAACCAGCATATTAACAACATAAATACAATGGATACAATAGCAAATAAATCCATACATAAACCAATACATTTTCATACTGAATACTAGAGGAATGAGCTCTTCATTACTGAATGTAAAACCCAACCGAAGATGGGACTTCCACGTTCCACCCGACCATAGATTGGAAGATCCAAGTCTCACTTTAGTCAATCACCCCCGTGCCATATTCCAAGCATGAATATGGGACTTTATCAAACACATCAATCAACACCAAACCAGGGCTCTAGAGACCAAACCGCCTCAACCCCAAAACCAGTGATTCCACCTCGTGGTCGAAGATCACTAACCATCACGAATTGATCTCTATCCAACCTACTCTAGGGCTCTAGAGTGTTTGTTCCAATAAGGGTTTCCAAGACTAGTAACTCAGCCCCAACTATTACAAGGCTTCCAAAGCATTTGTCCAACCAAGGCTTCTAGGACTAGTAACTCAACCCACCAAGGGCTTCCTAAGTGTTTTTCCAATGAAGGCTTCCAAGACTAGTAACTCAACCCACAGTTGCCTGTCGGGCTTCCAGAGTGTTTGTCTAACCAAGGCTTCCAGGGACTAATAACTCAACCCACAGCTAAAGGAATCATGAGAAACAACCAGAAAACAATCAATGGAAATAAAGCCACAATACCATGGTTTTCCAGGAAATGGAAAGGCTAGGCCAATCCTCATGCATACCCATGCATGCCTAAACTAGTGAGGAAAACATACATGCAATATTGTTGTAGTTGTCGATCTCGATGTCCACCTATGCTTTCCTTCTCTTCCTTTTCCTTCTTGCTCAAAATCATGAAGTATCGACACTCTCCAAGAGTTCTCCAAGAAAACTAAAAGTATCCAAGAGTATTAGAGAGAGAGAGAGAGAGAATAATGAGATAGATCCAATAATGCATTGACAAAAGGTACCAATTGATCCTCAGAAGCCTTTTTATAGAAGATGTGTTTATTTTCTTCATTTTCCATTATTTTCCTTCAATTTACTCCTCACATGCAACCTGTGATCTTTCAACTCCCTTTTCTCTTGATTTCCATTATTTTCATAAATAAATGTGCCAAAAATACTTTTTGCATCTTTAATGCCTTAGCCCTAGCCTTTTCCAATCCCTTAGCCATAATAAACCATGTGAACACCCTCACTAGGATGTTTTTCCCAACATTCAACTTGGAATAAGTTTCCCATCAATCGTGTGTATTATTTTAACTTTATTACAAGGAATTTTCACCAGGGTTGTTACACTAGACCCAATACTAGTTACAGAGATTAGAATGTGCTATGACCTTCCCCATCTATGAGAGTGAAGATGAGAAATCACACATAGTCTTTTACTCATATTTTTAACTAGCATGTACTTGAATCATCATTATATTCTAGAAAAGTGGTAAATGAAAGCAGAGAACTATGGTGTTTGAAAGGTTCAAGGCAAAAAGTAAAAGTCCTCAAGAGGTTTGGGCCTTCTTCTCCTAGCAAACTGGTGAATGGAAATCACGGTGCCTTGGTTACATTGACAAATTATGATAATTTTCAAATGATAATGACCTATGATAATCAACAATAAGAAAGGACACTAAAATCTATGGCTATGAGAAAAAATACAAATTCAACGATGCAGTGGAATTATCACATAACTCTTCAAATGTAACTATGATATCTATGATAGTCAAACCAAAATATAACAACCCAATGAATCCAGAATATATTTAAGATAATAAAATGTTACTCATATAAAAATATGCTAATCAAATCTTATATCAAAATATACTAATAAAATATTAGTATACTAAATCAATATATAATCGGATAACTAATTTCTAATTAAAATTTATATACCTTAGATCTAGGAACTAGTTACTAGTACTTAGTGATGAGTTTAGAATATCTAATAAATGTATATTTTAACCATAACATTCACTCAAAATTTTTAATTACTAATTAATTATCCTTAGATATATTTAAACTTCAACAAGTGATGCATTCCATTGAGGCACAATTAAACATGTATGGTTGCTCATTCAAAAATAGAAGACTAGGATTGTTTTACCAACTACTTTACCAAATAATTAGTTGATAAAAATCGTGTTGGAACAACATTAATAGCTTTGAGAAATGAAGATTACATTCATAGAAACATATATAAACAACAACTTAGAAACTACTTTTTAAGTTTATCTACACATTATGCAATGTGCTAGTTTATAACCTTATTGAAATTTGAATGTACAAGAATGTGAGCAATAGATATAAACATGAAGATATAAAGGAAATAAATAAGAAATTACAAGTATTTAGGGAGGTCCCCATTTCTCAAGCAAGCACACAAAATTAAAACCAAGAGTTAAGACTTCAATAACACTTCATCACTTGATAAAGACAACTATCCATAGGTCTGTAACTCAATTTTAAACCCACAAGTCAAAATTTGAGCCTTTGATCAAAACAAAAGTATAAATTGAGTTTTGCCAAGTCAAGTATCTTTCCTTTAAAGGAAATTTTCTAACAAAATATGCATAACTCAAGTTCATAATTCATTGCTAGCTATTTTAAGACAAATCTGATCCTAATCTCTCTTCTGATCACCCAGATCATGGATATGATCTTCAAAATACAAATATGGGCTTTTTACCAATCTGCTCTACATTTTAGAAACCCATTTGTCTGTGTTTATCATGCATTGAATGGGAATTATAGGAGACTTTTACCACGAATGAATAGTTATTTCACTATCTCGGGATACCTACAAGAAAAACCCATGTCTTTGATTTTACCCAACTTGCTTGTAAAAATGACAACATACAATGAATTGCAAAATCTATTAAAATCTATTATTTTCTTTTGACAATGCATTTAATTACAAGGAATTTCAAAAAATATATATAATAATAATAAAATTACCTTAGGAAAGCATTATTATGGGCAAAATTAAAGATAATATTATCATGAATGAGGAGAATAGATTGTTTTAAGGGAAAAGGAAAGAAAAAACCATAGCAATATATTTAACCAAAATGAGTACTAACAATCATAGCATCCATTTGCTTTGTCTCACATTTCAAAGCTTTAGTAAGGAGGCAAGGAGGTGGGATTTTCTTGGAGGTGGGTGCATTTTATTTTGTCTATGGTTGGGTTGAGTCATTCTCATCTCAACTAGAAAGGCTGGCATTTTGGTCCTTAGTTTAGCTAGATTCAAGCCTAGGGAAGGCCAGCAAAAAAACAAGCATCTCACTGATGTTTCCCCTACCCCCCCAATGCCTAACTTCAGTAGTTGTGTTGTTTATTTCCTAGAGGAGAGGAAGTTCTCCTCTCTTTGGATCACATGCAACATCAATTCATAGCTCTGGATGGTATGATGGGTCGCATGGAATAGCATATAGGTATTCCCCCAGAACCAAGTTGCTCTCTGGGAAACAACAAGGAGCCAACTCTTATTAAAGCTATACATTTGGATAAATTTCTCTGAACAATCTCTTTCCATCTTATTCCTCCAAGTTTTTTGTCTATAGCTCTTAGTATGTAATTGGTCTATGTGACCCAATATTTATTTTTTATTTCAACAAGCAAAAATATGTCCTCTGCTCTTTTGAAAAGGTTAAGAATCTAGGTCTGGTATGGTTTTCTCGGTGACTAACCAGCCCAGAACTCCATGAGTTAATATGTATTTCATGTTTTTAGGCAATATAAGATATTTGCCCCACCAAAAAAAACAACAATACTAATATCATTTACTAATTAAACATATTAAGTAAGCATTTCAATAATTATATTAATAATATTAACAAGCTTAAACTAATTAATAATACTAATCAATTAATTAATATCAATAATAAGATCCATTTCAGACCTAACTAATTATTAGTAATATGGACCTAATTAATTATGTAAAAATTCTAATTAATAATAATAGCATTATCAATATCAATATTAATAGTAATTTTAATATTAAAAACATTAATAACCTAACTCCCCCCTCTATCCATTTTCTTATTATTAAATCTAACCTCTCAAATCCCATTCTTAATTTTAAATCTCTAATCTTTAACAAAAATACTCTTCCATTCATCAATCGTAAAATCTCCTAATGTTTCTCTTTTGTCTATCTCAATTTTAATATAAAAATAAAAATAAAAAAACTCATTTCTAACGTTTCAAATCCATTATCTATTAACCATCACTCTTAAAACCTCGTCCTACACTCTTTGCTTTCACAAAAAAATTTATGTGTCCCCGATGATGATGGGTGGAGCATCCACCCGAAACGTTGGTTGTTTCACACATGATACAAATAGTTTTCCAAAATTAAAATTGACAAAACATGTAAAGTAGTGTTAAGTAATTACATTGTTATTTGAAATTATATATCTTATTAAACTCTTCAAAAATACCATGCCCGTCTTTTCATTTTAGACACCTTGTTGCAATGATGTTTAACCCTTGCTTTGGGCATGTAATTTTCTTAAAAAGGAGTTGTAAGAAAATATATCCAGTAATTAAAATTTTCTGGGGGGATTTTGGAATAAATATAAAATTAGTTTAATTTAATTATTATTATTAGTATTTTAAATTTTTATTTTTTAGAGTTTTTATAAATTTGGTGGATCCTTGTCAATTAGGGTAATCCTGGGTGATTGGGAAGAAGGAATAAAATCCGCCCCACCCAGGTTCAATTCTTGCAAGTGGCATGACAGATGTTGACTATATATGTATATTCCTCATATGCGATATACATTGTTGTTGTAGAAATTATACAAACATGTTTATATCAATGGATTCAATCCGATCTAACAATGTACTAAAGCTAGATACTGAATCCTTCTACAAATCAATTGTGGAAATTAAACACAATCGTGAATCACATGAAGCAAAGAAAGAATCAAATCAAACCATAACACGGATAATTTCATGGAGAAAGCTTGCTGCTCAAAACCCCTCTATCTTCTATTGTATATTCACCATGGAATCATGAAACAATTACAATGCACTCTTCTCAGCAGAGTCTCCTGCACTCTCACAACTGTCTCACGCTGCCTTGAACAAAACTTGTAGGTTTTAACCCTGTACAGAAATTATCTGCAAACGAATCTTAAAAGAATAGAAAATAAAAAATAGCGAGAGCATTAAACATAAAACAAATATACACAGAGATTTCCCCCTGGATCCCAAATTGGGATGACCAGCTTGATTTTTCATTATATTTCTTTTAGTGTTACAACACATATATATACATGATGAAGCATACATAAACCCCAATCCATTAACCCTAGATTATAACATAATCGTAGTTCCCTTGACCGGATCTACAAAATACCAGGGATCGAAAACCATCATGCCCCAAAACCATGTGCAAACCCATGCACAAAACCATGGGTAGGTCCGCCCACTGGAAAATAAGGTCCAAAAAAATTTTCCCAGGGCGCTGCCCCAAACCCCGACAGGGGGGGCTGCTGCCCCCACTGTGACCCACCTGCGCATGACTAGTCATGGAAAGAATATAACACATACCCAACATTCTCCCACTTGTTGTTTTCTTTCCGCAGGGGGCCACAGGAGAGCTAAGTCATTAGCCCATCTTTGCAACACCCATTATTTCTCTACACCAAGAGAACTTCTGAGTGCTCATAGAATTCGTCAATGCATCTGCAACATTCTTCAAAGTTTCCACCTTTACCAGCAACACCCTTTTAGCCTCAACCATATATCTCACAAAGTGATATTGAACATCAATGTGCTTTGTCTTTGAATGATAAGCAAGGTTCTTAGCCAAGAATATTGAACTTTGACTATCACAGTCTATCCTTATAGCTTGTTGCACCAACCCCATACTTGAACACAATATTTGCAACCAAAATGCTTCCTTTCTTGCATGAGTGGCTGCCATGTATTCTGCCTCTGTAGTTGAAAGAGCCACTACAGACTGTATTTTACTCATCCAACTGACTACACCTCCAAATAGGCTAAACACATACCCACTTGTAGATCTTCTTTGGTCCAGATCTCCAGCCCAATTTGCATCAACAAAAACACAAATTTCCAACACTCTTTCCAATCCTGGTCTTCCCTGGTAGCACAATCCATAATCACTAGTGGCACGCAAATATCTGAAAACCCGCTTCATTGTTGTCCAATGTTCCTTCCTTGGGTTTGACATAAACCTGCTCAATACTCCCACTGCATGTGCAATTTCTGGTCTAGTACAAACCATTGCATACATCAGGCTACCCACTTCACTTGAATATGGAACACGGGACATATCCTCCTCTTCTTCTTGTGCCTTGGGACACTATTCAGTAGACAAATTTGTACCTAAAAGAACCAGAACATTCATCGGTTTACTATCCTGCATATTGAACCTCTGCAATATAGTCTCGACATACTTCCTCTGGTTTAACCAGAGCTTCCTCTTTGCCTGATCTCTCTTAATTTCCATGCCCAAAATATAGTTTGCAACACCAAGATCCTTCATGTTGAATTTGGAGAACAAGCTGTTCTCAAATCTTGGGCGATTACGATTTACTGGTTTCCAATCAACAACATATCATCCACATACAAGAGAAAATAAATAACACTAAATACCAATTAATTTAAAATAAAACATGAATCCTCCTTATAACTGGTGAAGCCAAGTCCCCCGTATATAGGTATCAAATTTGAGAATACATCCTTGGTGATTGTTTGAACCTATTAAGAGACTTCTTTAACCTCGCATACTAGTTCTTTTCTTCCCCTCCACCATAAAGCCTCTGTGTTTTTTAATGTAGATCTCCCTCTGGCCCTGCGTAAATATTGTCTTCACTTACATCCTGTTTCCACTCAAAATCAAATGTAGCAGCAACAGATAAAAGTAATCTAATAGAAGTAACTTTGGCAACAGGAGAAAAAATATCACCAAAATCAATTCCCGACACCTGGGAATAACCTTTTGCTACCACCCGAGCTTTTTGTTTCTCCACCTTGCCTTGTACATTCATCTTCTTCTTAAACACCCATTTGCTCTCGATGGGCTTCCTTCCAACCGGAAACTCCACCATATCCCATGTTTCATTTTTATGCAAGGATGCCACTTCATCAACCATGGCCTCCTTCCAGAGTTTTCCATCCTCTGAATCTACTGCCTCCCTGATGGTTCTAGGATCATCATCAGTTATAGTTAAAGAAAAATTTGAACAGAAAGCATATGGACTATACCTTTCTGGTTGTCTTCTTTCCCGAACTGATCTTCTCACAGCTAGAGTTTGTGGCTCTTCCTCTTCTGAGTCTTCTTCCGTTGTAGAGTCTGATTCATCCTCCTTTAGCTCAAACTCTATCTTCTTAGGTTCCTTTTGTAGGAATTCATGTTTAAAAACATCTTTCACCTCTCTAAACACCACATCTTGGTTGTACACAACCTTACTTGTTTTCGAGTTCCAAAACTTGTAACCCTTTAAACCATCCTTATACCCAATAAAGATATTTCTTACCAGTCTAGACCTCATGTGGAGTCTTATCCTCCAATGCCAATGAAGGTGATCTGTTAACCAAGTAACATTTAGTCTCCACTGCCTCTGCCCAGAATTCTTGTCCTAACCCGGTACCACTGAGCATGCTTCTTGCCTTTTCCATCAGCATTCTATTCATTCTTTCTGCAGCTCTGTTTTGATGAGGTGTGTTTGGAGTAGCCTTCTGCCGTGCTATACCACACTTCTTACAGAACTCTTCAAATTCCTTCTTGCAAAACTCCCCACATCTGTCCTTGGCACCTTTATCTTATTCTCTGTCTGGTTTTCCACCAAAGCCTTAAATTCTTTAAATTTGTCAAAGACTTCAAATTTCTTCCTCAAGAAATATAAACATGTATTCCTTGAGAAGTCATCTATGAATGAAACATAGTACATAGACTTACCTAGTGATGGAACTGACACAGGTCCAAACACATTACTATGCACAAGATCTAATAGCTTTTTCGCCCTCTTAGCACCAGAACGAAAACTCACCCCATTCTGCTTCCCATATACACAATTTTCATAGAAATCGAAATCCAGAGAGCTATTAAACATACCTTCTACCATACCATTTCCATACAGTATCCGAAGGCCCTTCTCTCCAATATGTCCAAGCCTTTAATGCCATAGCATGGTCTTTTCTCCAGAGACCACTAGTCTTTCCGCTTCACTTTCGGGAACCACAGAACTGTTGTACCCATCAATAACAGTGATGCCCTAAAGCTTGTAAAGAGTTCCAATCTGAACTCCCTGCATTAATACCAGTGCTCCCCACACAATTTTCATAGAAATCGAAATCCAGAGAGCTATTAGACATACCTTCTACCATACCATTTCCATACAGTATCCGAAGGCCCTTCTCTCCAATATGTCCAAGCCTTTAATGCCATAGCATGGTCTTTTCTCCAGAGACCACTAGTCTTTCCGCTTCACTTTCGGGAACCACAGAACTGTTGCACCCATCAATAACAGTGATGCCCTAAAGCTTGTAAAGAGTTACAATCTGAACTCCCTGCATTAATACCAGTGCTCCCCGAACCATCTTACAGGTATCTTTCTCGAACACTGTTTTTACACCTACATCATCCATCTTGCTTACAGAAATCAAATTTCTGGCCAATGCAGGAATGTGTAGAACACCAGGAAGTGTTATAATCCTTCCACCTTGTAGCTTCAACTTAACTTTTCCATGTCTGACGATTATGGCCTTCCTATCATCCCCTAAGAATACATCACCACCATCATATTTCTCATACTCGCAGAACCACTCCCTATGGGGAGTGAAGTCAATCAACCATGACGCATGATCTACATGTGTATTTGAAGAAGAAGCCAAATACACATCCCATCCTTCATCCGAGGTAGTTTTTTCCTCTGCAGAAGGAGCATCACCAAATCCCTTTCCTTTATCAGGAGCTTTAGATCTGCATTCCTTCTTGTAGTGCCCTTCCTTTTTGCATTTCTAACACACCCTTACAAACTTTCCAGGAGATTTAGATCTCCCTCTAGATTTAGATCTCCCACTCAAAACCTTATTCTTGTTTCTATTCTGGGACCTTCCTCGTATAGATAAGGCATCTCCATTTTGACCTCCATATTTCTCCATCTCATTTTCTCCGACAGCAGGGCTGAGATAATGTCATCAAAATTCAAGGTAGTTGTATTGCTACCTATTGCAATAACTAGACTATCCCACGAATATGGTAGAGAACACAACAAACTGATGCACTTATCTTCATCTAAGATTTTAATATCAACAGATGATAGCTAGCTTACCATGGTATTGAAGGCATTTAGATGCTCTGTCACCAAGTCTCCATCCTTCATCCTCAGGTTATACAGCTTTTTCCGCAGGAAAAATTTATTCACCAAGACTTAGATTGGTATAGAGTCCCTAGTTTGACCCAAAATTTCCTCGTCGTAGCTTCTTAAGATACATTCAACAATACTGAATATGAGACACACAACCGTATTGTGCTCTTTGCCTTTCGATCTAGCTTCTTCCAGTCTTCATCTGACATTTTCGTTGGTTTAATACCCAGATCTACTGCAATCCACTGATCTTTATCCACCAGCAGAACCTCCATCTTGAGCTTCCACAACTCAAAACTCTGACCATTAAATTTCTCGAACTTTATCTTCCCGTCGCTAGCCATCTTCTTTCACCGCAAGAATCGACTCCCGCAAATCTCCCACTGAACAGGGTCTACCTCAGGCCCGAGCAAAAAACCCCTCAGTAGCAAAGGCGTCCCCTTGAAGCCAAAACTGCTCTGATACCAAATGTAGGTTTTAACCCTGTACAGAAATTATCTGCAAACGAATCTTAAAAAAACAGAAAATAAACAATAGCAAGAGCATAAAACATAAAACAGATATACACAGAGATTTTCCCCTGGATCCCAAATCGAGATGACCAACTTGATTTTTCATTATATTCCTTTTAATGTTACAACACATATATATACATGCCGAAGCATACATAAACCCCAATCCATTAACCCTGGATTAGAACATAACCACAGTTCCCTTGAGCGGATCTACAAAATACCAGGGGCCGAAAACCATCATGCCCCAAAACCATGTGCAAACCCATGCACAAAACCATGGGCGGGTCCGCCCACCGGAAAATAAGGTCCAAAAAAAATTTCTCGGGGTGCTGCCTCGGACCTCAACAGGGGGGGTTGCTGCCACCCCTATTGCGCCCGACACAACATACAGAGGAAGCTTTCACACCCCCCCCCCCCCCCCCACGTGTGACTAGTTGTGGAAATAATATAACACATACCCAACAATACTGACCAACATTTGGCCAATTCTCAGCCTCTAATAGCCTGCCTCGCTTGTGAAATTTCTGATGAATGCAATCCATATTCTTTAGGAATTTTTTCCTTCCAAAACTGTGCAAGGATCATGGGAAATCCAATGGGTGTCTGGTTGCATGTGGGAAACCTACTAATCACACAACTGATAGTTAACATCCCTTTAACCTTTGTCTCAACTAAATCTCCACTGGAACTGACATGAATGCAACTATTAATAGTAAATCATCAGTTGCATGGCAGATCACTAATTTTGAATTAAATAAAATTTAATTCACTTGATCTCTCACTAGTGCAACAAACAGTTACAACTAGTTCAGCGGACTCTAACTCACCTAACTGAGTTAATTGATTACTCATGCGTTAATCTAATGCACCAACTGCAATTCGAACTCCATAACTAATAGAATTACTCTGCATGCCTCACCAACCACTCTCAAATCGAAATACATGAGCTAACTCAGTTTATCACACTCAGTTAACTATTACAAGTGATAATGAGATAGGATTAAATTTTATTGTCCAATTTAATTAAGGGAAAATTAAATTAGACACTGCACCAATTTAATTAATTAAATTGGCCTTCACACTAATGTATCACTAGGACCTATTGGTCCCACACTAGCGTGTGTACTGCAATTTCTTGTTGGACTTCAACACTCCCTCTCAATAAGAAAGGGATTATCTGCCACCCCAATCTTGCCTCTATGGTATTCGAATTTTCTCCTTGCGAGTGCCTTTGTCAGAATATGTACATCATGATCCTCCGTGGGAATGTACTGAAGTAACATAATGTGCCTTTGAACACAATCTCTGAGATGGTGGTACCTAATGTCTATTTTCTTGGACCTATCATGGAATACCGGATTAACCAAGAGTTTAATGCAACTCTAGTTATCATAATGTATCATAGTCAAATCCATCTAAGAACCAAAGAAACCAACCAGGATCTTTCTCATCCAGATGGCCTCACATGTAGCTTGAATTTTTGCCATGTACTCTGCCTTGGCTGAACTGAGTGCCATAAATCACTTCTTCCTGTTGTACTAAGAAATTGTTGTCGATCCTATGCGGAAGATCCCTCCTGATTTGCTCTTTCTGTCTGATAGACTACCTGCCCAATATACATCTGTGAAGCCTTGAAGCTTCACTCCCTTTGTCCGTTTGTAACATAATCCATACTCTGTAGTGCCCCTGAGATATCTCAAGTCATGCTTTCCCACCTTCCAAAAGAGCTTGGTCAGCTTAATCATAGCTTGACTCATCTGGTTAACTGCATAGCAAATGTCTAGTCTGGTGTTCACCAAGTACATCAGTGAACCCACTAGCTTCCTGTAGAAAGTAGCATCCACTACTTCTCTTGAAGTAGTGTTATACCCCTATATTTCATAGTATCACCAGGTGACTGGTTATTGTTTATATTTTTCATATTGAAAATAATATTCCATGCTATCATTTATTTTCAGAAAAATAAAGGGAGATCCTAACTGTCAAGAGCTTCAAAGGAATAAATCTGCCTCTTTCAGTTCAGTGAAAAGGGGAAAGTGTTGTTGATAAGGTGTGATGGTGAGCAAACTGCATACTGTCCTCATTCATTCCATATACCCTCTTCTTACCTTTCATTTTCCCAAATTCTGATCTCCAATGCTCTAAATCCCATTTAAACCCTAAGACCCACATACATAACCTTTCAGACTTATCCCTTCATAAATCCACTTATATTTAAGTCTGAAGTCTTAATGCTATAGCTCTGCCCCCCCACATTAGGTCGTTTTGATGTATATGTCATATGGTATATATATGTTATAAACCACACCTTACCACTGCAAATATATATCACATCACCTTCCGCTAGTGCACATCTCACTTCATAGGTTTTATCACTTGCCACATTTTCCCAACTCTAAACTCTGTGATGTGCGATAAACATTAAAATATTGTGATGTGCGATGAATGTTAAGTCTGGTGATTTGCGATGTGGGGCAGGTCCCACCTTCCCTTCCACGTTACCTCCCTATCAGCGCACTTCGCACAGTTTAACTATTACCTCCCCGTGCTCATAGAAAAACCTTAAGATTTTCGATTTGCGATAGGCATCAGCCCCACCTTCACCACCACATCATCCCCCACACTTCGCACATCGTAATTTTTACTATTTTCCTCCTCCGCTCCTAACATTTGCAATTTGTGATATCCTTAGGACCCATCCTTGCTATGTCACCTCCCTCTCCCCACACTTTGCACTTCGCAGGTTTTAGAGTTACCTTCGTCGCCTCGTGTTAAGCTTTCCGATATGTGGACTACGGGCAGTCCCACCTTCCCAGCCCCGTCGCCTCCCGCTCGTCGCACTTCACGCCTCGCCATTTTTAACAATCACCTCCCCACCGTTTATAAAAAAAATTGTGCTTTGCGATGTTGCGAGCTGGCCCCTACCTGTGTGCCACAACATTCCACTTCTAACCACCCTCCACCTTTCCGCCTCCTCTGCTCCTCATCTCCGCATCCAACACTCCTTAAAACTTTTGCACCCCCTTGGTCTTCGAACTTTAACCATGGGGGGGGGGGGAGTCTGAAATGGGCGATATCCATTACCGCCCACTCCTCCACGTGTCTTCCTCTCGTAATTTCACACCCCCCCCCCCCTTCGTTACTACTTACCACTTGATACCACCTCTGAAAATTTGTTTCTGCTGTCCTCCAAACCGATGTCACCTTATGACCATTGCCAATGCCGCCGCACCATGTCCTCCATCTTCCGTCCACGCCTGCCAACCACCATCCCTCCACGTCCTGTCTTATGGGTTTGTGCGCTATTTTTCCACACGACAGGAGGACTCAGGTAGGACCTGGCACGGAGAAAAAGGGTAGAGTAATGTGGAACATAACGGTATTGATGAGATAGAAAAAATGATACAAGTCGGGCATAGGCATTTGCGTAAAGATGATCATGTTGTAACTGCAAGAGCAGAAGGGCAGCGAACACATCAGCACTGCGACTGATCCAAGCAACTTATCAATTCAATAATCCAACAATGGTTTTCTAAATATGAAGAGCCAAGGTGCCAGAGCCTTCCCTTCCTCTTCGACATCACACCATTCATATTCTGATCATTTCACAATTAATTACATACTGCTAAAGCCACTGTTATGACCGAACTTTTTTAATCACTGCCTGCATGGTTCCACTTGGCAAAAGTTTAGCTTGAATGTAATTTTTGAGCTCTAGAAGTTCTCAAAATGTTCTTAAACCTCTTCCATTAGGTTCAGAAGGTAAAAAATAGCTGTAAATGGCTTTTGTTTTACACTAAACAGTGAAATATAGCCCAAAACAATGCCTTGTCCATGATGGCCCTAATGGCTCCTTCATCTTCCTTGAAACAAAAAGTGTTGAAGATGGCCTTTATTTGACCTAAAACCTGTTCCAAACTCTTTATAAGGTCGAAGAGACCCAAAATTGACTAAAATTTCATCCAAATTGGTTCTCAAAAATGAGGAAGTTATGGCTTCTGCAAGAAAAATGCCCAATGTCACTAAAAAACTTCCTCCAAAACTAGAGGAATTTCCAGTTAGAGGCGCCAAAAATGGCATACTGCCGGAATTGTCGGACATCATTTCTGATGGAGAAATGATGTCAGGATATGCAAATTTTTCTAGGACTCTATCATGTTGGGGGTAGAATGATACCTGCTTTGGAACTTTCGGTAGATGTTGTTGCGAATGGTTTACGAGTTTTTTCCAGCAAAAAGAACTACCTCAAGTGAAATCATCTTCTTTTCATCAAATATTATTGAAAGGCATGAGCTTTAAAAGGGAAGATGAGAGAGAGGGCATACATGTCGGCGTTGAAATTTTTTTTTTTGGAAAGCGAATGTGTGGCATCGCTTCCATTCATCATGGAGTACTGATGATGGTGCAACTTACGGTTCACGGAATGGACCTTATGATCTCACGTTATGGCCCTCCGAAGTTTTTGAAAAGGGTGATAAATAGGTGACTATGGCCCTTATTCAATTCATTTTTACTTGTTGAGTTTTGAGAGGTCAGAGGTGTTTTCATAGAATTTCTTGCCATTGTGGTCAGCGCGTTTACCAGGGACTAGCAATACTATGCCGAGTTAACTTCCATGGCGTCTTGCATTTTAATTTTTACAGTTTGATGGTGTCGGGGTCCGTAAAAACTAGGTTTGTACGGATTCTGGGTGACTTTTTCCCTAGATTGCATAGGCGATCTGGGAAAAAGTGTGCCTTCCTTGCATGCAATTTTGAGGGACAGGCGCGTGAGGGCGCCCTTTTCCCCAATTTTAGCGTGCCTTAGGCGTGCCAGTGTAAAATACAAGTGCGCAAAGGCTGAGGTGAAAAAATTCTATGGTTTTTTTCCCCTTTTTGTGTTTTTCCTCTGTATTGATGGGTGTCTATTTTGGTGACAGGTTATTATGGAGGGAGCGGGACTGGCCCGAGATCCGAACTGCTTTAGCTGCTAATGCTGGGGCACGCTGTCAGTTGGCATTATGGGGCCTTCTGAAGTTTGTTAAGAATGAGTTTCTTCGATCTCAGGACTGATTACTATGATACATTATTCATCACTGGCGCAGGAGGCGCAATATGTTCGTGCTGTGGGGTACGAACTTGATCATCCATCTTGAGACGGATATATATTTTGTGACCGGGTTGCTGCCTCAGGGGGAGGCCCTGAGATATCCACTCTCTACTGGGTGAGTTGACCTTGAGAGGTTTAAAAAACGTCATTGTGGTGGGGCGCCTCTTACGGAGGGTTGAATCAACATTGAATTAGTTACAGATATAGTAGAGCGATGTGCTCTGGCGGTGATCGTACGACTGGCGGGGTTGGTTGCTCCGCATCGGGCGTCTGGCTCGCAGGTTGCATTTTTGTGCTGGTTGAGGTCTGAGCATTTTTTCAACTTCGCCCGCTTTTTTTTTGACGGGATGGTGTCATAGTTGAACAAGTTCCAACATGGATATAATTCATTTGTGTATGCTAGCATCATGTATGAGAGGGTGGTGCTACTGAGGCCGGTGGTGGCGGTGTTTATTGGGGGACCACGAGAGCCACGTATGAGGAGGTGGGATCCGGTGATGCCGCGGGGCAATGGTGGCATGGTGGGGCATTATTGGAATGCCATGACAGAGGCCTGGTTCAAGGCCAACCCATAGATGTTCTTGCCATACCTGTATGCGGTAATGGACTTCTAGGGTTACCCAGACATGGGTCTCAATTTTGGTTATGTTTGGGGACCTGCAGGTATGTGTTATGTTTTTTCTAAATTTGTTTGAGTATGTATGTACTTATGTGTTTTTCTAGAGACACTGACATTATTTTGGTTACTTCATGTAGATGTTGGCGAGGTAGGTCGCCCCATGGCTCGACTAGTGGGCCATGATGCTCCACGAGGACCTCAGGGTGGTCAGGGAGGAGGTGATGCAGGTGGACCACGTGATGGCGTTGTTCGACCTAGTGGTGGTGTTGGCCCTTCTGAGGAGGGTAGCAGCTCGGCTGCTAGAGAGGTTGCGGCCGAGCGAGCCGTGTTGATGTGGCAGAGGCGCGCATTGTAGAACTAATAGCTCAGGTGACTACTCTTGAGGAATTTTGGGGTCGAGTGGACCGCTTGACCTAGGGGATTCCTGCTCGAGGTTTCATGGATGACTTCGAGGAGGTCTGGTTAGAGACAGTGATGGCCCGCGAGAGGGACTATCATCCCACTCTACGTCGGGTGGCAATCGCAGTTGCGACGGTAGCTCCGGTGGTGGTACCAGGAGTAGTGGTGGGTCTAGGTTCCCCTCTTGAGGGGGCACCCCCTATAGTAGTTTTGTACAAAGGGAAAGCACTCGTTATGAGGATGCTTCCCTTATTTTTGACAACTTTGGTATCTTTGGGCTAGAAACTGGGCTAGCGACACTATTTTTTGTACTCAGATATACATATTTTAATATATATATATATATATATATATATGAGAGATATTTTTGCGGCTCTACATGATGTATCACCTGTTTCGGTTTACATATATTGTTATGCTAATGGATATCTATATTTTTGGTTTTATGTATGATGGTTTATTCGATATGCATTCCAGTTTAGGATATTGTTAGCTATGTGATCATTTGTTTGGTTTTGACTCCTTGGTACATGTGAAAATGTGATATAGTCAAATTGTCTGCTTAATCTTTTGGCACACAAATATTTTCTAAATATATGTGTGTCTCTTGTTTCAAATGTTTGGTTTGGTTGTGATACTACTAATTGGGAATCAAGGTAGATATGCATACAGTGAATGCCCCGATGGAGGGCGTCACACATAAGTCCAATGACGGTGTCATATTCTGCCTGATTGTTTGTTGTTGAACCGATACACACACCGTTTGAACACAGTGGTGATCGGTCAAGGTGGAAAATGACCCAGGCAGCTACGACTAAATTTTGAGACCATCTTGATGCTCCATAAGTAAATCTGAAATAGGGTTCGTTTTGGTGATCCATGTTGATACTTTGAGCACTTTTAAATAAGTCTTTGGGTCAAATATTTTGATTGGTTGGGTTTTTGTGTACTCTCACTCTAGGGGAAGGGTCGTCGGGGCCCTTATGGGTAGAATTTCTTGAGGTAAAGCGATCCGGATTTATGTAGGAACGCAACAGAATAAACACATAACCATACATACAGAGATGCAGCAGAAATAACACTTCATTTCATTAATATCAAAATAACAGAAAGATGCTTACAAACATAATGGAAATAAAATAGCTAGGGTGCTGGTAGCGAATCTCTGAGAAGAGATGTGGTGGCTACAGACCTCTGAACTCAGTTACAATGAGGCTCGAGGGCCTATTTATTATTGAGAAACAATGGAGAGCCCTCAACATCCCAAAACCTAACCCTAGGAGATGAAGCGCCAAAACTATGGGCCCCGTTTGGGTAAATTGGTGTTTCAACTTCCCAGGGACGTAACTTTGGCATACTATCTCCGTTTGACGCACATGATACATCATTAGAAAGCTCTATTCGAGGACTACAACTTTTGTGACAATTTTGATCAAATTTTCATACCAAAAAACATCGTTTAGGGCCTCAAAACGGCTCCGGAAGTTCAGGACCCGAAAAACTGCTAAAAATAGTAAGTTATGCCAAAACTGAAAAACTGAAAGAGACAATGGTGGGGGCCCAAGTGGAATAGGCGGGTGGCCACCAATATCCACCTGGATCATAAAGGCTATTGACAGGGTTAGTGAGGCAAGTCTCGTCTAGTTCTATCACGATTTATGCCCCCTGTCGGAGGTAGTTTTCAATGATGTAGGGTCCTTTCCAAGAGGTTTCGAACTTTCCTGGCCCTAAGGCCTATTTTGTGACATCATAGTCGAGGACTAATTCTCCCTCGGTGAATAAGCAAGGGGTGATGTGGCGGTCGAATGATGCTTTACCCTTTTCTTGTGGGCCTCGTTGTCTTGCAGTGACTACCATCGATTTTCATCAACAAGCTCTAGTTGTACTAGGCACTACTCTAGAGGTTGGGTGTCATTGAGGAGTTCGATGGAAGCATGCAAATTTGGGATCTTGTGGAAATCTATGCAAAAGCGCAAGGTACCTTGATCTTTTGCGACGGGAATTAGATGGAAATCCTGGGAAAACGAGTCAGTAGTAATCCTATCACCAATATGTGTTGACACAAATCATTTACGGTGGATTGTGTCATCAGTGTTTGGCGGGGGAAGAATCTCTATAATGGGATTTTGTATGAGCGCAAGGTTGGGTTCCCTTCTATGATGATCGATTTCTGGTAGGTGGAAATTGTGCTTGCCATAGAGGTGCCTGAATGTTTCCATTAGCAGGCATGACTCTGGTGTGTGATTTTGGCCAGTGTAGATGATGCACGGTATCTCTGAGCTAACAAAGTAGATAGTGTGGGATTCTATGCTACTCGTTGTTCCTAATGTGGATGCTTGGAAAGGGTCAGTCGTAGAAGAGGTTGTCTTCTGCTTCCATTTCTGTATTGTTGGCTTAGGTGTGTCTACCTCTTTGGTGGAGTGTAGACTTAACGCAGCTCGTGTTGCTCTCAGCTTGGGGATATGTACACATTTAATCGTATGGTGAAAGTGTGAACAAATCCAACAATAGGTGCGTGTGATCTTCTCTTGGTTGGAGAGAATTTTTTTAGGGAGAGAATAGACTATGCGGAGAATGTTTGAAAGGGGTTTCAGTTCTCTATATTGGTTGACTCGGTGATCGTTCAGATCACATAGGCTGCATGTTATCCTAGGCTTGGCCGAGGTTATGCCTTATTGGTGTGTTGTCTTATCTTGCTTGATACACCATTGTAGGGGTGGGGACATTGACCCCATGATGTACTTTTTATGCCATCCTGGAGTTCGTCCTGTCTCTTCTCTATGGAATTAATCGTGTCGATGGTGGGACAAATTTGCGAGGCATAAGTACAATGTTGCTGATAAAGATTACCCTAAAATATCAAGCAAAAGATCCTTGATATGAAGGTTCCGTCGAGTTCAGTTTGAGTTCTGATAGGGAACCAACACCTGAAGGCTGCTAAATCAGAGCAATGGACGACTGCATGGTCTGTCTTTTTGCATAACGTACATGTTGGTCGTCCCTGTGAAGAGTGGTTGGGGGTAAATAGGGGTTCCCTGGTGGGTCATTCTTTAGCTTTCAATAACATGATGGATGCACTCATCTCATCTGCTTGGGTCATGGAGCTGTTCGTGAACTCGGCATCCATTTCATCTTCTTGGGAAAGGCAGACTATGGTTGAGTGAAGGCTAGCAAGGGCTAGCAGGAATCGAGGTATGTAGTGATAATTCTCCAAAAGGTGATTGTCTGTGCATAATGGGCATGCGAATTTTTTTGCCCGCAGTCCCATGTAGTAGACCCTTTCGATCGGATACCATCTCTGGATGAGCTCCAGGGCTGCGCACTCTTCGAGGAAGTGGCCACTTTCATCGCATAGCGTACAACATATAATGGGCATAACTAAGGGTCTTTCTACAACCTTTCGTTCCTCCTATGAGTACAGGATGGTATGAGGTTCATCACCGATAGACTGGGTAGAGGGATCCTCTTGATAGGATCACTCGATCGCATGTAAGGCGTACCTATATCATGGTATCTCTGGACAATGGCGGGTATAGTGCCCATAGTTGCTACAGAGAGCACATGCGTGATTGGTACGCAGCATTTTTCCTTTACCTTTGGTGGTAGGTTACATTTTACAAGAACGCGGCATCGAGATGTCCGTTTCGGAGCCAAGGAGTGGTTTTAATTCATCCAGCTTCAGACATATATGGGTAGGATGACCTATTACATCACATATGGTGCAGACTGGTGATTCCTGTTGAATGGCGGGGGTCACCATCTTATTTCCTCTCTTCTTGGGTTTCCTAGTGGTGATCACTGGTTTTGAAATGGTAATTTCCTTTGCAGAGGTGATCTCGACTATTTCTTGGATGGGAGAGGGCTCCTTGGGACTGAGGGGATTCAACCCTATGGAAATAACGTGGGTGGCTCCTGTTCTGGAAGGAGGATCGAGGTACCAAACTGGGAATGCCAACGATATGTTGGGTAATTATACCAATGTTTCCAAAACCTACTAGGAGACGAAGCCAGGTGAGGGGTAGAGGAAAGGGGTTTGGAAGGTAGTGTAGGCTAGAGAGGTTGTTGTGGCCGATGCCTCAATGTCATTACTACTTGATTCTGTTTCTTGACTAGCCTCAGTGCTTGATGTGGACATCATACACACCAGAGCCCCTGTGACCTCGGGCAATAACTCAGGGATTATGGGAGGATATCCTATAAATAACCCTAGAACGGACGACGATTTGAATTGGCCAAGGCCATATTCTTGGTACTGTGAAAGACCATCCGAATTTGTATCTACATAGGGTAGAATTTAATCCGTGTTGGTTAGGGGACGCTTCTCGCTGTGTGTCAGCTAGTATACAATAATGATGCAGTCCTCGTGGGGGAACATCATAATGCGGAAGATGGAGGAGGCTATGACAGACATGGTGTACATATAACTCCGCCCAGGAATATATTGTAATCCAAGTAAGTGTCCAAGACTTCAATGTCTATGTGGACCGTCTTTCCGGCTAAACAAAACGAGACATTTGGTAGAGGTCGACAGGGGTCGAGGGACGACTATCGTATGCTCGAAGCGTAATGACTGAGGGTTTTAATTTAGGAGAACCTAACTTATGCCAAACATTTTTTGACATGATGCATGTGGATGCACCCTCGCCTACGACATATTGGTGAATGGTGATATTCTGCACTGACACTGGTATCTGGAAGGCGACCATGGAAGGAAGCCGAGGGTGGCTTTGTATAATCCAATAGTCATCAAGCGCGTATCAGCAGGATCGACAGTGCCTTACGCAAAAAGTAGGGCTTTTCATTGTTTTGGGCACAATTGTAAGACTTCCAAAGCTGACATGGCAACGAGAGATTGTGCTAAATCGTCCATGATGCTATAATTATGGGCCGCTTTGGAGTAGTTTCCTGCTCACCTATTAGGTCCCTTTGCCATCTTTGGCAATGGTTATATAGGCATCTTGGAAATGGTCAAAGGTGTAGTTGGCGCACTGGTACTTTCCCCTGATGTATTCGTGTCTGGTGGGGTGTCGTAGTTGCGATTCTGTGTTTGGAAAAACATCTCTTTCCAAGTCATGTAGATTTCATGGCTGCTTTTCTCGGAATCGTTTGTATTTAGCTGGTGAGTGCTTATCGCCCCTTGGTTAGGGAAAGGTTCTTGCATCACGGCGGGTTGCTGAGAAGATTCTCCTTGTCCTTGGTTACTTTGTAGCTTTTTTATCTCAGGGAGATCGGGACATTGGTGAGTATAGTTCCCGTACTCACCACATATCGAACAGGAATGGTTTGTTCGAAGAGGTGGCCTTTTTCTCTGCCGTTGGGCGTTGCTTGGCTCCTAGTTCCAATTCTGGTTAGAGTTACCTCTAGCCTAGGATCACGGTGGGCACTGCTGGTTGCTGGCACCCTATCTAGGGTTCCCTTTTGGCTTTTTTTTGGATTTTTTTATTTACCATGTTAGGAGAGTAGTTATCCTGATTATATTGGTGTGGTTGGTTTTGGGACGGTTATGCGTTGTTTTGCAGAGGTGGGTCGTGTGTTGGGGACTGAGCGTAACTCGGTCCTGGGTTTACACCTAACTATTGAAGGGGAGTTCTTCCGTTTGTTTTTCTTTCTGCGTACCGATTCCCCTGAGTTGGAGGATAAGGTCCTCCCTGGTGATACGCTTGCACCCGATTAGTCAAATTTTGCTGAGGCATATCATGACTTTGAAATCCAGGTTGAGACATGTTCTGGGTAGAACTATATGTGTAACTGGGGTTTTGACTGTTGTTTCCTAGATAACCTTGGGTCATCGACCCAATTAGCCCGTCTGCAAAGTTTGACATGCCTGGCACTTCTTGATAAGTTTGCAGGTGTGAGGCGTTAGGTAGGATGTTATAAATGTATCCTGACTCCGTATAAATCAGCTCAAGATTTTGGGCTTTGCTGGTTGCGTCCTCTTCGGATGTGGAGTTTTGCACCACATCCTTTGAAATCTCCACCGTCAGAGTTTTCAAGAACAAATATAAGAGAACTCGGTTGTCGAGTTTAGTTTTACATAAACTGCGATGTCGCCTCCATTAATGGAGATGGTCCGAGATATGCATGGTGGGGGTTTGTCTAAAATGAGTCAGTAATTCCATTCCCGAATCGTGGTGAATGGGTAACTGAAAATATGTGAGGAACGCAGTAGTAAGGGCGCTAAAGGTTCCATATGAAGCTGAGGGTTTCTCCACATACCATTTCACGGCTACTCCTGTAAGAGTTCGTTGATATAGCCTCAATAGAATAGTGTCATCAATGATATTTTTCAATGAGCACCACAGGTGAAAGGTCATTACATGATTACCTGGGTCTTCTGCTTGCTTGCCTTCAAATTTTGGTATATCTAAAGGGAGCTTCGTGGTGAGAGGCCATGTAGGATCGTGTGCGATGGGTTCATTCGTTAGCATGGTCAAATCGGGTAGATTCAATGAAGCTAAGAAATGTGACTGAGAGGTTGACGCCATTGCAATGAGTGAAGACACAAAGTTCTGGTTAGAATGAGGATTAGTCTGCGACGTAACCTACTGTGTATTCAGTTGGCTTCCCGAATGGGATGCACTCCTCTGTGGGGGAGGAGTGGTAAGTGGTGTGGTGTTGGGAGACCGACTAGGGTTCCCAACTATGGCAGCTCCAATGAGGGATGAACCAACGACGGTGGCAGTGTTCCGTCTTTGATGCCTAAATGGTGAAAGACCTGGAACCCCTCCCGGTAATGGGGGGACGTCCAAAAGACGCCTGGATCGATGAGGTTCCGTTGGGACCGTTCAGGTGTTGACCAGGTTAGGTTTTGGAAAACTTTGAGAGGATAAAGTCTACGATCAAAGAAAAATTATGGCCAGATACATAAAACAAAGCGAAAACGAAATAAATTTTCCCTTTAAATTAATCTATGTGACCAATCAAGAAAAAAGTGGTTTTTGTTTTTTTGCATATGATACTCAAAACCCTAGAAGACCTATTGCATCCTCACACACTCAAAAGTAACTGGGCCTTGAGAATATTTCTTTCGAGTACTAGCACAACGTCCCGTAAGATCTGGCGACGCCCCTAATCAGCCGAAGAGAATCCACCAAGGTAAGGATAGAGGGTCTCATGCTTGCCTGCACCATCACCTATAGGGAAAAGGATACCCTAGTTTTTGGCCACTAAGAACCATTGTCTCACGTGAGTGTTTGAATCTTGGGCTTCTTGGTAGTTAGCTAACAGTACCGAGTATCAGCCAAGTCAAGTAGCCCTAACTGATATCGCACGCATTGCGCCTAAGCCTAACCCCCTATGAAATGGGTCTCTGCCGCGCTCGGGTTTTCTTTACCATGGGCTGATAGGTGGATTTGAAGCTCCCTAAATACACAACTTATATGTTTCAATATTAATTATGATCAAGGTGGCTTATTGGATTCCTACCCCCTTGATCCTAAGTTAAGCTATAAATTCTTTTGTGGCCCCTGTGGGGAGAATTTAGTGAGTTTGGTTAAGTTAGTTTTAGGTGTCTTTGCTTTGCTTAGTGGGTGAGTGTGTGAGCATAAGGTGAACAAACACATAGTTTGAACATGTGGATATCGTTGATCCTTTACAAAATCCCCTATTTAAACTATGTTATATTGTTCCTAGCTCAAATGGAAAACATGTGCAGACCATGGGCTGCTTTCAAATTTTCCTAGTTAATCTATGTGACTAACTATAGGGAGATGGAGAATTGTGAATATGGAGCGTTCATATGCTTACCTAGGATCATCGGAGGGTGCAAAGGTAGCAGAGATTACTTGCTCTTCTATAAATAATTCAATCTTAGTCCCACAATTCCTAATGCAAAAATTGAACTAAACTAAAATATTTCTACAGTAGAAAAAAGAAAACTAGCTATGCATGTGTGGTCTTGGGCCACTTACTTGGACTAGTTATCTAGGTGTGAATACCAAAATTTTCAAAACATAAATTTTTTGAAACGCAGGCTAATTTGCCCCCTACTTAAACTATGTGAATATTTTGCAAAAATCAACTTGAAGCAAAACTGACTCTAAGCCTACAGAAAGAAGCTAAAAGTGAGTTCTAACAAGTTGTGGGGTACCACAACAAGTGTTGGCATATACATTAGGGGCTGCCAAGCACCTTACAAGCAGAAAAAGACAGAATCTTGGGAGAAAATTCTCATTGTGTGAATTGCGCGCAAAAGACTGAGACAAGTGCGCTTTCTGCGCGCAAGTCAACACTGAACGCACGCCCTGCGCGTCTGTGAGGAACAAACGCGCGTGAATTCCTACAAGTAAAAAATTAGGAGCTACTCTTTTTCAGTTTTTCACTCAAGGTGAATCTAAGGACTGCAAGATAGATCAGAGAACTATCAGCTCCACTCTCCAGCATAGAAAAAGGTCTCCTGCAAAAGAAGGAACAACCACATAAACTTGGTAAAACGTTAGTGGAGTTGCCAATCTTATTGTGGTGGATTTGGTGCACGAATGTAAGAAATCACACCAGTTTAAGGGGTGTGGTTTATCCCTTTAAACTATTGGTAACAAGCAGAAACTGGTGGAGTTCATAAGCATACAATCTAGAGGAAAAAGCATGCAAATGTATACTCAAGTTAAAATAAAACTAAAACACAAATATACAGAAGCTATTGAAGAGATTCAAACGATAATAATGTAAACGGTGGCTCTAGGCCCCTTCTTATTAAGCGTTTGATACGAAGAAGAAATTTTACACACTTGCCAAAGGGCCCCTAGACAATGGTTCTAGGTCCCGATGCAAGGATGTTGTTCTCCAAGCTTGCCTCGATGTAGTCTCCCTCTCTCTTTGCTGTGTTGGACTAATATTGTTGGATGGCCAGCAATCGAGTCCCCTCTATCTCCAGCTCTGGGTCACACATTGCTGGTATTTCTTGGGAAATTATGGCCAGCATAACAATGTGATCACCCACTCTTCATCTCATGGTGGCTTTCTATAGGGGATTTCAAATCCTCCTTCCCTCCCTTGGTACATGGTGGATGGTGACCCAAGGGAGAGGTATGATTCCATTGTGTGCTCATATAGTGTCTAAGGAGGTGTTGGTGGTTTTCCTTAGGCGGCTTCATGTAAGCAGTAACTTGTCCTTTGCTTTTTGTGGTCCTGGATAGCGACATTTTGCCACCTTCAGAAATGCACTCTTATCGGGCAAAAAGGTGTGCATAAGGCGCTCTTCTCAAAACATAAAGCGCGCAAATAGAATTTTATAACTAGTTCAAATTTGATTTTCTCAAAACCTTAGATATTTTAAATACTTTCTATATTCCATAATGTCTTCCTACCCTGTAAATCCTTTGGCTTGACATTAATTAATGTCATCTTCTGTTGTACGATTTTCCAATGTTAATAGACGATTAACATTTATTGCCACGGTTAGTGCTTGGCAGTATATTTGGAGCAGGTGTGCCATTTTTGGCATAAATCCAAACTTATCTACAGTTAAGTCCACTTCCTCTAATTTTGGTGGAGGATTTTTAGGGGTCGTTGGGAAAAATGAGTTCAGGGTCTATCTTGAGCTAGATTCAACCAATTTTGGAGTGCCAATAGTCAATTTCGACTATCTCAGATCTTCCAGACTCATTGGTGAGGCTTGTAGAGCCATAAAAGGAATTTTGAGTAGGTTTTCATTTCAGAGAAGTTCTAGGGGCCACTAGGGCCACCAGGGGCCAGCAGTAGTATGAGGCCTAGCCAGTACAGCTTGAGGCCTTATTGAGAAATCCAATAGTCAATTTTGGATGTTTCAGATGTTTTGGAACTAATGGTGTGGTTTTTAGAACCTATAGAGGACTTATGAAAGCCTATATGCTTTAGTGAAGTTCCAGGGGCCACTAGGGCCAACAATTGCCACAACAGTTCGGGGCCTAGCCAAGGTAGTTAGAGGCATTATTCAGCAAAAAAATAGTCATTTCTAACTATAATGAGCATTATGAATCTAATGGAGGAGTTTCTAGAAGCTTTTGAGGAATTATAGAGCTCGAGAAGCCACAAATAATTTTCTTTGACCCCAAAGCCATGGGTGCCGCCAAGTGATGGAGGCGAAATTAGAGCACTCTGAGGCCAATTTCACCAAACCAATAGTCTATTCTAACTATTTTTGACATTTTGAATCCATTGAACGGATTTTCAGAGTCATTTGAAGACTTATGAAGGTCGAAGAACCATAGGGAAGATTTGGGCAGTCCAGGGCCAACTGTGGAGGGAGGCCTAGATTGGGGATGTTGTGCTCATTTTGAGCAATTGATCAATCCATTTTCGAGGTCTAATATGTGTTGAAGATAGTAGGTGAGGTTTCAGGGACAGAAAATAATTTTGAGGGAGCTAGTGCCATAGAGAAGCTCAGGGTAGCTCAAGAGCACCGATAGAAGGAATCAAGTCTAAGGGAGCCTAGACCTGTTTTCAAAGTGATGACAGCCATGACAGGGATATAATGGTATTCTAAACCCATTGGTTCATTTTATTTAACCTTTGGAGTTGATTTTGTAACTTGTAAAATAATTTTTCCGTAATCCCAAAGAGCCAAGTCAAGATGAAAAGAGCTCAAGGAGACATAACCCACAATATTCGGGTGAAATCCTAGATTAAATTTGTTGTTATGTGTTGATGTTTATTTTCTCCATTATATAGATGTTGCACATGTTTAATTTCAGCAAAAAAAATGGACTTAAAGCACTTAAACAGTTAAAAATCATACACCTGTTTCAAGTATAAAATTCTGCAAAAGTCAAGTATAAGCTAGATATTTTATTTTTTTAACTGAGTGGGAGTTTCTTGAAAAGAATAAAAAGTTATCCAACCCATTTTCAGATCAGGTTGGTATCAGAGAACTTGGTTGCTTGATTGACAGAGCAATAGCTTGCTTGTTTGACTTGAAAGGTGTTTAAACAGTTAAAGAATTTGATTGTTTGCAAACTGATTGTTGGTTGAGTTTGTTAGAGGTGAAGAGAAAGCTATTTTTAGCTAAGTATAGAAGAGTACAAGAAGGAAGAAAGGTTTGAAGGCATCTTCCGCAACCCTTGAAGCACAAGAGCGTTTGTTTCCAAAAGGCTGCTTGAAGAAGAGCTTGACTCTACAGCCATTTTGTTTTGAAGCTTTGTCAATTGTTTTGAAAGCTTTGTGAATTTGGTTGAAGTTATTTAGTTCATTTTCATAATGAAAAATTCATCAAGTGAGCTTTAAAAATCCTCCTCCTTCACAAGATTCTTCGATGAAGACATGAAGCGAGACTTCTACATCCTGAAGGATATGGTGCAGATTATGTTTGAAGATTGAAGAGAAAGCACTATACTTCATGAGAAATCAGGTCCTATAAAGCAAGAGAAGGAATAAATTCTTCAAAGAATGCATGAGATGGAGATGCAGCTCCATCAAGCCCAAGAGGCTTTGACCAAGAACATGCGTGAAGCAGAGGTAATTCACTCAAATTTGTCTTTAGTTTCCTCTTCAGAAAGATGTGTTGGTTCATTTGAAAATCAAACTAGAGGTATAGGGTCCAAGTTAATGTTTAAAATGGGCTATGAAGGAAAGGGTTTAGGAAAACATGCCCAAGGCATGATTGATCGTATTTTGGTTGAGGAAAGACCTAAGAATTTTGGTCTAGGCTATGTTCAATCTTATGGCGAAAACTCTATAGCCATGAAGGCATTGAGAAAACTTCAAAAAGAACTTTTGTCACAAGTTCTAAACCACAAACATGTCAAGTTTGTTTTCAAGTTGATTGCCATTGTTTGAAGCATATGTTGCAGCAATAAGATTGTAGAAATGCAGCTTAGGGCAAGCATGTGAGTTCATAAAGCTATCAAGACATAAACATTGATGTTAGTCTTCAAAGAAAAGATGGAGCCTCTACAATTTCATCTCCTCAAGAAGGTAAAAAGGATGGACATGCAAAGCAGCATGCGAGGTATCATTCTTCCCATAGTCAAGTTGATTATGTTTTTGCAAGGCATGACAATTCTGCATGTTTGGATGGAAGAAATACTTGTTGTACATATTGTGGTTTGTGTATCCATGTTTTTTAAAAATGTTGGAAGAGGAAGAAGGCATACAAGAAGCAGTTGAGGCAAAGGAAACTTGCAAAGAAGGTGCAAAATACTTGCACACATTTCCAAAAGAGGGGACATTTTGTTACCCAATGTTGGACGTTGCATCCAACTAATCATCCCAAGAATTTGAAGCAAGAGGACAGAAATATTGGTGAAATTGGAACCTAAGGTTCCATCATTGATGTGAGAACAGATGTTTCACATGAAGAATATTTTCAGTAGCAAAAGTCGTCGTGGAAGTGGCTTGGTAAGACATACACTCATTTGTACATATGAAAATTTATGTTTTCATGTTTTATGTTGTAATCTCACATTTGTTTGAGCCACCTTGGATTGATGATCAAGGAAGCAATGTTCAACTACCTTCTATCAATTCCTCGCCAGAAAATTCTGAGTGAGTGCAAGAAAGACAATTCTTGACAGGAGGACAAGATCATTCAGGAAGGGAAGTGTCGACTACCTTCGAGTTGTGGTTAAAAGGCACTAATACATGCAAGGAAAAGTGTATGGAGGCTGAAATGTGAGGGTGTTGTACTCTCATCTACTGAACAGATTAGGAAATCGGCCTTTTGGGGTCCAAAATATTACCAATGGGGAGGAGTGATGTAATATCACGTTTCGGGGATATCTCTAGAACACGGCAAACTCCAACCAGAGATAGACTGGGAGGGCATTTACCGGATATATCGCCTCTGAAAAGAGGAAGAAATCCGGAGGCTAACTGGCCCTTTCCAGACTCTGTCTAAGAGTGAAAGATAAACACCAAGTGGTATAGAACTAGAATGCTCAAAAACAATAATAGACATATAATATCATAGAAAGAGAATACGGCAATGACGGCAATTACGACAACTCATCCAGAAAGCATAGAGAAGAAATTTTGAGCCATTTTATTAATCTGAGAAATGTAATGGAGTACAATAGACTAATCTTGCACAAGGCAAGTGAGAAAACACTCTCAGAGAATACCGGAAATGGCTGCTCTAGGAACTGCGTCCTAGCTGCTGGAAACTGTGGTGTAGCTGCTACTGCTAGAATGGACTGAAGACTAGGGGCTGATCCCCTTACCGGAATGGGATGAAAATCGGCAAACCTCCTCTGCTCAACAACCCGAACAAGATCCAGAAACCATATCAAAAATGGCCAACCCAAGAAATCACCAGAAACTTCCTCCCTAGTGAATTACCCTGGCCTCCAAGGCACTGCGCAGTGGCTAGATAGAAACAACTGAAATACTGCCACAAACTCTGCCAAAACCCTCCGACGGGAAAAGGCTGACCCTCTACTCAAAATATCAGCTAAATCACCCATAGAAACCCCAATCCATAGCTCCTCGACAGTGGACTGCGTCCTCTCTCCCAGTGACTGCATAGTCTCAATAAGCTCCAACTCCACAACAAACCCAAACAATGAAACGACACACAAAATGCTGAAAAAATAACCTTGCCCGAGCAGGCACTCGAAGTCCCCCGGGGCTAAGGGCGAGATCTCCATCCAGAGACACTCAATTCACTAAACAGTGTTGCAAACAGGCTAAAAAACCAGCGTGCTCAAGAAGACATAAGTCTCACTCCAAAATCATCAACTCAAGAATGAATGAAATAAGGAGGCTCCTCCATCTTTTATAACGTTGGTTTCCCTCCAAAACCCAACATAGCCTCTCTCTCTCCTCCACATCCTCATCCTTATCTGCGAAAAATCTTGCAGAAGCTTCTAGAGTGTACATAGGCCCCCTCCTCTACATGGTGTTAGGCCCCCCTTGACTCCCACTTAAGTCACAACATTGTGCTACTAGGTGGATGTCTTATTTCTCTTAAGTGAGTTAGACCCTCTTCACTCACTTCTTTTTTATTTACAAACTATAAATGGAAAACTAAACAAAATAGAATATTCCAATTAGTTGTCACTAATTAGGAATATTACAAGTGATCAGATTTGGATCATGGACCTAAGTGATAGCTCAAACTTCAAAGTCTTCAGAAGTGTGCCAGACCTGAGCAGCCGGAGAGATCTTGTATTCCTAATTCCGGTGCCATAAACGGTTTGAAAAACCGACACTGTATGAAGAAGTTATTGCAATTTGAAAAGTCTGGTAAACTACAATTTTTGGACTTTGACCAAGTTTGACTGGTCTTTGAATATGCAAAAAAGAGAATATTCCAGGGAATGTTCCTAGAATATTCCTCAAAATATTCCTCGAAATATTCCTTCCAGACCAACCAGTGATGGACAAGTGTCTGTGTGTGATTCGACAGTGGGTTAACTGTTTTGATTTCGGCCAATGGGAGGTTGCCACATGGTAGGCCCAGAGGCCGCCACATGGCCCAGTTTCGTGGAGTAAAAATTTTATTGGAGTCCCCGAGGCTCAACCCCTATACCTCATGCCCGCAGGCCCATGCCTTTACCGTCTACTCTGTCAAATGGTTCTTACCAGTATTGTGTGTCGGATTTATTTAACGTGCATTGAACTTCGGTTTGGGGGTCCGGAGGGGCGAGCCCCTCCCCGCGTGACCAAGTGCCCGGAACCACAAGCTAACTACTGGTGCGTCAAAACTAACTATTTGTAATCTCCGCCGATCAAGATGATCACATGCGGCATTTACATTAAATATATTCTGCATGGTCAGTTTAAACTCAACTTTTAACGTGGGTTCACACAACAGTAACTCCAGTTTAATGCGAGTTCTGCCAACAGTTTTTTACCACGGAGTTTATGACATGTGCCCAGCACACGAAGGTTAAAATTTATTTCCACGGTTAGTTCTTGGTAGTATATTTGGAGCGGGCGTGTCATTTTTGGCATAACTCCAAACTTATCAACAGTTAAGTCCAGTTCCTCCAATTTTGGTGGAGGATTTTTAGGGGTCATTGGGAAAAATGAGTTCAAGCTCGATCTTGAGCTAGATTCGACCAATTTTGGAGCGACAATAGTCAATTTTGACTATCTCAGACATTCCAGACTCATTGGTGAGGGTTGCAGAGCCATCTAAGGACTTTTGAGTAGGTTTTTGCTTCATAGAAGTTCTAGGGGCCAGTAACAGTTTGAGGCCTAGCCAGTGTAGCTTGAGGCCTTATTCAAAAATCCAATAGTAAATTTTGGATGTTTCAGATGTTATGGAACTAATGGTGTGGTTTTCAGAACCTGTAAATGACTTTTAAAAGCCAAGATGCTTCATTGAAGTTCCAGGGGCCACTAGGGCCAGCAATTGCCAGCAGCAATTCAAGGCCTAGCTAGGGCAGCTAGAGGCCTTATTCAGCAAACCAATAGTAATTTATGACTGTAATGAGAATTATGAATCCAATTGAAGATTTTTCAGAATATTTTGAGGACTTCTAAATCTCTAGAAGTCACAAATAATTTTTCTATGACCCTAGAGCCAGGGGATGCCTCCAAGTGATGGGGGCGAAACGAGAGCAGCCAGAGGCCAATTTCAGAAAACCAATAGTCTATTCTAATTATTTTTGACATTGGGAATCCATTAAATGGATTTGAAAATTCATTTGAAGACTTCTGAAGGTCTAAGAGCCACATGGAATTTTTGGGCAGCCTAGGGCCAACCGTGGAGGGAGGCCTAGTTTGCGGATACAGTGCTCATTTTGAGAAAATGATCAGTCCATTTTGGAGGTCTGATATATTTTGGAGATAGCAGGTGAGGTTTCAAGGACAAAAAAATAATTCTAAGGGAGTTAGTGGCATAGAGAAGCTCAGGGTAGCTCAAGAGCACCGATAGAAGGAATCACGTCTAAGGGAGCCCAGATCTGTTTTCAGAGTGATGACAGCCATGATAAGGATATAATGGTATTCTAAACCCATTGGTTCAGTTTAGTTAACCTTTGGAGTTTATTTTGTAACTTGTAAAAAAAAATTTCCATAATCCCAAAGAGCCAAGTCAGGATGACAAGAGCTCAAGGAGACGTAGCCCACGATATTCGGGTGAACTCCTAGATTAAATTTGTTGTTATGTGTTGTTGTTTATTTGTTGCATTATATGGCTGTTGCACATGTTTAATTTTAGAAAAAACAAATGGACTTAAACAGTTAAAAATCATACACATGTTTCTAGTATAAAATTCCGCAAAAGTCAAGTATAAGCTAGATCTTTTATTTGTTTAACTGAGTGGGAGGTTCTTGAAAAACATAACAAGTTATCCAACCCAATTTCTGATCAGTCATACTCCTCTACCATAGCATCAACCCAAATTATTTCTTTCAATACTTCCTCAAAGGAAGATGGTTCTGTCATAGTACACTTTCTCTTAAGAGCCATGTATACAGTAAACCTGTTTGGAGACTGTCTCTGTCTGCACAGTGAAGTAGGGGCTCCTACATTATCTGTTGCATCAATTCTCAATCTATCAGCTTCCGCGGTGCGCCTTCTACCATTTTTGGTGGATGTCTTTGCATGAGTGTTTTTTTCCACTCCATGATCCTCCACATGTGGCTGCTACACATCTTGAGGTTCATTCTTTGGAACCATGAGTTCCCCTTCTACATGCAAATCCAGCTCCCTCTCAAGGGACAATCGCATGGCTTTCTCCTCATCAAATTTTATATCCCGTCTCACAAAATTCATTCTGCAGTGTAGAAAATACACCTGATAGTTGTGGGGAGTATCAGGGTACCCCATAAAGATCCCAATCTCAGTTTTTGGTTCAAGCTTCTTCCTCGTGTCTTTTGTCACGTGCACATAAACAGATGAGCCAAAAATCTTAAAATGTGAAACCACAAGTTTATTACCAGTAAAAGCCTCCTCTGGTGTACTCATGCCAAGTATCCGATGAGGAGAATGATTTTTTACAAAACTGCTACATTGCATGCCTCCACCCACATATGCAACAGTAGGCCTTGATCATGAAACATTGCCTGTGTTGCACCCGCAATTGTTTTGTTCTTTCTTTCTGCGACCTTATTCTGATGTGGGTTATGAGGCGCAATCAACTCTTTCTGAATTCCTTCTTTGCTGCAGAATTTATTGAATTCATTGGAGATGTACTCACCACCATTTTCGCTCCTAAGAGCCTTCACATGCTTCCATGTGTCTTTCTTCACCAGTTCTTTGAACTTAAGAAATTTTGAGAACGTATGATATTTCTTTTGCATGAAGTAGATCCAGCACTTTATAGAAAAATCATCAAAAAATATCACATAGTACTTATGCTTTGTTGTCGAAGTAGTAGAGAATGGTCCACACACATCTGAGTGAACTCTCTCAAGGATTTCCGAAGCTCGGTTCTCCTTCTCGTGAAAAGAGGCCTTTTGCATACTTCCCCATAGTGCATCCCTTGCATGTATTTGACTGTGCAATATTACCCTTGGGAAGACCCGTAGAAATCTATTACATGACCTTCAAGGCTCCGTGGTGTAGATGGCCCAATCTCCTGTGCCATAACTCACCCTCATCCTAGCTCACCACTTTGTCCGCCTTACCCATCAATGTTGCGCAACCATCTACATCAAGTTTATAGAGATTCTTCACAATAATCCAAATATTCTTGGCTTGTCTTGTTGCTTTGTGTCAAAGGAAAGATTTTCTGTCACTGAAAACAACATCATAACCTCTATCCTCCAGCATTGCAATTGAGACCAAATTTTTGTTCAAGCCTGGTACATGCATTACATTTTTTAATTGAAAGGGTTTACCTGACTGTCTCCAGAAGGTAACTGTACCAATCCCAGTAGCACTGTAACGCCCTTCATCACCCATTTTGATATGCATCTAGAGATCCTTCTCCTCCAAGCTACTGAAAATTTATTTGTCTCGCGTCATGTGAAAGGATGCACCACTATCCAAGTACCACACCAATCCCATTGAACTTGACACCATGCATGCAATGAGTGAGAAGTCAAGTTCAAGCTGCAAGGAAAAATCCTCACCAGCTATATATCCTGAAGCCTTCTTGTTCTTTTTCTTTTGTGGAATATTAGTGGCATAATTTCCATGTTCTTGATAGTGAAAACACTTCACTCTGGACATGTCGCGCTGCTTTCCATATTTCCCGGACTCAGATTTGGAATGGAATTTCTTTCCTTTCCCTTCTTCACCTTGGCAGCCAAAGAAAAATCTTCTTCATCATCATTCTTAGATGAAGATCCATCTCTGGTATTCTGCCTAAATTTTTCTTGCACCAAATCCGACCAAATTCGTTCCCAATCTAGCAGCTTTTCCCTTCCATTGACAGAGTCCTAATAACTATGCCAACTCTTGGGAATTCCTAGAAGACCTAGGCTCATCAAGTCATCATCAGCGACAGTAATTTCGACGCTCCCAAGCTCATCCCGACATTGGACAAATTTTGTTAAATATTTTGGCATGGTGTCGCCTTTCTCCATTTTGATTTTCCTGAGCTTGTCCTTCAGTGCCAATTTTCTATGATCACTACTGCTCTGAAATAGATCTCTCAAAGCTTTCCACATTTCATATGGTTTCTATTTTCTGTTGATAATTGAGACGATGTGGACTCATACTCCCTCTAGTAATATACTCCTCACCTTTGCAACCTTCTTTTTCCAAGCATCAATATTTGCAGCATCTGCTACAGCAGGTTTGGGAACATCATTATAAATGAATTTTTTCAACCCATTGTCCTCTAGTACTGCCTCCATCCTATCTTTCCACGTAATATAGTTAGAGTTTCCCTTGAGTGCATACTCCAATATCAAGCCATTGAAACCCATTTCGATCCTGAATCGCCTATCGCACCAAGAATACGTTTTGCAAATTCGAATTCTATTCAGTCACAAACTCAGATTCTCCTCCACTATAGTGATTTCATGTGATATGATACCATTTATAAATTATACAAACATGTGTATATCAATGGATTCAATCCGATCTAACAATGTACTAAATCTAGATACTTAATCCTTCCACAAATATATTGCAGAAATTAAACACAATCGCCAATCACATGAAGTAAAGAAAGAATCAAATCAAACCACAACACAGATAATTTCCTGGGAAAGCTTGCTGCTCAAAACCGCTCTATCTTCTCTTGTATATTCACCATGGAATCATGAATCAATTACAATTCACTCTTCTCACAAGAGTCTCCTGCACTCCCACAACTGTCTCACACTGTCCTGGACAAAACTGAGCAACACTTAGCCAATTCTCAGCCTCTAAACAGCCTGCCTTGCTTGCGAAATTCCTGATGAATGCAATCGAAATTATTTAGGAATTTTGGCCTTCCAAAACTGCGCAAGGATCATGGGAAATCTAATGGGTGTATGGTTGCATGTGGGCAACCTAATAATCACACAACTTAGCTATAAGATTATTCTCCCACGACACTTAATAATACTATTGATGAATTTGATTGCCTCTTATTTGGGATAGGGTAACACCAATGCTAGTAAATTATTGAGTGAGTTGAATTCAATACCATCTTTCTTATGATAACCTTTGAATATCATACAACCATGAATAACTAGATTTGAGATTCATTGACTCTCTACAAACCTTATAATAAGGCATCATCTTTCGCTTGATTATTAGTTGAGATACTAAAACCCATACATATGCCCTTTTAAATTTTCCTTCAAGATTCATGGTAAACACTACACCTACCATCCCCTAAATTATCTCTACTTTTCCATGTGCTTGTAGGTTCATAAATAATTTGGAACGAATTTTCAGTAAACTATCTTCACTAGTTTAATCAATGAATAATTTACATAAATTCATATAGTAAACTTTTTTAACACATATAAACCTTTTTAAGTTAAAAAAATTCAACCTTCCATTAAAATAATTTGCATAACCTCTTAACTACTCAAAATAAATAAACCTTTTCTATATATAGGTTTGGTATACAATGTTAACCCTCTTTCAAAATTTTCAGAGATGAGAGGTTTAATTTTTTAAAATAAAAATAGATTCGATGATCTAATTTGTATAGGGGATTTAAAACTTTTTTTTACCAATTATATGGTTTGGTATGCAATGTTGACATTAGCTCTATATAAATTTTTATTTTTACGCGGATAGGCATTCCTATTTGAAGTTGTGGATGCGGGGTTGTATATTAAAAAAAAAAAAAAAAAGTGGATGGACATGATTAACCATGGGCAGAATATTCTTAGTCGTGTAACAAGATAGACAATTGACATTAATTACTTCTCTTCGTCTTTTGCATTACTCTTTTGATAATAAATTAAAATTTTAAGTTATATTGCTTTGAACATTTATTGTTTAGATCGAGCAACGTGTTTATTAGATTTTTGCAAGGCATTACGGTTCTACCTATTTGTTGTCATTCCAATCCTCCTCCCTATTATGAACAATGGGGCACACATCAATTAATTAATAATGGAGCAAGCTTCGATTTTAAGCGATATTGAACTACTAGAAGAATTTAACCTTTCTCGCTCCCTTCTAGAAATTAACAATGGTGAGTTCTACTTTCATAGCCTATCCACTATCATGTCTGTGAATGCTTCCTTGGAGAATAAGCTTGTTGGGGTTTATAGTCTCAAGGAATCCTTCAATATCATCCCCATCTACATTAATAAATGTCCTAGATCAGTAAAATTAGGGTTTTACATTTATATTGTCTATTTACATTTATAGTTGCAACATATTTACAATTGAAATACATTTACAGCTTGAGTTTTGTATGATTAAGGTTTAAAATTATACTAGTCGAAGGTGATCCCCCTTTTTGGTACAATTGACGCTCAACCAATGATGTGACATCGAACCACCCAAGTGCTAAGATAACCTTCCTATTTTCAATTCAGAAGTGTTTACATATTTAAATAATCTCTTTTCATTAATTGACATAATAAATTGTTACAAAGAGATCGTTGAGTCTCATGGGTATGAATAGATCTCTCATTCTCATGTCCAAGGTACGAAAAAACATAAGTAAAAGAAAAGGTGAAAAGGTATGCATTTTAGCCAAACAAATGAGGTAAGATGATATTGGGTTTCTCTCACTATAATGGAGTGGAAAATATGGTTATAACATATACCCACTAATGTAGGAGGTTAGAATGAGTAGCTAATGGTCGTAATGCATTATAAGAAAAATCAAAGGTCTGGCAGTGGGGAAACAGTGCCAGGAGCATGGATCAGAAAACACTAAAGTATAAGTCTCAGCTATGAAGATAACATCACTCACGTGGGAATATCCATGCTCTGTCATAAGAAAATATTGAACATGGTCGCCAAATATACACTGTGAATCCATGATATAAAGGACTAAGACATGGCCATGACAGACATACACAGTGGATCCATGTGACTTAATGGAAAGAGCATAGCCACTAAAAAAAACAATCATGGATCTATGTCACAGTATACATCAGTAGGGCTATGGACACATGACAAACAGAGAAGTGTCCCAGATACCCCTCAAAGTACATAAATCCAACGTAACTTGGGAAGGGTGGCATATAAGAGTGGGATGTCCCTAACCCAAGGTCTTCGACATAACCCGGATGGTATGAATCTACTCATGTGAATAGATTAGTTGAAGTTGAGCAATGATAGAGACCACCTGATTACCAACCAATGAGGTACACCAGTAACAAGCACGAGGGAATCCACCAATGAGAGAAATGGACCCCCAAGGTACCAAGTAGAGTACACTAAGTGTGAATAAATGAGATGACGTCAAACACTATTGAACTCGACCAATTAGGATCTAATGATGTAATCCCATTGTCGATCGCAAGGAAGCCTGCTGCTGAGGTCTGCAAGCTCCAAGGTACTACTAGTTCCTAGATCAAGCTCCTGGATAATGATTTGAAGTCGACAGGAGAAGATCCATTGAAGGGCCTTGATGTATCCCCCATTAGTTGACATGGAAAAAACCAGGATGATGTGATGTATGTATGAAGTCATGAAGCGATGAAGTATAACTGACATAGGGATGGCCAACTGAAAAAGGTCAATAGGCTACTGCAGATGGCCAACACTAGCTATGACTTCCGTTGAACACATAATTACATGACACAAGAGTGACCTAGCAGCATGACTAATGAGCACCATGTGATATCATGCAACGATGCAAGAGGCATCGAGGCACGCTCCATATGACTGGAAGAGTAACCAACCGGAGGATTAAAGAGACTCATATGGATGGTATGACTCCTAGGAAAGATAAAAACCCAAATGTAAGATAATGAAACAAACATGTGCCATGTTCAAGGGTGACACAATTGATGTTACCAATGGATGAGAAATTAAGATAGATGCTCCCTCCCTTCTCTTTTTGTACATTCCTTTTTCATAAATTTGTCCCCCAAGCCCGAAAAAGAGATAAAAGTATACAAGGGTGGACCTCCTAACCACAGTAGACTAGGTTATTCCTTTTTCTTAACTAGTCTATCCCAGTCCAAAAAAGGTTTAAACTTATACTGGGTAGATGACACTCCAGGTACTTTTACGAGTGTGAAGTAGACAAGTTCACTCGATAATCTTTTCTAAGTTAAGGAGTTAGAAAAGAGCTTAAAGGAGACTCCTCCTGGAGGAACGAGTGGTATAAAGGGTAGAAATTGGTTCTGGTAATGGTGGAACTTCTCATGATATAAATTGGACATGAGGCTAGCTAATAGGACCACTCATCGCAGTGGTTCCTCTAGGATAGGGTAAAACATCGAATGTGGATGATAGGCCAGGCATATGATGACAATGGAGTAGATAAAGCAAGGTTCAAACTATAGAATTAGGCTCATAAAATGCATGGAAATAACAAGGGATAAAATGTGGAATCCTCCTGGGGTATTTCCAGAAATATGACGAATAAGAGGACGTGAGGCTCAAATTCGAATTCATGGCGGGTCAGAATGAGGGATCCCAAGTGATAAAAAATGATTGCATGGACACAAATATGGCAAGGAGGTGCTAACTAGGGGGGTATCCATGATCAGGTAAGCTCTACCACCAAGTTATGAAATGCATGTATGAAGTGGCAAAATTTGTGACTTAACAGGGTCAAACCTAAGGCATAAATAGTGTTGACAGTCAAAATGCAAAATCGACAAAAATGACCTACCTCTATATGTCAATTCAAGAGAAATGCACCTAAGGTCTTGTTATCACTAAATTGAAGCTGATGGGCTGCTTCAACAATCAACTCAGAGTAACTATTTCAAACCTACTTTTAGCTGGAACTTAGCCTTTCCATTTTGAGAGGGCTCTCTCAAGGATACAGATAATATTATGTAAATGAAGATCAACATATGGCTAACTCTAAAATTTTCTTTAAATGTTTTTATGTAGGTTAAGGATGTGAAGAAGTAGCAACCATTGGGTATGGAGTCAGAGGAACTCAATTACATGAAAATCATCTAACATGGAAGCTGAGGCATGTGTGTATTCTCATCAAAACATAAACTAAACAGTAAAATATGTGTGTACAGGAAGTTTGAGCATGATTAAACATGAATTCCAAGTGATTACACAGAAAGAAAACTGAAAGACAAAAACACAACTAGAACAGTAAACCGTATGTGTACAAGAAGTTGGAGCATGATTAAACATGAATTCCAAGTGATTACACATATGGTATTGTAGATGGCTAACACGAATTAAGCTACTGTATATCTGTGTGTGTTTTCCTATCACTAAAACATCCACATGCCTCATCTTCCACAAGGAGAACCATGACACTGAGTTTCCTAGCACTGACTCCGTAAGCCCAATGGTAGTAAATCCTATACATTTTTCACCTGCATACAAATACACTCATTCTAGAGTTAGCCATCTAATTAAATTTCATTTGAACAAATCATATTTACTTTTGATAAGCCCTCTCAGGATTAAAAGGCCAATTTTACGTCAAAAGTTGGTTTGAAAGAGTTACTCTAGGTTGTTTGGTGAAGTATCTCATCTGTACCAATTTAGAGATAACAGGTCCAATGGATTTCGCAATATAAAATCCACCATATCCTGTACAAAACATCTAAAAGGAATAGCCACATGGTTAAATCACATAAGGAAAGAAATAATCATGGACGAGGGAAAAACAAGACCTATATTTTTGGTTTTTCGAATTTACAATTTTTTTGGATTTTTGGCATAAATAAGGCATTATAAATACTCACATCACACACTAAACCAAAAACGAGATAAAGCATCACACTCTTATGTATAGTATGTACAAGTGAAACTTGGTTTGGTAGGTCACACTAAGATGTGCCCACAGTCGGGCACAGGTCAACGGTTTCTATACATGAACTTATCTGAAGAAGAGGCCATATGGTTCACCAGTTTAAATCAATGCCAAATGAAGTCAAACTGCCCCATTTGAAAACATTGACCATGCTAGGGACAATATAACATAGTCACACTTTCAGAACTTCCCCGTGGAAATAAAGGAGGATCAATACATAATGCAGGTACAAGATGCTCATTGACAGGTGGTGAGGAGTTGGATGATTCAGTGGCAAGTTCAGTATTGGAAACCCAATACTTGACTCGGTCCATGGGTGGTAGTTACAAGGAAGGTCGAGGAGATGCCCCTTGGGTCGATTCAAGAATCAATATTTTGAGCTCTACATGTTCCAAAATAGGGGTATTAGAGGCAGAAATATGTGTACCCTCTCTATGATTATCAATGGATAGATCCATGACCTCCAAGTTGACTAACTTGGGAGGGTTTTCATCAAGGGAGTCACGTCAAAAAAGTGGAGGGGCGGCCCATGTGGGTGAAATAACCTGATCATATTCCATATTAGAGTGTAGTTTCTGACCGTCATCAGGAGGTATTGAAGGGACTACCAAAGAGGCAATCTCTTCCACAATAAGTGGCGAAGGGTGCTCATTAGTTTGATCAACTTATATAAGATTAGTCGACACCACCCGAGGATCAAGAGGTCTATGGGGTCAACATGTGCCAGAAGAGATCATATGCATAGGAGCAATGATAGGAGATGAGGGAGTATTTGGTGGAGGGAGTTGAGGAAAAACCCCCATAAGTGTGGAACTTTTGAAAATTCCCATGCCAATACTCTGAAACTGACTAGGATGGTCCCCCATAAGCGGTACAGTAGTTCTAGTAGTGTAAATCGGAGTCGATGGCACGCAATAGTCAAGTTGGTCAATGGTGATGATCTTGCCTTCATGAGGAAAGAAAAGGACATGAAACACAGATGAGACCACTGTGGTCATGGCATAAAACCAACTACATCCAAGGATCAGGTTATAGTCTAATGGACTGTCGACGACTTCAACATCAACATGTACCGTTTTACCCCCTAACTCGATGGATAAATGTGGGAGGACACCCTTAGGAATGAAATTGTGACCATAAAATTCTTGGAGAGTGGTATTAAATGTTGTGAGAGTTGAAGAGCCAATAGATTTCCAACATGATATGGATATGAAACAGGTGGAAGAGCCCTCATCTACCAAGGTGCAATGGATATTATTTTGGGAAACCCGAACTATAATCAGAAAAGAAATTTGATGGGAAAGATGAGTGAATTTCTCGACATTAAAAGCAATGACACCAGAGTCATATGGGTCAACTCCACCAATGGAAGACAACAAGGCATTGCACCGCTGAGGACAGCTTTGAAATACCTCCAAAGTAGACATGGCATAAGGCATTTGGGCTAGATATTCAACAATACTATAGTGTTGAGCGGCCCTGGTAGAAGGGTTATGTGTTTTCTTATGTAAAACACCCTTGGGGGGGAGATAAACAGGTTCCATGGGCTTATCTATAGTGATAGGTCCAGTGGAACTAGGTGGAGCGGGTGAGTCCTTGGGAGGAGAACTTGACTTAGGGGCATCATAGGACTTAGCTCGTGTGGTCACATTGACATCTTCTTTACACGTAAAGATGACTGAGTTGTGAGGGGGATGGGAATATGACCCCTCATTACCCCCTTACAGGTCTAACAGGTTGATAAACTATTTTTTTCTGGGGTTGTGCGGGGAATGGATGAGTTAAAATGACAGGTTTTTTAGAATACGGTGGTGAAAGAATCTTATGAACTTCTTCCATATGAGGACACTCATGAGTAAGATGAACGCCCTGACAAATTGTATAAGGGAATTTGAATTTCTGGCGACGGTCATTGGTGCCCCCTCCCTGACTCTCAGGGTTTGGTTCTTTTTACCACCAGTTGGCAAGTTGTTCTTTGGTTGAGTGGACTTCACCATAAGAACATCATTGGACTACTCAGGAGGGGGTGCTTCAGTAGAGCCATTTGGACTTGCTAAGGCTCGAGATGTAACAATTAGTTGTGCAAGGTTGGAAACAAATTGGCTTATGGGATCAAAAACAAACCCAATCACACCATCAGCATGTGGTCCAAGAACATACTTAGGTGGGTCAATGGAAGGCCTAGGGTGTTGGAAAAAATTTCGTATAGTGTACCCGATTGTGAATATTTGAGATCCAACTGTTGGGCAGCTAAAATGGCTTTATCCTCGGTAACGGATCGAAACAAAGACACGTCTTTAGCAATTTAAGTTCAGAGTGATCTAATGAACCATTTACGAAGAATCTCATTGGGTAATTTGGTTCTTACTAACCTCTTGCGATGATGCCACTAATCAATGTGATCAGAGATAAATGTGGCATCATCTTGTTTGAAGTTATACAAAAGGTCAGATTCAAGATCATACCAAGTTGGTAAGTGAAAATGTGTTAGGAAAGTTTGAGCTAATGAGGAAAAATCACCGTAGGACGCAATGTCTAACTCGATGTACCATTTGGTAGCATCCCTGGTTAAAGTTCTTTGGAACAAGCGAATTTTGACAGAATCGTCCATTAGCGAATTGGATGAACACCATAAATGGTAAGTGGTGATATGGGTGGATCGATTGTCGCTGGGATTTCCTTCAAACTTGGGAATATCGGATGGTAATTTGGCGACCATTGGTGGCACCAGGGATCATGACAAATGGGGTCATTATTCAATTTTGCAAGATCGGGTAAATCAAGAGAGGATAGAAACAAATTATGCATTTTACTAAATGGGTCATAGGCAGGAGAAGCCCCTGACCAACTTTGATGTCCCCCCATAAAATTATTTGATGGATGTGCTTGCTGGTGGCGAAAATGGATCGCCCTGACAAAAGGTTATTGCGGGCCAAGATAACTAGTAGATGGATGTTTCCCCCCAGGGTAAAAACCTCCAGAGAGAAATGGACCCCCAAAAGTGTGACTGTTAATGGGGTTGTACCCAGGGTGAAAAGAAGGACCGGACTGCACATTAGGACTGGCATAAGGAGAATGACCTGGATAAGACACGGTACTGGTGGTGGGGTTACCCCTAGGTAAACTAGCCCCTCCAGTGAAAGTACCGGTAGGTGGTGTCCCTCCAAACAACGAACTATACCAGGCTTGCGTCATACTAGATGTTACGTTGTCCCCAGGCTGACTAGGGACAACTGGTGATCCCCCCATGGATTCCTAGAAGTAACCGTGCCTAACTAAGGAACATGAATAACCGGATGGGTAAATGATGGTGTGTAAATTCCTAAACCTACTAGCTGACTAGGTTGGGGTATTATAGCCGGCATAGAGGATGGTGTGGGCATAGTAACAGTGGGATCCATAGATGAGATAGGTGGAATTCCCTAGGAAGAAGTAAGCGGTATAGACGGAGGAGTAGGGATAGCCATGCTAGAAGATGGTAGCGTTATCATTGTAGCCAAGAATTTTGATGCAGACGGTAGTGAAGTCTTAAACTCCGTCATAGCATAAATGGTCGATAATGGCACATAATTGTAAGACGATGTAGAACCATCAGGATTCAATCGTAGTAAGGTAGGCCCTAAAGGATCAGTCAAAGGTGGATTGGCAGGAGTGTCAGAGTTGCCTTCCAATGTTTCAATAGAAACCAGATCACTATCAGTGGGGCCAGACATAGATTCCAACACTATATGGTGGTCTAAGTCACGGGCATTGATAAGCACCCGTTGTGCAAGAGAAATAAGTCCACTTCGTTCATGAAGTAAACCTTGAAGACGACGTGAACGTCAATGTGAAAATTTAGCCAGGGTGATAGTAAATAAAACCCGTTTAAGTTAGTGAAAACACCCTAAGGCCAAAACTATTGACTCAGACCAAATATCACACTCTAGAAACGTCCTAAAAAGTAGCACACACAAACGTAATACAAAGAAGTCGACGGTGGAACAATTATAATAGAGACCTGCTTCCCAACCCTTTTAGCTGCAAACTCGCCACAAGTGCCCCTACAAGTGGAACACCCCCCCGAGAGGATTGAAAGAGTATGACTAATATTCATCCCACGACTCAATATCCATCCCCGACCTTTGAGGAGGCAAGGTAGTCTCTTCTTCCTCGTAGAATTAAATGATTGATCTAATATACACTAGATCACGAGGCAACAAGTCCTTGCAGTTTTGCATGTAGCAAAAGTTGTGTTTTTAATGAGAGCACACTCGCTTTTGTGTCCACTTTGCCTTAGATCTTGATCAGATCCTGTTGTTTTCGATTTGTTGGGTTTCCTCAAATTTTTCTGATTGTTTTCAGTTATTTTTAAGGGTTATTATCTCTGTGTTTCAGATCTGAGTTGATCTCATATTTGGAGTTTTGTTTTTTGTTTTTTATACGAGAAAATGACAGATCACACATTTCAAATCAAATTCTAGAAACTTATGTACAAAATTTGATTGAACTGATCATAGATCTGGATTCCTCTCGAAATTTTACCTTTTTTTTTTTTTTTTACAAAAAACTGACTCTTTATGAAGGAGTTATGGCTAATTAAAATTATGAATCTCAAATTACGACTAGCTTGACCCTCTCAAATGATCCAGTATAAATAGATGAATGATAGATCCCTGGAGGATGAATGTAGATTCTCAAGATGACGAGAAGTTACATAAACTTCTAATGGATGAGTCCTGGCCAACTCGAATCAATGAGTAATCGAGGTGCTCTCCTAGGGAATGGGAAACTCTAGAGACTTTTTTCACAATTATGAGATTTTTCTCAATTATATCAATTATGAAATAATTATTATCTCATAATTATAACATTTTGGCAAAATATAAATTATGAGACATTTCTCAATTATGTAATTTCACCATTTTATCATGAGATAAATCTCACATAAGTAAAAGAAAAGGTGAAAAGGGATGTGTTTTAGCCAAGCAACTGAGGTAAGTTGATATTGGGTTTATATCACTATAATGGAGTGACAAATAGGGCTATAACAAAACCTAAGTGAGGAGAACGCCAAACATTCCTCTCAACCACCCAATATAAACCCAACTATTTAATTATTATTGTTATTTTAACATTTTATTTTTACAAATTTTCCTAATTTTGTTGGGTTTTTTATTTTTATTAATAGAGAAAAAATTTGTTTTTTTTATCTTCTTCTTGTTTTTTAATGGTAATTGGGGGAATGTATATATTTTAAAAACACAACAAAAATAAATTGAAGTTCTATCTCAAAGTTTTAAGCAATGATAAAGGATAATTCCAACTACCAACCCATTACATAGTATGTCCTTTCCAATGTTTCTTAATTCCATAGGTTCCACAATATAAACTTGGGATTTTAATAACTTTGTAAAACACTAAACTTAATAGAAAATATGATGACTAGCTACTTCTTGCATGCCTACGTTTGATGGGTTTGAGGCTTGTTTAATAATTTCCATGTCTTACGCAAAATATGATGAATATTTTCTTCTTCCCTCAACTCCACATGGTTGAAATCAATAGATTGCCTTTGGTTAGAAGCCCTAGATTGTCCCCGCTCACTCATGTTTATGACCATGTTTTTTATCATGTTTCAGTTCACTTCAAAAACAACTATCTGACACTTCTAATGAACCATGGTACCCATGAGTGTTGTTGTATGAGAAGTAACTTGGTGTTCATTCTCATGGATTTTTGTAGTGGCCATGAAAATTGAAGTTTGGTTTCATTGTATGGATTGCTCATGATTCTTAAAAACATGCCTAATTTCTTACAAGTCGTAGTAATCCACCTAAACTCTATTATGACTACTACCCCAAGTCATTTTTTGACTCTCAATGCCACCCATTGTCCATATTCTTTGTCTCAATTTGAAACTCTAAAAGACCCAAGGTTATTTCTTTCTTAATATTATGAAGTCTGAGTGCCCACCTAATGATAGAACCCTTCTCAAATTTAGAGAAATATCAAACAAATGAAGCGTAATTTCACATGAAGGAGAGACATATACTAAAAAAGAACCACAGAGACAAAATAAAATAAAAAAAATTAAAAAAATAAAATAAAAACAAACAAACAAACAAAAACAAAAACAAAAATAAGAAAGATGGATAGGAAAATTTGAGCCCCTTTGAGTTGAAAATTAAAGAAAAGTACTCACTTTCAAACCAAAATGGAATGAAAAACATCCAAGAAAAAGAAGCAATGCCCAAACTGGAAAAAATCATTGAACCTGCACATATCTAAATATTGACTTCTCTAGCTTCAAATTCTAGACTATAAAGCCATAACCCTACCTTGATGGATGAAATTTCCTATCATGGATTCAAATTCATGTGACATTGAGAGCCAACGCATTTGATGAGGTGTCTCAAGTCTCATCCCATAACTCTTCCTATTGTGTGACTGCACTTCAATGTTGTGTGCTAATGAAGCTTTAATAATGGATTGATATGTGGCTTTGTCCTCGTGATAAAAGGCTTATGGAAAATAACATTACAAGTGATGTTGATGGCCCCCACATTTTGTGATGGATTTATTAGCAAATCCACTAGCTATAAGATCATTCTCCTACAACACTTAATAATATTATTGATGAATTTGATTACCTCTTGTTCAGGACAAGGTAACAATGATGCTAGAAAATTATTGACTGAGTTGAATTCAATACCATCTTGCTTATGATAACTTTTGAATCTCGTACCACCATGAATAACTAGATTTGAGATTAATTGACTCTCCACAAACCTTATAATAAGACATAAGATTTCGCTTGATTATTAGTTGGGATACTAAAATCCATACATAAACCCTTTTAACTTTTCCTTCAAAATTCATGATAAACCCTACACCTATCATCCCCTCAAATATCTCCACTTTGCCATGTGCTTGTCGATTCATAAATAATTTAGAAAGAAAAAAATACAGTTAAACTATCTTCACTAATTTAATCAATGAATAATTTGCATAATTTACATAAATTTGTATTTTAAACTATTTAAAACACATAAAACTTTTTTCAACATGTCATTAAAATAGTTTGCATAACCTCTTATTACAAACTATTCAAAACCTATAAACCTTTTTCTATATTTATAGGTTTCGTAAACAATGTTAACCCTCTTTCAAAAGTTTCAGTGATGAGAGGTTTAATTTTTTAAACCTTTTTCTATATATATAGGTTTCGTAAACAATGTTAACCCTCTTTCAAAAGTTTCAGTGATGAGAGGTTTAATTTTTTAAAATAAGAATAAATTCTAATTTGTACAAAGGATTTAAAACCTTTTTTAAATAATTATAGGGTTTGGTATGCGATGTTGACATTCTCTCCATATAAATGTTTATTTTTACGCCTATAGGCATTCCTATTTCAAGTTGTGGATGAGGGGTTGTAGAGTAAAAAAAAAAAAAGGTGAATGGACAAGATTAACTATGGGTAGAATATTTTTAGTCGTGTAATAAGATAGACAGTTGACATTGATTATTTCTCTTCATCTTTTACGTTATTCTTTTGATAATAAATTAAAAATTTAAATTATATTGCTTTGAACGTTTATTGTTTTGATTTAGCAATGTGTTTGTTAGATTTGTTAAATGCTTTCGTGGAAACTAAGCTTGTTGAGGTTTTTACTTTCATCCAAATATTTGGTATACCAAAAATTAATAATTTATTTAATTATAATTAACAGAATGTAATCTTCTCTTTATTTTATTTTATTATATTATATATATATATATACTTTTCCATTCCTCCCTTGTTACTTGGTCACAAACCATTCGGTGGATCTTTCTTAATCAAGGTCTTTCTTCCCGTGGTCGTTGGTGTTTTTCAAATTTCTTTCAATTCATTATTTGCCCTCAACAACATTTTCACTCGACCATAACCATGGTTGATCAGAACTCGTAGGACGTTCAACTCTTTGTACAATGACTTGCTTATGAAATTGATATTATAGGCACTCGGATCTGCAGCTCCAACGGAAAAATAGACTTAGCAATAATTATGTTTTTCCAATTAATAAATAATTAGACACACGTGAATTTCAAAGTAATTCTCTCTTCTACCAAGGACGAGACCAATTCGATTTATGTCAATATTCAATCATATTTCAATAATTGTATTTATGTTTAAGCTCAATATTAATTTTTTTTATGAAGATTTAATTATTTGAGTAAATAAAAATATATGTTAGTAAATAAATTTTGTAATGAAAATTTTAAATTATGTATAATAAGCATATTTTCATTAATAACAAATACATATAGAGATAGTATTAAGTATTGAATTTTTATATGAGGGTTTTAGTATTAGGGTTTTTAATATTATGATTTTAATATTGGGTTTTAGCATTATGTTTTGATATAAGGTGTTAATATTAATAACATGAATTATGTTTAAAATGTTTATAACTTACTATAGATTTACATTCAGAGTTAATATGATGATATATTCAAATATAATTAACTTTTGTAGTTAATCCTTGCAGTCATTGTATAAATAGTTAATCATGGTCAATCTTAATCAGCCATATGTTATCATAGTCAATGATAGTCAACTTTGTTCACTCAGACTCAATGATAGTCAACCTTAGATATCATTTTTGGGATTCAACTGTTTTAAGTAAGCTATTTATCTATGACCATTTCCATGAGAGGTAGTCATGATTTTTGAGTAGTCCACTTAGAACTCATTGCAGCAGGTGATGCTCACACGGGTGAAGAAGTGAGATTGAAACTAGTGAAATAAATCACATAGCATCAATCATCACTTCCGGGGCTTGCACCTGGTAACCAGGACTTCTTGGGAGGTCACCCATCCCATAAGTCCTCTGGCATAGTTGACATTAAAATATTTTAGTTAACATGTACATCCAAACATCTTATGAGCACAAATTAAAATGGTTTAACCATCTTACTCGCACTTTTTTTTTACCTCTAATTACTTTACATAAAATTAATTTTAATCCATAGCATATTCATTTTTTTATTATAACCGACATTATTTTTCTATTTAGAGTGTATTTTATTTTTATTTTAAGAGGGACATGTGTCAACTCCACGTTGAGCTCACATACTTACACATCCCCCTCATATTGGATTAAAGTATAATATTTAAACATCTTACTCACACTTTTTTTTACTTCTAATTACTTTACATGAAATGCATAGCACATTCATTTTTTTTCTTATAGGCAACATTTTTTTTTACTAAATATGTCTACTCCTATTATTAATACATATCACAGAAATACAATCGTCATCCGCCGGAATTGCTGCGTTAGCCAATTCCGGTGGGAACTATCCAGCTCAAAATTTCAAAATTGGGACTACCCCGAAAGGGGAAACCATCCCATGAAGTATGTGCATGAGTCATAATAAAAGTTGCCCTTAAAGGGAAACCAGTGTTAAACAAACTTAAACAGTGCATCAAAATAGACAGGAGAACTAAACCAGAACAAGACCAAAACATGAAGAAAAGACAAGTAGAGGTTAGTTTGTCGAATTCTTGACATCCAACAATGGTGGTTGAGTTGGCTCTTCCTTTATGTGGCACTTACATTCAGAGACGTCATCCTCGAGCTTGGACAGCTGGGCATCGAGCGACGGGGAGGATGTCGAGCGGCCACCTGTGTCATAGCTCTTGCCACCATCATCAAAGCTGCAACTACCATCTGTTTTCGAAGCCTCCTCAGCCTGTTTCACTGGAAAAGCCACCATTTTGCGAGGGAGATTGAGGGAGGCGAGGGAGTTAGTGGACTTACACTTCCTGGAGCAAGCACCAGAACAAGAAGGTTTCGTAGAGGCTTCAAGAAGACGCATGGACAGGTGAGCGGAGAGGCTAGGGGGGTCCAAAACTTCAGGAGCCACCAAGTTTAAGGACAGATCTACAATTCTCCCAGCCATGGCATGGATGGGAGGTCGCGAGGGGAGTCTGCGTCCGCCACCTCTGTGGCAGCGCATGCGGTGGCAACGGGGCATGACTAAAGTGGAGAAACAAGAATGTGAAGGAGGTGGAGATGGAGGTCCGGAAATGTGACTGAGAGGTGTTCAGCCAGCGGAATGAGACTGGGGCTTGGCAGGAGGCTGAAGGGTGCAAGAGGCAGAATTGAAATGGAAAATGACAGAGAGACCGAAGGAGAATGCAAAAGATGCATTTTCATGGTCCATATAAGGCAACAGGAGGATTGAATTCTCATAGGGAGTAGTGAATGTGCCAAGGACAACGTAATTGCAGAGCAGGTGCTAAGAGGACACAGTGAACCGTTTAAGGGTGGTGGAGTAAATAACACCCATGCCCCAAACTTTATTTACCATGTCGTGGTCATGTGCCTCCTCGTGGCGAGGACGGTTGCTTGACTTCAGATTGGCCAGGTGGGTGCAGGCCATCTCAGACATTAACACCCACAACTGCACTCTTATAGGCAACATTGTTTTTCTAGTTAGAGTGTATTTTATTTGTTTTTATTTTAGGAGGGACATGTGTTAGATTCTATGTTTTTCCTTTTAATGTTACAGTTAAATTTTTATCAAATTGAAATTTTGTTAATGTTGTATTTAATTTACTAATATTTAGATTTATTTTCTATGAGGATAAATTTAAAACTTAATATCATTTTTATTTTTTTTTTGAGAAAATTATTTTTAGCCATTAAGTTGAATTAACGTTAATTTGAATAAAAACATGTTAACATGAGTAAAAGCACCTAACCTATTAATTAGCAAACAAAATCCCAGCAATCTTTAAATGACAAAAAAAATACAAATTTTCATTTATGCTTAATGCATGTTATAACACTTATTATTTGTTAAACCATTATAAATATCTAGGATTATTGGGGATGAGATGAGCAAGTGCATCATGGAATTAGAGACACTTAGGATTTTTAGTTGGTGATCTCCCTTATGATGTCACAATTTCATGTGACACATGTATGATTTAGTCATTTGTTACATGTTTCTCACCTCTAAATTAGCATTTTCAATAAAAACAAACCAAAACAACATCGTATTTGGCCAAAGTCTTAATTTCCTCTACAAGATTTGATATAAGTTAAAATCATTCAAAATAAAAGTAATTTAGCCAAGTATACTCAATTGAAAACAAAATAAGACTTATGTTATTTCTCTATAATGTTTTTAAAATATTTTTTAATATTTGTGTTTGCACTAAGAACTTGTGGTTTTATTACAAGAAAATGTTGGAAATCCCTTTTGAAATCTACAAGACTATGGCTTTTTGAGGTCTACTATTGTATCTACACAAATATTATGCTCTTTTAAGGCCGACATTTGTGGCGTGACAATATTTTATGTAAGCATCATGGACTCAGTAATGGTGGTGTGATTATATGTTATTTGAGCACACAAAGTCTGCATAAATTTTATTATGTTTTATAGTTGTCATTTTTGGCATGAGAATATGTTACTTGCAACATGCTAGAATTAACCATTTTCATTCACATATTTGAATTCAATGTGTTTATCCTCCCCATATAGTATTATAAACTGGTAAGGTAATCAAGAGGAAAGAAAGTGGGTGATAATAATTCTTACTGCAACCACTTGAAACTCTACTAGCATGTGGACATCCATATACTTCTTCTAAAAAACAACATTTATTAGAATAAGATTGGTTTTCATACCCAGATCTATCTTCAACTCCATGTGACTATCAATGTAATTTGTGTAATAGGGGAAAATTTGGCCCACCCAAGTGCAGCCCTTTCAATATTAGATAATGTGATCCATTGGCATATTCAAGGAACAAGAATGTTGGTAAGTGTGTTAGAATTAGGAAGCACCTATCACTTATAAGTTCCAACGTTTTGACAACATTATAAGAATTTGGTTTTTAAACTCCTGTGGTGATCATTATTTAAAGAGCTAATCGGATTATCCACAGTACTAAGGAACATGTGTCGACGTTTCGAATCCCAATGGGGATCCATCATCAGGACTTTTAGAATGAAGAAATTAAGAGAAGGGTTTCAAACTATTAATAGAGATAAATTTCCTGTAAAGAGCCGACCACAATTTTTGTATTTTGTACTTTTATTTTTATTATTATTTTTAATAATTTTAATAATTATATTTCTAATTTAATAAATTTTATTATGGTTAATAATTAATAAGCATAATAATAATAAAAATAATTAAATTTAAAAAAAAATTTAAAAAAAAATGAATGAATCTTAAATCTTTATTATTATAAAAATAATGAATTAAAATAAACTATTATTAATAAAAATAAAAATAAAAATAAAAAAGAACCTTAAATCTTTATTGTTATAAAAATTAATGAACTAATCTATTTAGTTAGTTTAATAGGCATAATTAAACTAACTAAATAATTAATAAAAATTAGGCATAATCATCCTATATTCTTTATTTTATATATAATTTTGATTTTATTAATTATTAACCATAATAAAATTTATTAAGTTAGGATATAATTATTAAAATTATTTAAAACAATAATAAAAATACAAAATACAAAATACAAAAATTGTGGTTGGCTCTTTACAGGAAATTTATCTCTATTAATAGTTTGAAACCCTTCTCTTAATTTCTTCATTCTAAAAGCCCTGATGATGGATCCCCGTTGGGATTCGAAACGTCGACACATGTTCCTTAGTACTGTGGATAATCCGGTTAACATGATAAGATGTATTTATCTATATTTATTATAATTGATGTCACACTAATAATTTTACATAAGTATATTTGTTATTGTCTTTGACAAACTTTATACTTTCCATTGGACACATTGACCCATTATCCTAAAAACTACACTCTACTCTCCTTTGACAATATATCCATCCTCTATTCTCTTCGGTGCCTCTTTCCCTGCTTTGGGGGTATGCTAGTAATAATAATAAACACCAAATTGATGTGTGAAATATCCTTATTTGTGGGACAAGAGACTAACTTCCACTCAAACAATTTACCATGAAAAACTATATATATATATGAATTAATCTAAAAAAACAAAACAAATCAGATAACCACCTAACCTTAAAAAGATAACCATTTATTTAATAATTAAATTCAAAATACTTCACACAATCAAATTAAACACAATTTTAAATAATATTTAAGGCTCCAATCAATTAAATAGAATTAGCATTATGCTCAAAATAGTATTTGAAATAAAACTCTCAACAATTTTGATGGAATGGAATACAATAAGCAAATTTAAATTTGTTTCAAATGACCAAATAAACTGAAGAGATGAGAGGAAACATTGCGCAGTCGACAATTCCCAAGGAAGCTACGTGGTTCCTTGCTTATTCCTTCCTTTACACATGTATTGGAGACAACAGAGACCTTGCATGGCCGAACAAGTCTATCACTTTGAGCAATTTTATGTAAAATCGACATTTGTTTGGAAAGTTTTTCATTGTGCTGAAATTATCAAAGTTCTAGGTTCAATGGAGAAAACTTAACAACAAGATGTATTGGTTGTCGTGCATTCTAAACTTGAGAGTGGAGACTGGGATCATGATTGAATTGTGTGTTTTTGTTACCCTGTTGATGATGGACAAGTATGTTTTGTGGAGAGGTGGGTTGGCTTTGGGTATCTGGTAGGAAGAAGCAACATCAAGGTCTAGTTGGTGCAGTGAGAGTTACTTGTTAGTATAGTGAGAGTTACTAATCATTGAGGTGGGGTGAAGAGAACAATAGCAAGTAGATTGATTGATTAATTTTGGGAGGGGAGCAGGCAGTGAGTGATGGGGGAGGTTAAGGACAATTGGGGTGTTGTTGGTAGCGTTGCAAATATGGCTCGAGTCCATGGGCATGTAAGTTGTTTTTCCATTCAATATTCCCTTTGGTAATCGTAAATAAATGGGATATGGAATCCATCCATCGCCGAAGATGAGACCCAAACCCTATTTTCCTGGTCAAATTTAATTTAGCGACCTCTAGAATGAACAAATGGAAATATTTTACATTAATTTGTTGAAGTTTTGATAAATAAGGGAATCAATTAACCTTTGTTGTGACCTGCAAGTTTCATTTCATCTCATTTTATGAGACCTATGAGGACAAGTGTATATACTATGAGGATGTTGTGTATATCTTAAGACAATGAGAGAATAAAATGTCTAATTAATAATTAAGTATTTTTGTGTTTGCAATAATCCAAGATCCAAAGCGACATAAAATGTGAAGACATGCCTTCGATCATTCAAAGTAAGTCTATCACCCCATTGCGAATGATCAGTAGATCATGTCCATTGCTCAAAAATGCTCAAAAATGGAAGTGCTCAAAAGTGTTTGCAACCTGAGTGACCGGTCACTGCGATTCTGGCACCATGAACGGTTCACAAAACAGAGGTCGTATGCAGAATTTATGAAGGTTTGAAAAGCCCAGTAAACTCCAAAAAAAGACATTTTGACTAAGTTTGACTTAGCATTAAAATTTTCAAAAAAATTTATTATTTGGAAATTATTTTTTATTATATAGTTTTCTGGCCAATGAGGGGGTGCCACGTGGCCAACCCGGAGGCTGCCACGTGGCCCCAGGCTGAAGGTGAAAGGGTTTATCAAAATTTTTTTAAGAACATGGGGATCGATCACGGGACCTCCCGCAACGAGTGTACATGTCTTACCGTCATACCCCATGGGTGTTTCTTAACACAAAGGATCTTAACGTATATTTGAAGTTTCATATGTATTTCAATGGCGGCAAAAAGTGGCCAGCCCCTGGGGTCCATCCCCCACTCCATGAGACCCGGCGCTACGAACCATGGGCTAAAGAACATTCAGCAATTTGTTAAACGGTTGGGTCCGACGGTTAAGGGCCATGTGTCCAGCACTCCCCATGGTATTTAATTTCATGGTTATCCAAACGAGTTTTGTCCGGCGGTCAATCCAACGGTTTTGGCGGAGATTTATATGTGACCACTCCCGCTCATATTTAATGTTAACTGCAGACCACCCACCAGTTTTGGAGTGCGCCCCCCAAAATTGGGGTTTTCTATTAATTTAACTATAGTTAACTGACAGTCTCCACATTTAGTGGAGCTGTTCTAGCTGTCATTGGGAAAAATGCATTGGGAGGTCAATATTCGACCAATTTTGGTGAAACAAGAGTCTACCTAGACTAATTTTCAACATTCTAAACTCATTGGAATAGGTTTCAGAGCCATCAGAGGTCATTTCACGTAGGTTTTGCTTCAGGAGAGGTCAAAGAGCCACTAGGATCACTAGGGTGTTTTCAATGTATTGAGCATCCATTCTCTATTCTCTGAAAATGAATAGTCATTCCTAACTAATTCAAGCATTTTGAAGCTGTTTTTACAGAGAGAACAGCCATTTGAGGCTTTTTATCACATGTACTTACCATTTTTGAGAAATAATATATGAGGGACGTGCCATTGGGAGCTAGACCAACAAATGTAGCCTAGAAGGGGTGAAATGCTTCATCAATTTGCTGAGTATTATCATATGTGATGATTTATTCTCTGTTATTTACTGTTGAACAATTTTATACAAGCTAATTTACATGCTTTAACCTCACATAAAAATATGTTTAACTAAGTTAAAATCATTTGTTTCACCTGCAAACTTCAATGAACCTTATGCACACAATTTAATTACTGTTTGGATACTTAGCACAACAAAACTAATACATTCCATTCAGATCAAGTTGGTATCAGAGCTTGAGTTAAGCTAGATTATTTTCTCTGTTTAATCTTTGTGCAAGGATTTTTTTAACAGTTTGCAATATTTTTAATGCTTACTAGGTTGAAGCTTAAGAGAGGAGAAGGTCAATTAGTGAAAGTTCAAAGCAATCCTCAGCCAAGGTGGGCAATATTACCATTATCTCCACCTTCAAATTTACCTCAAAGAGAAGCAGAAGAAGCCATAAGCATGACTTCAAGGGAGGAAAGAAATCCATGAAGAATTTGATCCCAAAGAAGAAGAACGAGTGTTCAGGAAAGCATTTCTTGACATGACTGAAATGGTGAGAGTCCTTTATCAAGAAAGGAATGAAAGACTAGAAGGAGAAGGATCCAAACTTCACAAGGAAGTTCAGGGATCATCAGGAGGTCACAATGATGAAGATAAATCCAAGAAGGGTAATGGAGGAAATGGAGACAGTGGAAAGTCGTCATCATCACCCTCATCTTCATCTTCATCAACCTTTACTTCAACTTCAGTACACCAATCTCACAAGTCAAAGAACACTAGTAAAAGTCCTTTTCTAAAACTTGATGTTAAGTTTGAATTGCCAATGTTTGATGGTGAAGTTAATGCAGAAAAGATAGATAATTGGATTAGGCAATTAGAGGTCTATTTGAGAATTCAAAATTTTCATGATGATGACACCAAAATCCAACTAGCTTCATTGAGAATGGAATTTGCAGCACTTGTTTGGTGGGAATCCAAGACAAAGGAGGAGATCAAGAAATATGGCAATTTATCATATCATGGACTGATTTCATTTCTGCAATAAAACAATAGTTTTATCCATTAGCTCGCATGCAGAAAGCCATAATGGACTCGAAAAATTTTAAACAATTGAAAGGACAAAATATACAAGTGTATACTCAAGAATTTAGAAGAAGAGCTCTTTTACTAGTAGTAGATTTGCATAGCCAAGACACTTTGCTCGAGACATACATTCCTCGTGTTTAACCCTACAAGCCTAGATGAGGTTTGTGTTCAAGCCACACATTTAGAGGCAAGGGGAAAACAAAATTTAGATGGGAATGAGGAAAGTGAGCTTAAAGGCAAATGGAAGAAAAAGAGAAATGCAAATACTAGAAAAGAGAAGGGAAAATTCTTCTGCAAACATTGTTCTAAAACTAGCCATGATGAGGACCATTGTTGGAAACATCATCCAGAGTTGAAACCAGAAATTTTTAAAGCCAAAGAGAAATCCAAGGAGAAAGGTAAGATAGTTGCAATAGCTGAACAAGACCTAGGGTCAGATTCAGGAGATGAAACAAAAATCATAGATATGGCACTAAAGAACTTGAAGGGGAAAGAGATTGAAAATAAACCCAGTTCTAGTATTTCTAACTGTCACATATAAGCTCCAAATGAAGAAAAGAGAATTGAACTGTTTCATGTGAGGGTCATTTCCAAACATACCAAGGTTGACACATTGTTTGACAGTGGGTCACAAGATAATTTAATCTCTGAAGACTTGGTCAAGAAACTTAATCTTGAGACAATTCCACATCCAAAACCATATCCACTTGGTTGGATTTTTAAGGATGAAAATTTACAGGTTTCAAAGAAGTGCATGTTGCGCTTTGCAATAATTGCACATTTCATTGACATAGTTGAATTAGATGTTGTTACGCTTGATATAATAGGTATGGTGTTGGGTATTCCTTACTTGTATGACAAGAAAGCTATCTTCCATCTCCATGAGAACAAATACCATTTATTCAAATATGGCAAGGAGTACACTATGAGAGCTCATCGCAAAAAATTAGACTCTTCTTTAGTTAATGCAGGGCAAATGAAGAGGCTCATCAATGCAATTCAAAACTTGACATTGATGATAATTAAGCAAAGAGAAGTTTTACATAATCCTTTTCATGCAAATACTGATCTATATAATGAGTTGTTTTAGTTTGAAAGCAGATTGTCTTTGAAAGAAGATGATAAGCAATTGCAGCAGTCGACTTTGGTGTTGAATGGTGCTGAAAACAAAGTGTCAGTGCAAGAATTGCAAAGGTCCAAGAGAGGGAAAAGAAACTTAACAAATAAGGCACAATATTCAGTAATGATTGTTGCTGGTTTCAGAAAGGTGCCATACTATGGCGAAGAAACTTGGTCAGGAATCGACACAAGTTCAAAGCAAATTCAACAAAAAATCGCCATAAGGACGGGATGCAAGGTGAGAGTAATTTCAAGTTTCCTTTGAATATATACAAATGTAGAAACATGATGTTTACTACAAAGTTAGGTTGTTGTACTGCAAGTTTAGAAAATTTGCAGCATGACAATGTCAAAAACAGCAATGGTTGGTCAATGGAATCAAGGAAAATTTTATCTTTTCATGAAAAGCTCCAGTTAAAGAAATTAGGGAAATTTCAGTGGATTAAGAATGGAAGATTGGGGATATAGTTTCCTCTTTCTCATGTTCAGTAGTCCAGAGAGCTTTTGGGGTCCAAAAGCTTCCCAGTGGATAGTTGTGATCAGGAGATCATGTCCATTGCAAAAAAATGCTCAAAAATGAAAGTTCTTAAAATTGTTTGCAACCTGAGTGACTGGAAAGGTCTCGTCGTTGCGATTTTGGCACCGTCAATGGTTCACAAAACGGAGGTCGTATGCAGAAGTTATGAAGGTTTGAAAAGCCCAGTAAACTCCAAAAAATGACATTTTGACTAAGTTTGACTTAGCATAAAAATTTTCAAAAAAGAATATTATTTGGAAATTATTTTTTATTAGATAGTTTTCTGGCCAATGAGGGGGTGCCACGTGGCCAGCCCAGAGGCTGCCACATGGCCCTAGGCCGAAGGTGAAAGGGTTTATCAAAATTTTGTTGAGACCATGGAGATCGACCGCAGGACCTCCCGCAGTGGGTGCGCACGTCTTACTGTCGTACCCCACGGGTGTTTCTTACCACAAAGGATCTTAATGTATATTTTAAGTTTCATATGTCTTTCAATGGCGACAAAAGGGGGCTAGCCCCTAGGGTCCAACCCCCACTCCATGAGACCTGGCGCTACAAACCACGAGCTAAAGAACATTAGACAGTTTATTAAATGGTTGGGTCTGGTGGTTAAGGGCCATGTGGCCAGCACTCCCTGCGGCATTTCATTTCATGGTTATCCAAATGGGTTTTGTCCAGCTGTCAATCCAACAGTTTTGGCGGAGATTTATATGTGACCAATCCCGCTCATATTTAATGTTAACTGTAGACCGCTCGCCAGTTTTGGAGCGCGCCCCCAAAATTTGGGTTTTTCTATTAATTTAACTACAGTTAACTAACAGTCTCCACATTTAGTGGAGCTTTTCTAGCTATCATTGGGGAAAATGCATTGGGAGGTCAATATTCGACCAATTTTGGTGAAACAAGAGTCTACCTAGACTAATTTTCGACATTCTGAACTCATTGGAATAGGTTTCAGAGCCATTAGAGGTCAGTTCACATAGGTTTTTCTTCAGGATAGGTCAAAGAGCCACCAAGGCAACTAGGGTGTTTTCAGTGTATTAAGCATCCATTCTCTATTTTCTGCAAATGAATAGTCATTCCTGACTAATTCAAGCATTTTGAAGCTATTTTTACAGAGAGCATGGCCATTTGAGGCTTTTTATCACATGCACTTACCATTTTTGAGCAATAAGATATGAGGGACATGCCATTGGGAGCTGGACCATCAGATGTAGCCCAGGAGGGGTGAGTTGCTTCATCAATTCACTGAGTATTGTCATATGTCATGCTTTATTCTCTGTTATTTACTGATGAACAATGTTATACAAGCTAATTTACATGCTTTAACCTCACATAAAAATATGTTTAACTAAGTTAAAATCATTTGTTTCACCTGCAAACTTCAGTGAACCTAATGCACACAATTTAATTACTGTTTGGATACTTAGTGCAGAAAAACTAATACATTCCATTCAAATCATCGAAGACCTACCATGTTGTGTTTAGACCTTGTTCTTCCTCATATTCTTCCATGTTTGTTTTTTCTTGATTTAGAGTATTTGGGCTCTATGGGCCAACCGATCAAACCGTTGGCCATCCTTCCCACTCGGTTCAGTCGCATAGCACAAGGGGTAGTGGACAGGTGGATAGTGGCATAAGAGAGGTGGGAGTTTTTAATTAGTTGAAGGAGGATGAAATTGGGTTGTTACGATTGGTTGTGGTGAACAGTTTCTGCTAACCCCAAACCTATACAGAGAACGCCCCAATTCCATCTCCCTAAGAAAAATGAACCAAAATTCAAAATAAACTTTCTTTAATATTTGAATCTAATATTTAGATATAAATTTAAACAATTTAAAATAAAAATAGTAACTTATGTAAAGAAGTTGAAAGTTTGATCTCTATATCCTTATGCTTCGATGAGACTGAAGAAATCTTACAATGTAAAATTATGTAGGCATGTGGCAAAGCACCAATAACTTAACGTTTTGTTCTCTATGGTGTGGTCAGACTAATCGCAATAAATAATCCAAATTAGAAATGCAACACTCAATCTGAAAATTATTTAGAAACGATAATCTCTAAGGATCCGTAAACGTTTGATAAATTTTCTTTTCTTAGTCCACTCAGGTGCAATTAAGAATAATGGAGGTTGCTTATTGATTCATGTCATCATAGTTTTTATCAATCCAATTAATAATAGATTAATAGAAATTTTTCGACTACCTTTGATTTGTTAATTCCGTTGTCTGGACTCTGTCTTGTTGGAAACTTCTATATCCCTTCATTCATTATGAAATAGGGCTCCATATAACTATGTTATGTTTTATCCTCTTTATTTATAACTTTGCAAGGAGCATCAGGGCCCCTGTTGTCAATAGCACTACCTGTAGAACCCCATATTGGATTGAGAATACATCCTGCACATGCAAACTCAGTGCTCTCTCCTTACTCTCCATGCTAAGTAGTTTGAAACGAGAATTCCAATGCAGTCAAGAGAGGCTTGAAAATGTGTAGAGATCTTAAACTCTAAATATTGGATGCAATATTTGGATAGAGCAGTGAATATGAAGAATATTACATAACCTCGGTGATTGAGAACTAAGTGGCTTGAGATTTTTAACTAGATATTTTCTTTGTAAAAGTAGTTGGTCTATTCCTTTGAAGAAGATTTGTGCATTTTTACATGATTCTTTGATTTGGTTTTCTCCCAGGAGTGTAGAATAAGTTAGCTACAAAGCATAAGAATAATGAAATTTCAAAATTTTGTTGTTTCCTCAGTTTGTCATTATTGAATGATAGGTTGTATTTTTTCATATCCTTGGCTTGGCCAATGTTTCAAAATTCCATACTTAAGGTCAAATTGCCAACATAGTTTGTTGTACTGAAAAGTTCATTAGTCGTTTGTGCATTGATTCTCATCGTCATATTGTTTTTCAAGTCCCACTTAACTCTTGCACTGAGATTTCTGTCAGTCAAAATTCGTCCAACAAGCATGCACTTTGGGTTTAAGAAATTGGCACCAAAATCGTAATGTACAGATGGAACTTTACTGTATCAGTTGACTGAGAAGGAGCCTCCATGGAACCCATGAATACACTATGGCTTTCAAAAAATTTCTACTCAAGAGCCTTTGTGAAATCAAAGCATAACCCTTCAAAAATATCAAGCTTCAGTGACATCATAACTTTTGTTGAATCTCATCATAAGGATTTGGGTGTGGAAGGTTGACCCAATCCACTTCACCTTTGCCCTTCAGGGCACCCTCTATTTTTGTTGTTGGAGGTGTGCCCAATGGGTGCAGGAAAGAGGAGGAGGGGCATTAGCATGGCTTATCGAAGCACGCATTCTTCACAAAAATAATCCTAGATTGCCGATATAACTGTAGTGTTTTCTTTTACTAACCCAATGAATACCAAAACACAATATCAACCTTATGTAGTTACTGCATAATCAGTAGCTACAATGTCAGTTTGCAGGAGGACAAAAAACTAATATTGTGTCTTTTTGCAAGAGGAAAGCAGAAGTAGACAGTAAACTAATTCATTTCCCAACTCCCATAGACTCGAACCCTGTACCTGAAGGTGCGGGTGGCGGAGTAATGGCATGCAAAAAAACTTCTACTTTACACATGTAATGTTCAAGCAAGATGACGCAAAATTCTTTCCACATGTAAATTTCTTACTCGATGAAGGAGGACAAAAATGATGGATTCTGATTGGTTGCAATGAATAGTGTTTGCACACCAAGATCCCATAGAGAGAACGCCTTCAGAAAAATTAACATTAGGGTTTATAATATTAATATTAAGTGCGAAATGTGCGAAAATTGTGAATAATTTCGCGGCAATTTATATTTCCACGAAATGTGTTTTAGTAGGGGCTCCGAAAAACTTTCCGGCCGACGGAAAGTTATACAATAGTTCGACCGAACTTTTGATTAAAATTTCAGCCAAACTATTAAGTCGTTATATTTAACGAGCCGTCGATGCAAAACATAGTTCGGCCGAACTGTTAATCAAAGTTCGGCCGAACTAATGCGCCACCAGCTACGCAAAAACCAAGCTCTGAATACGTTTCTGCAACTTTGGACTGATTAAACTCCATGAAAGGTTGTTAATTAACTGTCGGAACCAAGACAAGAATTTTCAGAATTGAATCTACTTTCAGGAAATATAACTTTTATGGAATTTCATAAACGTTTACTAATTTTAATTATTTTTCTAATAAAATGGGTGCAAACAATTTCTGAGGGTCATTGTGATTCAGTGAAATCAAAATTTTGTATCTCCCAAAATGCATTGTAAAAAAAATTGAAAAAATTATGGGGCATTACATTGGTCTATCGTCTTTAATGGGTAGCTTTTAGATTTTTAGTTTATAACTTATATGTTAAGAAATTTCTTGCGTCGCGAAACATACCCAAAATACGTAGTTTTTCGTATTGGACCAGTTCAAAAAATTATAGTAATTATGATATGCATCCATTGTCTTTGTAAATATGAAGAAACCAAAGTAGACACTTTCTAGATTGTTGTAACACATTTTATTTTCTCAAAAACACAAATTTTCAATGAATACAACATTGCATCATAACATAACTTCTTATGAATCCTTTGATTGTTAAGAAACACACACTCAAAGAAATGCTAAGTTGACATATCAAATATGCATAAAAAATTTTCAAAAAATAAGTAATAGAAAGCTAACAAAATTTCTCACAACTTTTATTTTTATCGCAAAATGAAATTCTACACAGAAAAATTGTTATAGTTTGCAGAAAGTTGAAGAACCGAAAAAAAAATGAAATTTTTTTCTCAAAAAAGGGCAAAAAGTGTAACCCAGCTTCACATTTTGAATATTGATCCTAGGGTTAAATATATTGAACATAGGGTTTAACACCTTAACGTTTATAATATTTATCTTAGGGCTTATTATAATGGGTTTTATAATGCTAGGGTTTAATATTGTGACATTGGAATGATAGAAAAATCTATCCAACATCGCATTGTGACAATCATTGTCTCAATGCGACAATAAATCTCACAATCATTATCACATTGTTACATTACATTGCAATTTATTTAATGTCACATTGCGCATTACAAAATTGGGGTTTAATATTAGGGTTTTCAATATTGGGATTATAGAATTAAGGTTTAATATTGGGTTTATAATTTTTATTATTAGGGTTTATAATATTAATCCTAGGGTTTAATATTAATTCTAAGGTTTATAATATTAATCTTAAGGTATATAATATTAACCGTAAGGTTTACAATATTAATTCTAGGTTTTAATGTTAATCTTAGTGTTTATAATCCTAGGGTTTAATATTGTGACGTTTGAATGGTACAAAATCAATCCAACGTTGAATTGTGACAAACTTTATCTCAATGTGACAATCAATCTACCAATCATTATTGCAATGTTACATTACATTGCAATTTATTCAACGTCGCATTATAACATAAAGAAATTGGGGTTTAATATAAGGGTTTATAATAAAGGTTTTTTAATATTAATCTTAGGGTTTAATATTAATTGTAAGGTTTATAATATTAATCTTAGGGTTTATAGTCCTACGGTTTTGTATATTAAACTTAGAGTTTATTACTTTAATCTCCCAATTTATAATATTAATCTAAGGGTTTACGATATTGGGTTTTATAATGTTAGGGTTTATAATTTTGGTTTAATATTGTGAAATATTTCCATTGTCTCATTGTAACAAACTCTGGTTTAATATTAATCATAGGGTTTATAATATTATTCCTAAGGTTTAATATTAATCATAGGGTTTATAATATTCTTCCTAGGGTTTAATATTAATCATAGGGTTTATAATATTAATCTTAGGATTTATAATTTTAAGTTTAGGGTTATAATCCGAGGGTTTAATATATTGAACTTAGAATTTAGTATAATATTGGGTTTTGTAATGTTAGTTTTTTATAATGTTAATATATTAATCTTAGGGTTTATAATATTAATCTTAGGATTTAATATATTAAACTTAGGGTTTATAATTTTTATCTTAGGATTTAATATATTAAACTTAGAGTTTATAATATTAATCTTAGGGTATATATTCCTATGGATTAATATATTAAAGTTAGGATTTAATAAATTAATATAACTGTTTATAATATTAATCCCAGCGTTTATAATCCTAGGGTTTGATATATTGAAGATATGGTCTATAATATTAAACTTAGGGTTTATTATATTGGGGTTAATAATGTTAGGGATTACTATTTTAATGTTGGAGTGATATAAAAATCTATTCAACGTCGCATTGTAACAATCATTGTCTCAATGCAACAATTAATCTCACAACCATTGTCTCAATGCGACAACTAATCTCACAATCATTATCGCAATGTTACATTGCACTGCAATTTATTCAACATCACCTTGTGAGGTTACAAAATTGGGGTTTAATATTAAAGTTTATAAAATTAAGATTTAATATTGGGTTTATAATTTATAATATTATGATTTATAACAATAATCTTGGGGTTTATAACATTAATCCTAAGGTTTATAATATTAATCATATGGTATGTAATATTAATCTTAGGCTTTATGATCCTAGGGTTTATAATATTAATTCTAGGGTTTAATGTTAATATTATGGTTTATAATATTAGCCTTAGGGTTTATAATCTTAGGATTTAATATTGTCACGTCGGAATGGTACAAAAATATATCCAACGTCACATTGTGACAAACATTCTGTCAATGCCACAAGCAATCTCACAATCATTCTTGGAATGTTACATTACATTGTAATTTGTTCAACAATGAAATATGACATAACAAAATTGTGGTATAAAATAAGGGCTTATAATAAGGGTTGGGTTTTTAATCTCGGGTTTAATATTGGATCTATAATATATAATATTAGGGTTTATAGTACTAGTGTATGGGTATATAACATTAATCCAAAGTTTTATAAGCCTATGGTTTACAATATTAATCATAGGTTATATAATATTAATCTTAATGTTTAAGATATCAATCTAAGGGTTTATAATGTTACATTACATTGCGTAATTTCACATGAAGGAGAGACATATACTAAAAAAGAACCATCGAGACAAACAAACAAACAAAAATAGATGTATAGGAAAATTTGAGCCCCTTTGAGTTGAAAATTAAAGAAAAAGACTCACTTTCAAACCAAATTGGAATGAAAAACATCCAAGAAAAAGAAGCAATGCCCAAAGTGGCAAAAATTATTGAACCCGCACAGATCTAAATATTGACTTCTCTAGCTTCAAATTCTAGACTATAAAGCCATAACCCTACCTTGATGGATGAAATTTTCTATCATGGATTCAAATTCATGCAACATTGAGAGCCAACACATGTGATGAGGTTTCTCAAGTCTCATCCCATAACTCTTCCTATTGTGTGACTGCACTTCAATGTTGTGTGCTAGTGAAGCTTTAATAATGGATTGATATGTGGGTTTGTCCTCACGATAAAAGGATTATGGAAAATAACATTACAAGTGATGTTGATGACCCCCACATTTTGCGATGGATTTATTAGCAAATCCATTAGCTAGAAGATCATTCTCCCACAACACTTAATAAATTATTGATGAATTTGATTACCTCTTGTTCAGGACAGGGTAATAATGATGCTTGTAAATTATTGACTGAGTTGAATTCAATACCATCTTGCTTATGATAACTTTTGAATCTCATACCACCATAAATAACTAAATTTGAGATTCATCAACTCTCCACAAACCTTATAATAAGGCATAAGCTTTCGCTTGATTATTAGTTGAGATACTAAAACCTATACAAAAGTCGTTTTAACTTTTCCTTCAAGATTCATGGTAAACCCTACACTTACCATCCCCTCAAATATCTCTACTTTGCCATATGCTTTTAAGTTCATCAATAAATTAGAACAAATTTTCAATTAAACTATATTCACTAATTTAATCATTAAATAATTTACATAAATTCTTATTTAAAACATGTAAACCTTTTTAAGGGACTTTGAACCACCAAAAGAATGTAACCGTGCTCGCTCCCTTCTAGAAATTAACCGTGGCGAGATCTAGTGCCATAGCCTGTCCATTATCATTGTCCGTGAATGCTTCCATGGGAAATAAGCTTGTTGGGGTTTTTACTCTTATCCAAATATTTGGTATACTAAAAAATAAATAAGCTTGTTGGGGTTTTTACTCTTATCCAAATATTTGGTATACCAAAAATTAAATAATTTATTTAATATGACTTTTCCCATCCTTCCCTTGTTACTGGGTCACAAACCATCTGGTGGATCTTTCTTAGTCAAAGTCTTTCTTCCCGCGGTCGTTGGTGTTTTTCAAATTTCTTTCAATTCATTATTTGTCCTCAACAACATTATCACTCGATGATAGCCATGGTTGATCAGAACTCGTAGGACGTTCAACTCGATGTACAATGACTTGCTTGTGAAATTGATATTATAGGCACTCAGATGTGCAGCTCCAATGGCAAAATAGACTTAGCAATTTTTATGTTTATGCAATTAATAAATAATTAGACACACATGAATCTCAAATTAATTCTCTCCTCCCAAGACGAAACCAATTCGATTTATGTCAATATTCAATCATATTTCAATATTTCAATAATTGTATTTATGTCTAATCTCAACATTAATTTTTTTACAATGATTTAATTGTTTGAGTAAATAAAAAGATATGTTAGTAAATAAATTTTGTAATGAAATTTTTAAATAATGTATAATAATCACATTTTCATTAATAACAATTCGATTTATGTCAATATTCAATCATATTTCAATAATTGTATGTATGTCTAATCTCAACATTAATTTTTTTACAAGGATTTAATTGATTGAGTAAATAAAAAGATATGTTAGTAATTAAATTTTGTAATGAAATTTTTAAATGATGTATAATAATCACATTTTCATTAATAACAAATACATATAGAGATAGTAGTATTGGGTTATAATATCAGGTTTTAATATCTTCTTTTTAATATTGGTATTGAGTTTTAATACGAGGATTTTAGTATTAGGGTTTTTAATATTAAAATTTTAGTATTGGTTTTAGTATTACGTTTTGATAGTAGGGTTTTAATATTAATATTAATAATATGAATTATGTTTAAAATGTTTATAATCAATCATAGATTTATATTCAGAGTTAACATGATGACATATTCAAACATAATTAATTTTTGCAATTAATGTATAAATAGTCAACTATGGTCAACCTTAATCAACCATATGTTACCATAGTCAATAATAGTCAACCTTGGTCAAACTGTGAACCATAATTAACCATAAACATCATCATGCATATAATTAACCATAAACATCATGCTTCACATAATTAGAGTCCACATGATGACATAGTCAAACTATGGATGCCCACACAAATTTTACAAAATGTTCAATAATAATATTAATATGGTTTAAAATACATTGGTTTATTAATGTGGTTTATAATCCTAGGATTTATAATATTGGGTTTATAATCTTAGGGTTTATAATATTAATCTTGGGGTTTATAATCGTACGGTTTATAATATTAAACTAGCCCCAAGGGATAGCTCAGTTGGTCAAGTTCTTGTTGCTAAGTACCTCGCCTATCAGGAGGTCACGGGGTCAAATCTCCTCGATGCCCTTGGGGTTAGCCTTTGCTAGTTTGGCTGACATGTAGATCCCTTCGAGTCAATTTACTCAGATTTTCCCATGGATATAGCGACCACTTAGTGTCCGTGAACCACATTAAAAATGGCTTATAATATTAATCCTAGGGTTAATATTAATCATATGGTTTATAATATTAATATTAGGTTTAATACTAATCTTAGGGTTTATTAATCCTAAGATTTATAAGTTTAAGTTTAAGGCCTATAATCCTAGGGTTTAATATATTAAACTTTGCATTTAATATATTAGTCTTAGGATTTATAATATTGGGTTTTATAATGTTGTTATTTTTCAATATCGATATATTAATTTTAGGGTTTCTAATATTAAGCTATGGTATATATTCCTGGGTTTAATATATTAAAGTTAGGGTTTAATATACTAGCAATTGCACCAAGAGGTGCAAAAGAGCGTCGAAGGAAAAGAAGATTTAGGAAGATCATCTTGAAAAACAAAATCACTAAATTTGAAAACTCTTATTGTAATAGAATAAAAGTGTATTTTTAATTAAAAGTAAAAAAATAAAAATGAAAAATGAAAACTCCGAGCGAGATGGGCAGAAATTGTTCAATAAAAAATAAATAATTAAAGTCCATAAGAGCACTCTTTGATCATGCATATCCACCAAAACCCCAAACTACTCACACTCCATCACTTTCTCACTCAACACAAATGTAGCTCTACTTTTGAGATTCTTGTAATATGTGGAAGGAGGTATGGGCATGAACTCAGAACCTCCAATTTCATTGTGCAAGTGGATCTTCTTCAATGTTGAGAATATATCAGAGCAAATGATAACCAAACGTTGCAATTTGAGGCTCTCATTATATTATAGATAAGTATGTATTTGTAACTTCCTTTTGGTCCCATACACGGAATTGTTCATGGAAAAAAAATTTGTCTCATTATAGCTCTCCAACACCATCGAATTCAGAGCGCTCTCTCTCTCTCTCTCTTCTACCCTATCCTTTCCTATCCCTCCCTCCCTCTCTCAGTCCCTCCTTCACAACAATCTCCTTTCCACCCCTCCCCCAAGCTTCATCTCTCCCTCCTTCCTCTCTTCCCTCCCTCGCTCAACACCCTTCCCACCTCTCTCTCTCCCCCATCCCCACCTCACTCCCTTCTTCCCGACCCCACCCCACCCCACCCTCCTTCCTTTCATTCACATCTCTCTACCACCATTACTCTCTCCCTTAAAATATTTCTTCCTTACTCTCGTTTACTGTTAGAAGTTTAGAGAAAACCATATCTACTCACTTTTAGATGCCTAATATATCTTAATTTAAATTAAATAATAAATAAGTACAAAAATAATAATTACACTAAAGGTGTTTTATAAGGGGAGGGTTGCTCTAGCGATTTCATCGTCTGCCCATACCCAATTAAGGAAAGACATGTATTGAGTCTTTTATTTTAAAGGTCATTTGTCCATAATTTGACATGACTCATATTCCATCGCCCAGTGGATCATTGAAAATACATTTAAGATAATGTCGGCTTGGTATCAAGAATTGATTCCATTCCATGAATGTTTTCATTACTCGCTCCGGCTCTGATTTATTTGTTCTGCTAAAAATTGCACTAATCTTTCAACATAAAATTAATACTTTTCCAAGTAGTTTAGTGAACCTTTTTTCCTTGCAAAGACTAGGTAACATGCTCATAAAGCCAGGGGGAATTCGCTAAAAATCCTTTATATGGTGCCAAATCCCCTCTGATTTAAACGTTTGAAGCCAAAAACAGTTCCCGATATAGCAACAAATGCAAATCTTCTCATGCTCTGCAAATATCTCAAAATGCAACAAAATCCTATCCCAAAAAAATCCATTATATATAAGTTCATCCTAAATCTATGATCAATGCAAGAAAGGCGTCTAAATGTTGGTTGGAAAACGAGAAAACTCAACAAGAAGGTCTTTTTTGTAGATTAATATTCATAAATTAGTGAAATCATCTGTTCTTCACCCTAAATACTTTGAAATTATATGAACCTCAAACTATACATTAACAAGCAATGGGCATCTTTATGTCCATACTTCTGCTCAATAAAAAAGACCTCAAAATATACATTGATCTGAAAAAATTACACTAGTATAGATCCATATTAAGCACAAATCTAATATGAATTGAGAGGGATCAAATTTCTTCACTTGCAAAATTCTTTAGAGTGCAAAATACAATGTGTAATTTTTATTTGTTTAAATTTCTTTTTTGAATGCTATATCGAGTATATAAAGGACCAAAATGTAAAATATGGAGACCACTTCAAACATTTTAACCATAAAAACTTATTTTTTTCATGATATATACACATTTTTTAAAAAACAATATATAATATACACATAGTTGACATTAAAATATTTTATTTAACATGTACATTCAAATATTTTATCCGCATAAATTAAAATGTTTTAAACATCTTACTGACACTTTTTTTTTAACTTCTAATTACTTTACATGAAATTACTTTAAATGCATAAATATTCATTTTTATTTTTTATTATAGCTCACATTTTTTTTTCTATTTAGAGTGTATTTTATTTTTATTTTAAGAGGGACATGTGCCAACTCCATGTTCATCAGAAACATACTTACACATCCCCCTCATATTGGATTAAAGTAAGATCCATATTAAGCATAGATCTAACATGAGTCGATAGAGGTCAAATTTCTTCACTTGCAAAACTCTTTAGAGTGCAAAATACAATGTGTAATTTTCCATTGTTTAAATATTATTTTTGAATGCTATATACAAAATATAGAGGACCAAAATGTAAAATATTGAGACCACTTCAAACGTTGTAACCATAAAAAACTTATATTTTTCAAGATATATATGTCCACTAGGTATTAGTTAGACGATAATCAAGTGCTCTGTTAAGGCACTCCTTCATGTGAAGTCACCGGTTCAATTTCCTACCCCAATCGGGGTGATATATTGGACATGATGAAGATGTAGTCCTACCAAGCTTACAAAAAAAAGATATATATACACACAATTTTTTTAAACAATATATAATATATACATAGTTGACATTAAAATATTTTAGTTAACATGTACATCCAAACATTTTATGAGCATAAATTAAAATGGTTTAAACATCTTACTCACACTTTTTTTTTACTTCTAATTACTTTACATAAAATTACTTTAAATGCATAACATATTCAATTTTTTTTATTATAACCGACATTATTTTTTTATTTAAAGTGTATTTTATTTTTATTTTAAGAGGGAAATGTGTCAACTCCACGTTGAGCTCACATACTTACACATCCCCCTCCTATTGGATTAAAGTATAAGATTTAAACATCTTACTCACATGTTTTTTAACTTCTAATTACTTTACATTAAATCCAAAGCACATTGATTTTTTTTCTTATAGGCAACATTATTTTTCTAGTTAGAGTGTTTTTTATTTGTTTTTATTTTAAGAGGGACATGTGTTAGATTCTATGTTTTTCCTTTTAATGCTACAATTAAATTTTTATCAAATTGAAATTTTGTTAATGTTGTATTTAATTTACTAACATTTAGATTTACTTTCTATGTGTGGCCATGTGGCAAAGCACCAATAACTTAACGTTTTGTTCTCTATGGTGTGGTTGGACCGATCACAATAAATAATACAAATTAGAAATGCAACAATCAATCTGAAAATTATTTAGAAACGGTAAATGTTTGATAACATTTAATTTCTTAGTCCAATCGGCTAAAATTGAGAATAATGGAGGTTGCTTGTTGATTCCTGTCATCTTATTTTTTATCAATCCAATTAATAATATGTTAAAAAAAAAGTTTCAATTACATTTGATTTGTTAATTCTGTTGTCTGGACTTTGTCTTGTTGGAAACTTCTATACCCCTTCGCTCATTATGAAATAGGCCTCCATATAACTACGTGTTATGTTTTATCCTCTCTGGTTATAACTTTTCAAGGAGAATCTGGGCCCCTTCTATCAATAGCACTGTCTGTAGAACCCCATATTGGATTGAGAATACATCTTGCACATACAGACTCGGTGCTCTCTCCTTACTCTCCATGCTAAGTAGTTTGAAATGAGCAGTCCAATGCAGTCAAGAGAGGCTTGAAAATGTGTAAAGATCTAAAACTCTAAATATTGGATGCGCTATTTGGAGAGAGAAGTGAATATGAAGGATCTTACATAACCCCAATGATTGAGAACTAAGTGGTTTGAGATTTTTAACTAGATATTTTCTTTGTAAAAGTAGTTGGTATCTTCCTTTGAAGAAGATTTACGCACTTATCAATTAGAATTTTTACATGATTCTTTGACTTGGTTTTCTCCTAGGAGTATAGAATAAGTTAGCTACAAAGCATAAGAATAATGAAATTTCAAAATTCTGTTGTTTCCTCAGTTTGTCGTTATTGAATGATAGGTTGTATTTTTTCGTATCCTTCGCGAGGCCAATGTTTTAGAATTGCGTACGTAAGGTCAGATTGCCAACATAGTTTGTTGTATTGAAAAGGTCATTAGTCAATTGTGCATTTATTTTCATCGTCATATTTTTTATCAAGTCCCACTAAACTATTTCACTGAGCTTTCCGTCAGTCAATATTCATCCAACAAGCATGCACTTTGGGTTCAAGAAACTGGCACCAAACTCATAATGCACAGATGGAACTTTATTGTATTAGTTGACCGAGAAGGAACCTTCGTGGAACCCATGAATACACAATGGCTTTCAGAAAATTTCTACTCAAGAGCCTTTGTGAAATCAAAGCACAACTCTTCAAAAATATCAGGCTTCAGTGACATCATAACTTTTGTCGAATCTCATCATAAGAATTTGGGTGTGGAAGGTTGGGCCAATCCACTTCACCTTTGCCCTTCATGGCACCCTTTGTTGTTGTTGGAGGAGGAGGTGCAGCCATTGGGTGCGGGGAAGAGGAGGAGGGGAATTAGCATGGCTTACCGAAGCACGCATTCTTCACGAAAACAATCCCATACTACTGATATAACTGTAGAATTTTATTTTACTAACCCAATGAATACCAAAACTCAATATCAACCTTATGTAGTTACATAATTAGCAGCTACAATGTCGGTTTGCATGAGGAAAACAAACTAATAGAGTGTCAGTTTGCAAGAGGAAAGCAGAAGTAGACAGTAAACTAATTCATTTCCCAGCTCCTAGAGACTCGAACCCTGTACCCGAAGGTGTGGGTGACGAAGTAATGGCATGCAAAAAAACTTTTACTTTACACATGTAATGGTCAAGCTGTTGAGATTGCAACAAGATGATGAGCTTAGTGGAATGAAGTTGCCTTCACTAAGTGGGCCTGCGGGCTATTTTTGGCGCAAAGTCTATTTTTAGACTATGTCTATTTTTAGACATATGGATCATGTTCTATGAGTTGCAGGATGTTATTTGTGGATGGTTGGTCAAGTCGGAAAAAATAGATGGAATTCTGTTTTTAGACATACTAGGCGGAATCTATTTTTAGATTGCCAGTCTAAAAATAGATATGTCGAATATTATTAGCTCTTAATAATATTTAGACTCTAAACATTATCTTATTCTTTTGGAGCACTTCAGTTAAGTGCACAGATGTGGTACAGGAGCTGACAGAAGGAATTACGCTATTCCTGAGGGTTATGTGGAGCTATTGCATGGATACTTCAGTTAGAACTCATGTGACAGAGTTTGGAGGAGTTGATTGAGGAAGTTAGTGGAGTTGTATTTAGTTTAACTAATCTAAACATATTTGAGCTATTTGTATCTAGTTTAACTGATTGATACAATTAGTGAGAGTGGTGTGAATTATTATTAATTAATTCACTAATTATAAACTCATTAATCAACTAAAGAATGCATCAGTTAACTTCAGTGCATGGAAAGTTTCAGTGGAGACCAGTGCAGAGATAGGTGAAAGAGCAGGTTAACTATCAGTTGTGACTATACAGTTGCTATTTGCAACACACAGATAATTGGAGAAGCCCATGAGGATTGGGCAGTACAAGCCAGGTGGTTTATGTTATTTAATGAGCCATCCCATAGAATTGATTACGCAATAGAGGCTGGCTATCAAGTGGCAAAAGATTGGAGCATGTGGTTTGCTAGATCTAGCTTGATAGTGTGTAGCAATTCGAGGTTGTGCTGAGAGCTTGTGAGGAGCTTTGTACTATGATTGTTACATGATCTCCATGACATATAATATACAGATAGTTGGGGTTTTCAGCTTTAATCTTTCCCATTAAATATTGTGTTCATATGTGTGATTTTTTGGGGTTTTAATGTGTGCATGCAATTGATTTTATTTCCACATGTAATGATCAATGGTAGAAGAGATTATGTATTATGCATGAAGCTAAAATAGTGTGTGATCAAAAGAATATCGGTGAATAATATATCAGTTATTCAAATTTCTACATGGTATCAGAGCTATATTGATCATTGGAGCAATTGCAAAACATTGAAGCGGTTGAGTTTTGTGTTGGTGGAATTCGAATTTGCAGCAGTGTTTTCTTGGTGTTGAAGTTGAGATGTCTTTCAACGGATTGCGATTGGATTATGCCCTTGAGGGCAGCTCGAATTATATTGCATGGAAGGACAGGATGGAGGTGGTGCTGGATGACAATGGGTTGAAGGAGTTCATAGATGCAGAAGATCCAAAACCTACTTCTAGTGATGCTGTCGTACTTGACACATGGCAAAAGAAGACAGCAAAGTGTCGAAGGATTCTGTTGGAAGGTGTGAAGGATCACATAGTGTCCAGCCTTCATGGTAAGGCTTCTCCATTCTTGATGTGGAAAGATTTGACATATTTATTTCAAAGCAAGAGCGACCAGAGGAAGTTGGCGCTCAAGGATAAACTCAGGAACATAAAAATTGAGAAAGGCGACAATATGCCCAAGTACCTCACAAAGTTCGTCCAATGTAGGGATGAGCTGGGAAGTGTGGGGGTTACTGTTGATGACGAGGACTTGGTGAGCTTGGCTCTCCTTGGGCTTTCGAAGAGTTGGCATTCCTATCAGGACTCTGTCAATGGTCGGGAGAAATTACCAGGATGGGAGCGACTTTGGTCGAATCTTGTGCAAGAGGAGATAAGGCGAAGTAACAGGGACGGATCTTCATCAAAGAACTCTGATGAAGAGAATTGCGCTTTGGCTGCCAAAGCAAAGAAGGGGAAGAGCAAGAAAGCTTCTCAATTCGGTGCGAAAGGCAAGAAGCAGGACATGTCCAAGGTGAAGTGCTTTCACTGTCACCAACACGGACATTACGCCACAAATTGTCCACAGAAGAAGAAAAATAAGCAGGCTGTTGGGACTACAGCTGGAGAGGCCTTAGCCTCGCAGTTTGAGATTCATTTTTCACTGATTGCATGCTTGGTCTCAAGTGTGATGGGTTAAGTGTGGTTTCTTGACAGTGGTGCGTCTTTTCACATGACAAGAGATCGAGATTTGTTTACTGATCTGGATGAGAAAGATCTTGGAGTGCACATCGAGATGGGTAATGATGGTAGATACAGTGCGACCGATATCGGTACCATTTCCTTTGAGAGGGAGTCTGGTAAACCCTTTGTATTGAAGGAAGTGATGCATGTTCCAGGATTGAAGAATAATCTTATCTCTGTGGCGATGTTAGAAGACAAGGGATATGATGTTGTCTTTAGTGAGGGAAAGGCTTTCCTGCGCAGTAAGGCAACTGGTGAGACTCGGAGGATAGGGGTTCGAGTTAAGAACCTTTATCAATTTGATCTAGGTGGATATTGGTGGCCACCCACCTATTCCACTTGGGCCCCCACCATTGTCTCTTTTAGTTTTTCAGTTTCGGCATAACTTACTATTTTTAGCAGTTTTTCAGGTCCTGAACTTCCGGAGCCGTTTTGAGGCCCTAAACGACGTTTTGGGTATTCGTTTTACCGGCGAATTGGATCATCCATTCATCTTGAAAAGTTGAGTCCTCGGATGAATCTTTCTAATGATGCTTATCACTCCATCAAACGGAGATAGTAGCCAAAGTTACGTCCCCAGGAAGTTGAAACACCAATTTACCCAAACGGGGCCCATAGTTTTGGCGCTTCATCTCCTAGGGTTAGGTTTTTGGGATGTTTAGGGTTCTCCATTGTTTCTCAATAATAAATAGGCCCTCGAGCCTCATTGTAACTCAGTTCAGAGGCCTGTAGCCGCCACATCTCTTCTCAGAGATAGCTACCAATGCCCTAGCTAGTTGTATTTCCATTCTGTCTGTAAGCAAATTTCAATTCTTTGATATTAAGGAAATGAAGTGTTAATTCCGCTGCATCTCTGTATTTATGGTTATATGTTTATTATGTTGTGTTCCTACATAAAACCGGATCACAATTGCAGGTAGATGGTTGCGTAGCAATGGCAGGCAAGGCAGAAGGAGTGGTGAGCCGAGATGATGGCGAGTTGTGGCACCGGAGATTGGGCCACCTTCACCATGGAGCTTTGAAGATACTGCAGCAAATTTCTACTGGGCTTCCTAAAGGCACTCTTGCGAAGTCAGATCAGTGCAAGGGGTCTACCTTGGGAAAATTTTTGAAAGCCACCTTTCACGAGAAGGATAGTCGCGCCACGATGATCCTTGAGAGAATTCACACAGACGTGTGTGGACCTTTCTCAGTAGCTTCAACAGCAAAGCACAGGTACTATGTGATATTTGTTGATGATTTTTCTCGTAAGTGTTGGATCTTCTTCTGTCTGGAAAGCGAGACATACTTAAATTCTGTGGTTCAAGGCACTGGTTGAGAAAGAATTGGGGAAGCAGGTGAAGGCTCTTAGGAGCGACAATGGTGGTGAATTCATCTCTGGAAAATTCAAGGACTTTTGCAGCGCAAAAGAAATTTGAAGAGAGCTCATAGCACCTCATAACCTACAGCAGAATGGGGTTGCTGAGCGGAATAACATAACGATCGTGGGTGCTGCACGGGCGATGTTGCATAATTAGGGCCTACCCATTCATTTATGGGCGGAGGCATGCAATACTGCATTATATGTGCAGAACCGTTGTCCTCGCAGGATACTTGGCATGAGTACACCCGAGGAGGCGTTTTCTGGTAAGAGGCCTGATATTTCCCATTTGAGGATTTTTGGTTCACCTGTTTACATTCATGTGACGAAGGATTCCAGGAAGAAGCTGGAGCCGACTACAGAGGTTGGGATATTTTTGGGGTACACTGATACACCCCACAACTATCGTGTGTATTTTCCAGACAGTCGCAAGACTGTTGTGCGACGGGATATCAAATTTCATGAGGAGAAAGCCATGAAGTGTTCGCTTGAGAGGGAGCCACACTTGCATGCATATGAGGAGCTATTAGTTCCTAAGGATGAGCCTCAAGATGTGGATCAGCCACAAGAGGAGGTTCATGGAGTGGAAGAGACCACTCAAGCAACGCCAACCATCAGAGGGCAGAAGCGCACTACAGAAGCTGAGCGACTGGCTCAAGATGCAGAGAAGGTTGTAGGAGCACCTACATCACAGTGCAGATAGAGACAATCACCTGAGCGGTATATTGGATACATGGCTCTTATGAGCAAGTGTATCGTGACAGAGCCATCCTTTTTCGAGGAAGCTGTGGAGGACCCCGCATGGGTAGATGCCATGGTGGAAGAGTATGATTCAATTGTCAGAAACAGTGCATGGGAGATTGTCACGAGGCCGGAGGGGAAAACAGTGGTGGGTTCGAGATGGATCTACAAATTGAAGCAGGCAGCTGACGGGAGTGTGGAGAAGTACAAGGCAAGATTTTTTTCCCGAAGCTTTTCACATATTGAGGGGATCGATTATGAGGAGACCTTTGCACCTGTCGCAAGGTATTCTTCCATACGGATGATTCTTTCTCTCTCAGTGCAGATGGGGTGGCACATTCATCAGATGGATGTGAAGATTGTGTTCCTCAATGGATTCATTGAGGAGGAGGTGTACATAGAGCAGCTCGAAGGTTTCGAGATCTTCAGCAGCGAGTCGCATGTGTGCAAGCTCAAGAGAGAGTTGTATGGGTTGAAAAAAGCACCTCGTGCTTGGTACACACGGATAGACAGTTATTTCACCGGACTTGGATTCTCCAAGAGTGAGGATAACAACAACCTATGGGATTGTGGTGGAGGGTAAGTTGTTGATCATTGTACTTTATGTAGATGATTTGATTTTGACAGGTGATGAACTGTTGATACACTCATGCAAGGCTGATCTTGCAAAGGATTTTGAGATGAAGGACTTGGGCCTCCTTCATTATTTCCTAGGATTGGAAATTTGGCAACGCAGTGATGGATTGTTTGTTTCTCAAGGAAAGTATGCCCGAGAGATACTAGAGAAGTTCAACATGCATGGCTGCAAGCCTGTTGATACTCCTCTTCCTAGTGGATGGAGGAAGGAGGATGCTACTTCAGCAGAGGTAGTGGATGCCACTGTTTATTGACTGTTGGTGGGGTCGCTTATGTATCTTTTCAATACGCGACCCGACATATGCTATGCTGTTAACCAACTTTCACAAGCTATGGTTAAGCCTACCAAGCTCTGCTGGAAGGCAGGCAAGCATGTATTGAGATATCTCAGAGGCACATCGGGATATGGATTATGGTACAGAAAGTCGGATGAGGTGAAGTTGTGTGGCTTCACAGATGCAGATTGGGCAGGGAGCCCAACAGACAAAAAGAGCACATCTGGAGGGATTTTTTTTCAGTATCGGAGTCATCAACGAGTTTCTTGGTACGGCGGGAAGCAGGAGATCGGTGGTACTCGAGTTCAGCAGAGAAATTTGAGTATATGGCAGCAAGTTTGGCTCCCGAGGCTATATGGATGAGGAAGATCCTGGTCAGGTTTTTCGGTTCACACTTAGATCCTACTGTGATATATTGTGATAATCAGAGTTGCATCAAACTCTCGGTTAATCCAGTATTTAATGATAGATCTAAACACATTGGCATCCGGTATCATCATATCAGAGATTGTGTGCAGCAGAAGATCATGTTACTTTCTTACATTCCTACGGAGGATCAGGATGCAGATATTCTGACGAAGGTGCTCACCAGGAGAAAATTCGAATACCAAAGAGGCAGGATCGGGGTGGCAGATAATCCCTATCTTGTTGAGAGGGAGTGTTGATATTGCAACAAGATGGTGAGCTTAGTGGAAAGAAGTCACCTTCTAACTAAAATTATTTGCCAGTATTTTTAGACTATGTCTATTTTTAGACATATGGATCATGTTCTATGAGTTGCAGGATGCTATTTGTGGATGGTTGGTCAAGTCAGGAAAAATAGATGGACTTATATTTTTAGACATACTAGGCGGAATCTATTTTTAGATTGCCAGTCTAAAAATAGATATGTCGAATATTATTAGCTCTTAATAATATTTAGACTCTAAACATTATCTTATTCTCTTGGAGCACTTCAGTTAAGTGCACAGATGTGGCACAGGAGTTAACAGAAGGAATTACGCTATTCCTGAGGGTTATGTGGAGCTATTGCATGGATACTTCAGTTAGAACTCATGTGACAGAGTTTGGAGGAGTTGATTGAGGAAGTTAGTGGAGTTGTATTAAATTTAACTAATATAAACATAGTTGAGCTATTTTTATCTAGTTTAACTTATTGATACAATTAGTGAGAGTGGTGTGAATTAATTATTAATTAATTCACTAATTATAAACTCATTAATCAACTAAAAAATGCATCAATTGACTTCAGTGCATGGACAGTTTCAGTGGAGACCAGTGCAAAGATAGGTGAAAGAGCAGGTTAACTATCAGTTGTGACTATACAGTTGCTATTTGCAACACACAGATAATTGGAGAAGCCCATGAGGATTGCGCAGTGCAAGCCAGGTGGTTTATGTTATTTAATGAGCCATCCCATAGCATTGATTACGCAATAGAGGCTGGCTATCAAGTGGCAAAAGATTGGAGCATGTGTTTTGCTAGATCTAGCTTGATAGTGTATATAAATTTGAGGTTGTGCTGAGAGCTTGTGAGGAGCTTTGTACTATGATTGTTACATGATCTCCATGACATATAATATACAGATAGTTGGGGTTTTCAGCTTTAAGCTTTCCCATTAAATATTGTGTTCATATGTGTGATTGTTTGTGGTTTTAATGTGTGCATGCAATTTATTTTATTTCCGCATGTAATTATCAATGGTAGAAGAGATTCTATATTATGCATGAAGCTAAAATAGTGTGTGATCAGGATAATCTCGGTGAATAATATATCAGTTATTCAAATTTCTACAAGACGACACGAAAGTCTTTACACACTTAAATTTCGTACTCGATGAAGGAGGACGAAAATGATGTATTCTGATTGGTTGCAATGAACAGTGTTTGCACACCAAGAGCCCATAGAGAGAACTCCTTCAACGTAATTAATATTAGGGTTTATAATATTAATCTTAATATTTATAATATTAATCCTAGGGTTTAATATATTTAACATAGGACTGGAGTGATGCCCAAGACTAACCCTAAGCTATTTTTCGATTACGTCTCTCTCCCTGCCACCACAAAGCCCTCTCTCGGCCCTGTGGATCATGGTATATTGAGGACAAGCGTGCTCCAAATCTCCCTCAAGCCCTGCGTCGAGGGTGGCTTCACGAAAGTTAACTGGAAATGATACCTTAATGCAAGCCCTGCCCCCTCGGAAACAGTCCAGGCTATGGCGACCACTCCTGCACATCTCTTTGAAAAATGCGAGGATGCGGCAGTGATGGGCTGGATCCTTGCCCTCAACGTTGTAGACAAAGGCTCCCCAACCTCTGTCCAAAATTTCTTGATATGCAGCGTCGATGAAACCCTGGATCACGCACTCGACGAAGGCAACATCCCACTAAAGGGTTTTCGTGATCCCACATCCTTCGAGCTATCGATCCAAACATCATGGGCAGTGGTCTTCCTCGTCAAGATCAGGGTCGTGATCAACCACACCTTCTCGATGCTCTCGGAGTACATGAATCACTCCTTCAACATAGTGGATGGGGGCAACGAATGGCATGTGAACGCTCGCAACAACCCATCGCGCATGCCCGGAGGCACCCTCGAGGCCTACGATCCAAAAAGCTTCACAGTAGCTGTGTCACTGAGACTATTTCTACAACAACTGCTACAGAGCTTGAAATATTAGTAGTCCCCCTTGGCCTCAGAAATGAGGATCAGATCAGGCTACAGTATCTCAGCCTCACAAATCTACAAGTTGGGAGCTCTTCAATTCCTCCACTGGAGGGCTAGATCTGGTTCCAAAGTGACGTTGTTGTGCAATGGTTGCCAGCTGTTGTGCAATGGTTGCCGCTGGCTTAGATCTACATCTGTGCGCGTCTTCCCATACCATGCCCACCTTAGATCTTCTTGGCTGTGCGACGGAAGATGAAGGCACATACCTACATTGGTGTGTACCCACCGGATGCAGTGTCTTCGTAAATCTCCGATGTTGCAGTGGGCCACCTGAGCCTAGGCACATCCCTATCCACGCACGAGTCCTCCTACACCAGCAGTGGCGCATCCTTTGAAAAGGAAGTCTCAGCCCCCTCCTTCAAAATCCATATCTCATTTCTCAATGGCAAAACCCAGCTCTGTTGGATTTGATCTGCGAATCTGGTGCAGATTTTAGTGCAAGCTCTCAAACTCAAGCTAAAGATCCTAGCTGGACTGCAGCAATTCCTCTACAGAGGTAAATAGATCAAAAAATCCTTTCCCCTCTCTTTCTATAACATTGGAAAAAAATCCACTCTCATTTTTTCCCTTCATCTGCGAGGAGGGCCTACTGGCAGACATTCTCTGGTGAAAATTTTGATTTTTGGGATAGTTTAGCATGCAGAAAACTTGCTAAACACGCAGTGCCACTGGCGCTATGCTCTTTTTTGGGCCATCCATATGGAAAATGGTCAGCATCCTCATGTTCCTAATGACAAGTACATCAACCTCAGAATGTTTTGGGAGATTTGGAGCAGAGCTGGTCACTCAAAGAGGCAAAAAAAACATCAAACAATCATGTTTCTGCCCTCTTTTTTACCTTGCCGCTGCGCGTTTACCAGTCTTGGGGGAAAACGCTTTTTATAGGGAAAATGGGAACCATTTTGAAAACTGAAATCATATCTGGAAACTAGTCTCAGATACCTTTCCAATGAGCTATCATGGAGCTAATTTGGAAAAGTGGAAGGCCTCCAAATGTTGCTTACAAAACAGGTCAATTTTTCTATCATGGCACTGTGCATTTACCAAGGAATTTACAATTTTACCAGTTTACTCAAATTTTGAAGTGTCACCTCTGTTTCACTTTTTACTTTGGGTAAATGAGAATTTACCAATATAAATGTCATATTTTACTTTTACCTAAGGTATACACATTAGGTAAATCATTAGTTGAGGTCAAATGTATCTATTTTAAAAGATAGGGATGAGTCACTTTCCTCATCCTAAGCTTTAACATTCAGTTCAAATTTTGGTGTAACAACTCCCTCACCTCATGGATTCGACCCCTGAGGATGAGAGGAAGTAGTTTTGAAGTCTATAAGTGGTATTTTTTCAGTCTTTGTAATGGTTGGCATCAGTTGGAGAGATTGCATTGCTCAAGTATCATTCTGGATTGGACATTAATGGAAAATTGCAGCTATTTTCTTGGGATCCCTATGGTATGAGTTTTAAACATTGTTTCTTCTCTATGATTGATTTGTTAGAATGTATTGTTAATTCATAAACCATTTCACATCTAAAATATACTTTATTTCAAGTTTGAAAGATAGAATTCATATTTAGTTATGCTCTATTTGGGAAATTCAGTATAATGTGTTCATCTTCTTTAGTTTAGGGAAATTACATTTCAGATGCTTTCCCTGGCTCCTCATGGGTATTTCCATCTCATTTAATCCTCTTTGAATGTTAAAACTTTTACGTACCTTTCCCCATCAAAAATACTACAATTTCATCCTCTTGGCCCTAATCTACCCCCTTGACCTAATCCCTGTTTAGTGAGACCAACCCTAAAATCAAAATTAAAACCCCTTGTATTCCTTAGCTAGCCTAGAATCCTTTTCATCCATCCCTCTTGGCTGTGATTTTATTGAAGGATCCCTCTCTGAGTTGGTAGGGCTAGATACCAAGTCCAAAGTTTGGTTTGAGGTTACCTCAGGGTTTCCTTCTTTAGCCTAAGGATCAATCTGAGTGATAACATGCTCAAGCTTTCTCGTATAAAGATGTTGTCCATGCACAGCAACCCAAGAAAGATGTGAATCCCCCTGAGGCTCCCAAGCCTTTTTTAGTGGATAAAATGGAGCAGTGGTGGAAATATTCCACCCAGCACTGGATGACCAATTTCAATCATATGCAGAAAAGGTCATTATCTGCCGATTCAACAAATTATGGCCACGATCAGTAGATCTCTATCAATCGGTCCATTCAACTTGGACCAATAACAACTGAATTTTCTTCTGCTCAAAGGGTTTCTTCATAGTTATGTTCGCTTTTGATGAGGACTATCAAAAAGCCTTAAGAGGAGAACCTTGGTTTTGGGGGAAAGCTGGGCTATTCCTCACACCATGGTTTCCAGACTTCGACCCCTCCTTGGCCGTTATCACCAAGCTCCCCATTTGGGTCAGAATTCCAAACTTACCAGCCCCTCTATGGCACTTTTCGGTCTTTCAAGGAATCGGTAACACCCTGGGCCGCTTTCTGGCATTGGATACCTCCAGGGGGGAATCAGGCATATACACCTATGGAAGAATATGCGCTGAAATAGACATCAGCAAGGGCCTTCCAGATCAAATCATTCTCAAAATAGGATATTACCAATGGACATAGACCCTAGACTATGAGAACACAGATTTATGTGGTCGTCATTGTTGCCAAAAAGGACACCTCCAAAATGCTTGCCCCTCGTTCCTTGCCCAAAAGAAAGGGAGTAACAGCAAATTAATCTCCAAAATTTGGAAACCATGTGTACCACCTCCCATGGATGACATTGATTCCCTCAGCTTAGATGAGGAAGAGATCGAAGCAGATGTGGAGGTTGCAAAGCAAGAGAAGGACATGACACCGACAAACCCCGAAGTGCCCAGTGGGCCCTCGAGTACTCAAAAACGGTCCCAATAAACCTCCTCCTCAGATTCAGACAAGGATCCTGCTCCTTCAGACATCAACAAGCTCCAAATGATACTAGCCCAACTGCCCCAGGAACCCTGGGTCATAGTCTCAAAAAGAAAGAAAAGTCTTACTAAGGATGCTACCCACTCTAGGTAGAATCTAGTGATCATCTTCTAGCTCCCTTGCTTATCTTCTTGAATCTCTTGCTTTTATTTTGGCTACTGTTCGGGACCGAGGTTGATTGTTCTTCATTTCTGGTTCCCTGCTATCTAGCCCTCTTGATTGTAACACATCTTGTACCATATGCTTTTTAACAGAAATAGTCTATTTACCAAAAAAAAAATTATTGAACATAGGGTTTAAAACCTTAACGTTTATAATATTTATGTTAGGGATTATTATAATGGGTTTTATAATGCTAGAGTTTAATATTGTGACATTGGAATGATACAAAAATCTATCCAGCATTGCATTGTGACAATCATTATCTCAATGCGGCAATAAATCTCACAATCATTATAACATTATTACATTACATTGCAATTTTTTCAATGTTGCATTGCGCTTAAAAAAAATGGAGTTTAATATTAGGGTTTTCAATATTGGGATTATAAAATTAAGGTTTAATATTGGGTTTATAATTTTTATTATTAGGGTTTATAATATTAATCCTAGGGTTTAATATTAATCCTAAGGTTTATAATATTAATATTACGGTATATAATATTAACCGTAGGGTTTATAATACTAATTCTAAGGTAATGGGACTCAGCAGTGCAGGAATTATATTTTGTTACCTTTACTTAAGGAGATCCGTCGTCTTAAATGTTTCTTCTCTGAGATATCTGTTTGTCACATTTACAGGGAAAGGAACCAGGAAGCAGATCGATTATCTAAAGAAGGTGCTCAGCAGATTTGGGGTCCTGGACAGTAACTGAGATGGTGAATGGGGTTGTTCATGCTAGGGAACAGCCGTCCTTTTTTTAATTTCTGCTATTTTACTTCTGTTATGTATATATTTTCTCTATAAAAAACTCTAAAAACAGCTACTTTATTGAGTCCAGAACTGTTTTCCTTTTGTAAGGAGGTTCTAGGCTCCATTTTTGTCTTTTTATGATGTACTTCTGAGGACTGGGATAGTTTCTACTGCCAATCCCTTTCACTGAGCTATCGATGTTGTGGGCTTGTTCAGTGCTTTCTTATCCTTCTGCTCTCATCTCTGTTTCGGTTCACCGGGAGATGATGAGCTAAAGGAGATGCACTGGCGTCTTGTGTGGCTCTTTTTTTGGTTTTTTCTGGCTGCTAAGCATCCTTACAGGTTGTAAAGCAACTATGTCTCCATCTCCTTTCAATAGAAAGGAATGGCTCTGTTATATAAATGCTATGCATATGTTCTGAAACTATCTATATAATAGAAAGTTCGATTTTTTTTTTGTGGAAAAAAAAAAAATACTAATTCTAAGGTTTAATATTAATCTTAGGGTTTATAATCCTAGGGTTTAATATCGTGACGTTTGAATGGTACAAAATCAATCCAACGTTGCATTGTGACAAACAATCTACCAATAATTATTGCAATGTTACATTACATTGCAATTTATTCAACGTCACATTATGACATAACGAAATTGGGGTTTAATATAAGGGTTTATAATAAAGGTTTTTTAATATCAATCTTAGGGTTTAATATTAATCGTAAGGTTTATAATATTAATCTTAGGGTTTATAGTCCTAGGGTTTTGTATATTAAACTTAGATTTTATTATTTAATCTCACAATTTATAATATTAATCTCAGGGTTTACGATATTGGAATTTATAATGTTAGGGTTTATAATTTTTGTTTAATATTGTGAAATATTTCCATTGTCTCATTGTAACAAACATTGGTTTAATATTAATCATAGGGTTTATAATATTATTCCTAGGGTTTAATTTTAATCATAGGGTTTATAATATTATTCCTAGCGTTTAATATTAATCATAGGGTTTATAATATTAATCTTAAGATTTATAATTTTAAGTTTAGGGTTATAATCCTAGGGTTTAATATATTGAACTTAGCATTTAATATAATATTGGGTTTTGTAATGTTAGTGTTTTATAATGTTAATGTATTAATCTTAGGGCTTATAATATTAATCTTAGGATTTAATATATTAAACTTAGGGTTTATAATATTAATCTTAGGTTATATATTCCTATGGATTAATATATTAAAGTTAGGATTTAATAAATTAATATAACGGTTTATAATATTAATCCTTGTGTTTATACTCCTAGGGTTTGATATATTGAAGATATGGTTTATAATATTAATCTTACGGTTTATTATATTGGGGTTAATAATGTTAGGGATTAATATTGTAATGTTGAAGTGATACAAAAATCTATTCAACGTCGCATTGTAACAATCATTGTCTCAATGCGGAGATCCAAGGTTAATTATAATCTTGGAGCGCTTGCGAGTGCCCCTGCACTGCTGCCCCTGCGCTGCGCCTGCCCTCGCAGGGCCCTGTTGCTTCTGTTCCTGCTGCGTCTTGTTGTACCTGTTGCCTCCTGCTGTGTCGTGTCAATGTCTAGGTCGGGTTCCGACGGCTCTCACTGCGCGTCCTGATCTTTGCTAGGGTTTCTGCTGTGTGCTTGCCCCTGCGGCGGCCCGGCCTCAGGCCCTCCCTATGGAGACGCTGGGTCCTTCTATGGATCCACATTCTTCTCCTGCCATCGACGCCTTCAACCAGCTTCTTGCCGGTTTGCCTCAGAAGAAAAGAAGCGAAGCATCCAAATTTGTTAAGAAGCTTGATGAAATTCCTGAGATCTCTCTGCCTCCGGAGGCCCCCATTCAAGTAGCTTTATCTTTGTCAGATCGAGGTCTCATTGGCCAGTTCATGGGTCTGTGGCCTTCTCCGAAAACTACTGAGAAATGGGTTAGCAGGAACTGGGCTCCTTTGATCAAGGAAAAGGTCACCTCTTACTTTCTGGGGAAAGGTCACTTCCTCTTCGAATTCTCTTCCAAATAAGACAAAGACTTGATCTTTCAAAATGGGCTGTATTTCATGGGTTCTCAGGGCCTCTATCTGAACAAATGGACTCCGGACTTTGATCCGGCTGTCGATGTTCCCAAGGCAGTCCCGGTGTGGGTTCGCCTTCCAAACCTGCCAGTTCACTACTACAACTAGAGTTCCTTGAGACACATTGGCAACACTCTTGGGAAATTCATAGATCGGGCAAACAATAAGGACCAGTACGACTGTGCCAGGATCTACGTGGAAGTAGATCTAGAGGTTGGTCTTCCAGAGGCTATAAAAATCAAAGTCGGAAGTTGGTCTCATGTACAGATCTTGGACTATGAGCAACTGCCGTTCAAATGTAGGAAATGCCACGTTCATGGACATTTTGCTATAAACTGTCCGTCCAACGCTGAGCCAAAGAAAGGGATTCAAGAGGGTTGGAACCAAGTCAAACGGGCAAAAACCAATCACAAAGGGAAAAAACTAGGAGGACCCTCTAGGAAAGGCTCTCTACAGGCTAATGTTCAATGCCCCCCTCCCAAAAAGGCGCAAGGAAACAAATTTGACCCTCTAAGCCAGCAGACATAAGATACTCAGGAGAACGAGACACAAAACCCAGTTTCTCCTAGCAAAGATACTCCCTCAGCCTCCCTTAAAGGAACAAGTGTCGAAGATCCCAAGGGTATGACCTCAGAAGATGAGGAAGAAGAACAAGAAACGGACGAGTCAGAGGAGAAAGGAGAAATAGGAGAATCCAAAACCTTGGTACGAAGATCTACAAGAGGCCATAAATATGACAGGGAAAAAAGAGAGCAGGAGACTTACAAAGATAAGTTACAGGGCAGCCAGCCAACTCTGGAAAATTTTCTTGCCTCAAAGCCAAGGATGTTGAAAAATCAGACCCAAGGCTCCAAGGGAGCCCACCAGAAACATAAATAATGAAGGTCATCTCCTGGAATTGTAGAGGTATGGGGAGTAAATTTAAGGAAGAAGCCATGAGAAGCTTAATAAGAACAGAAACCCCAGACATACTTCTCGTCCAGGAGACTAGGTTGGAAGACGTAGTCTTCCTACAAGCATGCAAGAAACTTTGGTTCAAAAGTGAAGCAAGAGTAATCTCTGCCCGGGGCGCTTCGGGAGGGATTGGCACTCTATGGAACCCTAACAAATTTGTATTCACCTTTGATTCTAGTAATACGCACTGGTTGCTGCTGAAAATGCAAAATCTGGATACTAAGGAAATATTTTGCCTCTTCAATGTATATTCTCCAGTCAATGTTGGGGAAAAAAAGGAATGATGGGATTCTATAAGGCAACAAGAAGACTTGACAAATCTAGAAAATATAATTATTGTTGGAGATCTTAATCTCACTCTCCACTCGTCTGAAAAAAGAGGAGGCAGCGCTGTTCGAGATCCGGTAAGGGAATGGGCGGAGGATCTACTGCAGGACTGGGACTTGCTGGATATCAAACCCTCTTCCGGTAAGTTCTCTTGGTCTAAAAAAAGAGTGGGCCCTGGTCATATCGCTGCCATATTAGATAGATTTTTCATTCAAAGCTCTTTTCTGTTACTAGGTTTAGAACCCAGAATGCACATCCTTGCTAACAGCATCTCGGACCATAAGCCTATAAAACTCGAGCTCCTGGCCCATCTTGATCTGGGTCCTATTCCATTTCGATTTAGTCCTCTCTAGGTCAAGGAATTAGACTTCATGCAAATAGTCAAGGATTGTTGGAGTCAGCCTGTCAATGGTTCTCCCTTCTATATCTGGGAGGAAAAACTTAGAAGGGTAAAAGGCGATCTAAAACGATGGGCCAAAACCCTGTCCAACCCAGCTACAGAAAGAAAATCCATCAAAGTCTCTCTCGCCTCTCATCAAACTCATATGGAGCACGCTATTGTCACAGAGGAGATGTTAGACCAAGAGGCTCATTTGCAACAACGCTATCATAAGGCCTGCCTAGCTGAAGAAGAATACTGGAGATTAAAATCTCGAAATCTCTGGCTCAAAGCAGGGGACAGGAACTCTGCCTTTTTCCACAAACAAACCCAGGCCAGGAAAAGCTTCAACACTATTTCTGAGATTAAGGAGGATAACGTCATCTTCAAGGATTTTGAAGACATTAAAAAATCAACCTTCTCTCACTTTCAAAACTTGTATAGTGAGGATAAGGACTCAGACCAATACTCTGATCTGCTAGACATTATTCCTTCTGCAATTTCTCCTTGTATGAATGAGATCCTTGAGGCCAAAGTCACAAAAGACGAAGTCAAAAAGGCCCTCTTTGATATGGATCCGGATAAGGCCCCCGGGCCGGATGGCTTTTCTGCCAGGTTCCTTCAAGTTTGTTGGCCGATTATTGAAAAGGCTCTGCTCAAAATGGTTCAGAAGTCTCAAAATACTCAGAAAATAAGAGGTAGCACAAACTCCACTTTCCTAGCCCTCATACCAAAGGAAAAAGGCGCTAACAATTTCAGCAGATTCCGCCCGATTTCCTTATGCAATATTGGGTACAAGCTAATCACTAAAGTTATTGCAAATAGACTGAAGCTCATTCTTCCCAAAATAATTCCGGAGAATCAATGAGGCTTCATCCAAGGAAGGAAAATCGTGGACAACTTCACCCTTGTTCAAGAGGCAATCCACTCAAGTCTTCTTCGAAAAGAACAAGGTATGGTGATTAAACTTGATTTAGCAAATGCTTTTGATCGAGTAAATCATAGCTTTCTTTTAAAAGTCATGAGCAAGTTTGGTTTTTGAGAAAATCTCATCAAATGGATCCAGGCATGCATCTTGGAGCCATGGATCGCTCCTCTTGTAAATGGAAGAGCCACTGAATTCTTCAAAGCTTCAAGAGGGCTAAGGCAGGGGTGTCCTCTTTCCCCTCTGCTTTTTGTCATCCAAGCCTCTGTCCTCAGTTTCCTGTTAGTCAAAAAGATGCAAGATCAAGATATCAATAGATTGTGTATTGTAAGAGGGGTAAAAAATATAAATCATGCCCTATTTGCAGACGAAACTTTGTTTTTGGTAGCTACCTCTCTCTCCTCTGCCTCTAAATTTAAAGCAGTTTTTGGATGAATTCAATGAAGCCTCTGGCAGCGTTGTAAATAAGAACAAATGTCATATCTACAGCTGGAACACCTCGACCATATTGCTCTCCGCTATTCCTAGATGTTTGGGTTTTGTTGCCTCCTCCACTTGGATCTCCTTCAAATATTTGGGCCTTCTTGTTTTTCATAAGAAAGCTACAAGCAAAGACTGGCTCCCTCAGCTGGAAAAATTCAAGTCTAGGATCCAAGCCTGGGGCTTCTCCTGGCTCAACACTGCTGGAAAATTTTTCCTTATTAAATCTGTGCTCTCTAGTCTTCCTCTATTTCAATTTGCTGTGCTTCTCGCTCCGGCAAGTATATTAAAAAAAATGGAAGAATTCATGCGGAGGTTTTTTTGGAAGGGAGGCAAACAGAATGAAAACAAGATTCCCCTTATCAGTTGGGAAACCATCTCCAAGCCTCTGTGGGAGGGTGGTTTGAATTTCAAAAATCTCTGTCAGCAAAACGTGGCTATGGCAGCTAAGATTATTTGGAGGATCATTGCGCCCAAGCCTGGCTGGGCCCAATTGGCTCTCTGGAAAAAATATTTCAGAGGTCCTGGTTCTACTTGTTTAGACAATGTAATCCATTTGCCTTATTCGTCTTTTCTCAAACTGTATGTTAAAGCTGCTCCCTTAATCAATGCACACTCCTATTGGATTCCTGGAAATGGCAAAAAGATCAATATCTGGGCTAATAAAATTATGAATAAGGACCCTATTGAAGACAGAGCCTCCATTAGAGCGCTGCGTTGTTGGATGGAGAGAGAGGGGCTGTGTTCGTTGTGGGATATTTCTCTTTGGAACGACTCTGTCTGGGCAGGTTGGAAACGAATCGAGGTGCTGGCTCATCTAACCCTCGAATGGTCCATGCTGCTAGACCTCCTTCATGGCTTGGTGCCCACGTGCAAGAGGAAAAGAGATATGAAAGGCTGGGGGCCGAATGCCAAAGGTTACACTGTCTCCATGGGATATGACAAGCTGAAAGAGAGGCCATACGTCCCCCCTGACCCTGCACCTTGGCAGGGGGTCTGGCGTTTTCCTTCATGGCCCAAAGTCGACTTCTTTGCTTGGCTTCTCTGCCACGGCAAGATCCTTACTTATGACATCCTGCAGAGAAAAGGATTCTATGGTCCCTCCATCTTCTCGTTGTGCAATGAAAATGCAGAGACAGCTGTCCATTTAGTCCTCGAATGCAAGTTCTCTAAGCAGATCTGGGTCTCCTTTATCCACAATTTGGATCCCAACTTTTTGCTTCCTTGTTCCACTGCTGATCTTTTTTCTAATTGGGCAATCAGATATCCTGGCCCCCCTCCTAAAAATCAGATAATTAAATCCGCATGGGCTGTCCTTCCAAAGGTTATTTGTTGGCAGATCTGGCTAGAATGAAACAGAAGAATCTTCAGAAACATTAAACAGAATCACAAGGTCTTAGAAATTAAGATTAAGTGTCATTTAAAGGAGTGCTTGACTGATATAAAAGATGATTCCAATCTTAGCCAACAGGACATTGCTTGGGGATCTTCCCTTGACTTGCAATTTCAATCAGCAGTTAGAAACGTCCCTCCTCTCAAAGACTGGAAAATAAGGAAATTCGAAACTAACCTTCAAGACTAGCTCAATTCGCACTCAAGGCACTCTCTCTTTTTTGATGGGGCAGCAAAGGGAAATCTGGGCAAAGCTGGTGCAGGAGGTGTTGTTGTAAGTCCAATTGGGGAAAAAATTCATACCTTTGCTTGGGGGCTTGGATTCTCATCCAGCGTTCAAGCTGAGGCTTTGGCCCTCTACCAAGGCCTCAAGATCCTCAAAGATTTAAATATAAGTGAAGCTAATGTCATAGGTGATTCCCAGATCATTATAAACACAATGGTTTCCAACTCCCCAGCCTCGGATCTCAAACTAGCAAGGCTGATATCCAGAATTAAGGGTTTGGAAAACGCTTTTCAGAAGTTGAATTACTACCATGTGCTGAGAACTCATAATAAATAGGCGGACATTGAAGCCAATAAAGCTACCCTCCTCTCTGTCGGGGTCAAGATGAAAGATGAAGAAGAATCTTGGGAACCTATCCCATAAGTTGCTCATTGTCATGTTTTATTGTTGGCTCTTAAATAAATTTGTTTGTATCTTTAAGTTAGGGAAAATCTCTGAAATCGAATTTTTAGATTTTCTATCATGGAAGAAGTTTGCAAGCTCCGTTTATGTAAAAAAAAAACAATCATTGTCTCAATGCGATAATTAATCTCACAATCATTGTCGCAATGTTACATTACATTGCAATTTATTCAATGTTGCCTTGTGAGGTTACAAAATTGGGGTTTAATATTAAAGTTTATAAACTTTAAGGTTTAATATTGGGTTTATAATTTATAATAATATATAATATTAGGTTTTATAGTACTAGTGTATGGGTATATAACATTAATCAAAAGTTTTATAATCCTATGGTTTAAAATATTAATCATAGGTTATATAATATTAATCTTAATGTTTATGATATTAATCTAAGGGTTTCTAATGTTACATTACATTGCAATTTATTCAACGTCACATTGCAACATTACAAAATTGAGGTTTAATATTGGGTCTATAATATTAAGGTTTAATATTGAGTTTATAATTTATAATATCACGGTTTATAATATTATGCTTAAGGTTTATAATATTAATCCTAGGGTTTAATATTAATACTAGTGTTTATAATATTAATCTCATGGTATCCCCCGATCGGAATGAGAGATAGTAGGGAGGCATCAGTGTGATTCATGCCTCTGACATGAAATTGAGGACTAGCTAGAGTAGGTGCGTATGAAGCTGCCCACATTTACTCTTTCCCGTGTGTAAGTGTTGAACCTCATAATTACCCTCTCTTTGGCATCCTTTCTCACCTTTTTCCCTTACTTTCTCATATGATCACATACCCCAATCAATGATAAATGCTATGTTTTGTCTTAAGGAATGCATTAAAATGATTGACATGTTATATTCTCATCTTCTTGCTATTTGAATAGATTTTTGCAATTTAGCTACAAAACACAGCCTATTCTACAGCTAATCATGGATTCTGTAGCCACTCTCATGGTCTGGCAGGTTCCAGGTATCAAATGGAGAATTGAGCCACATGGGCATTTCCATAATCATCTCCACATGGATTTTTTCCTATTCACTCGGTCAAGATCGACAGAAAAGTAGGCCTAATATCATGGTCAAAGGCGTGGTCAAAGTACGTTAGTCGAGAATAGCAGGACCCTTGATTTGCTCTATCGTAGAAAATCAAGAGTCAAACAGTCCTATTGCATTATATAATTGGAATTAGCCACCTGTAGAAAGATTATCTCACAGATAGTTAAGTTTATTTTCTTTAAATACCATTTGTACAAAACCGAGAAAACAATGAATAAATTAAGTTTTGAGTTTAAGCTTTTCCTGATACACTGTATTAAGACTTCGTTCTATCATAATACAAAGTTTGTATTGCCAATTATTGCTTAAGTGCATCTTTAACCAGCTAGCATCTTAGCCAAATCAGTTGCAGAGGGCCCCTACACTGGAGTAGGTTTTTAATTTGTTGTTTTTAGTTTCATTTCCATCACTCTTTTTTTTTGCAATTATGGTATCTGATTAGATTAATATTTCATTCTAGTTTTGATCAATAGCATAACGTTAAAACATAATTGTGTAAGCCTTATTCTTCTAAAATATTTCATGAAGATAGATAACTCTGTTTTCAAATCGAATTAAGATTCAAGCAATAATAATATACAGTTATCTAGTTTTCTTATTGTTCTGTCATGTATTTTCTTTAGAATAGAATTATCAATTAATTGTATAAATAGACGTTCTCAAAAGTCATTTCAAGATGATGATTCTGAACTAAATGATTGAATGTCTAATTCATACATTTATTGAGTTTACTCTACACATTTTTACTTACTTTCTAGAAACTTAGAAAATAAGGTATAATTGACTTCTTACACAGCATCTCACGAGGGTAATACTTCACATTGAATGTTGGGGAAAATCAAATATAAATTAGTTGTTTACAGTCATTTTTACATGCTTTCAATTTTTTCTTCTAGATCCTCACTTGGTTGCATCATTGATATTCCTAAAGGTCATTCCAAGGAGATTGATTTAATCATATTTCAAAATTGAATGATTGAGTGTTTAATGAATGCAATTACTTAGTTACTTTCTGCATACTTTACTTGTTTTTCTAGATCATTAGGTATAATTGGTTACTTAACACCATCTCAAGAAGGTAGCACTTCATAATTGAATGTTGGAGTCGCTAAATATGCATTAGATGTTTTTTCTTTGGACCCTTATATTACTGTTCTAGGACATTAGAAGTTAAAGTATAGATAGTTGCTTACACATCATCTCAAGAAGGTCACACTTCATAATTTAATATTGGAGTAACTAGAAGTACATTAGTTGTTTTCATTCTCTGCTTTTACTTAAGACAAACACTGCAATTTCAATCTCACTTTTAAGAATTAAGATCCATGGAATAGGACTAATGATAACATAAAATAGATGTTCTGTTTTACATATTAGATTCTAATTAGCCAATAGTCTTTGATTTATTTTTATATAGATTATATTAACTTAGGAACACTTCCTTTTCTTCCTTCTTAAAATTCATTAGATTCATTTAAATCTTTTCATAGTTTTAGATTGAACATTATTAGACATCAAAGAACAAAAACCCCCAAAACAACATAAAATACAAACAACGAAGTAAGAAGAAAGGTTAACTAAGCACACACAGTGCAACACATTTCATCAGTTTAGAAACCTTGGTTGATAATTTATGCAAACAATTTAAGACATTAAATTGACCAAAAAATTTGGCGTTGTTGCCGGGGAAGTGTAATTAGGGAACCTCATTTCTTACATCTAAAAAAAATGATATTCATAGAGAAAGAGACTCTAGGGGCATATTCATAGCTAGAGGCAGGAGTTTAATCTCTACAACACCACTCACTCCACCAATACTAAGAAGTGATACACTTCCATCTCAAACTCATATTCCATATTTCACTAGCCATAGACTTCCTGAAGTTTTAAGTTCTGAAATCCAATTAGGAGGATCTCCTACTTCATCCACTGAGGCAATCTTAGAGGAAGAAGATCCTAGATCTCCAATAGAAGGAGTAACTTTTTTCACCTCTACAGGGGAACATATTCTAGCCGAAGAGTTAGAAATTCCTAGTGGACAAAAGAATAAGATATTTTCTTCAACATACCATTGATAGAGGAACCGGAGGAAGAGCAGTTAACCTTGCAAGTTGAATCTTATATCACCTTTGAAGAATCTATAATGGCAGGAAGAGGAGAAGAAGGGGAAGGAGAAGGAGAAATTCTAAATGGGGAAAATGTAATATTTGGAGGAGGTATAGGTAGAGGAGGAGATAGAGGGAGAGGTAGAGGAAATGAAAAAGGAGGCAGAAGAAATAGGGTAATTGAGAGTTCTTTTGGATTCCCTATAGTTGATGAAGATAAAAATGCCACAATGAAAAATATCACACCTTTTGTCCTCCCAAATTTTCATAGATTGAAAAGTGAATATCCTGAAACCTTTTTGTTTGAATTTGAAGTCTTGTGTAGAACCTATGATTATTTAAAAGACTCTCAAAAACTCAAATTGTTTCCTTCAACATTGAAAGGAGCGGCTCTAAAATGTTTCATGAGTTTAATCACTTGGTCTATCAAAACATGGAATGACATGAAGAGATCATTTTTAGAAAGATATTTGTATTATTGCATACCTATCAATCACAAGGATTAAGTGTTTAAAATGATGCAAAAAGAGGATGAGAATTTGGAGGATTTAATTGAAAGATTCAACTATAACATAAAAAGAGAAAAAATGGATAATTTAGATCAAGATACTTTAAAAGCTATTTTATTGAAAGCCATCAGAGATGAGTGGATATACATCTTTAACATGATGGGAAAGGGGGATATCTCTCAACTCCCATTACCTAACATTGGAGAATTATGTATTCGCCTCTCAAGAGGAAAATCAAAAACTAGGAAAGGTCCAAGAGATCCTTCTCTTGCTAGGGTAAATAGATCTGCAACTAAAACAGTGAGTAGGCCAGAAATTGGAAACATGCTTGATGAATTTAAAACAGACATTTTAGGGAGTCTTAGTGAACAGATAGACACCCTTAAGTTACAAGACAAGTAGAAAGTTGAGACTGATGCTTTAGCTGTTTTCTGTCCCAAATGCAGAAAGAAGCATGCTTTAAGAGAATGCCCTCTTGATGCAAAATCCATAGAGACCTGTATGATTTGTTCATAAAATAATGAGACTAAGAGTTGTCCTTAAATTCTTGGTCTTAAGGCTATTTTTCAAGAATAAAAAACTTCAAATCCAACATAATCTCTTTGCTTTGTCTCTAGAATACCATGGCAGGGGCCACAAGCTCAAGGTTTTAACAACCAAATGTATACTCAACCCCCACCAAATTAGAATTATTGGCAGCAACCTTGGCCTCAATCTCAATCTCAATCTCAATCTCAACCTTGGGTTCAAGGAATGAAAAATCCCTATAGAAGATTCTCTCAATACTATCAATATCCTCCATCATATCCAAATTATCCTCCCCAACAAATTCCTCAACAAAATCAACAACCCCAACTCCAAAACCAAAACCAAAATCCACAACTCTCACTACCATTTCCATAGAGACCAAATCAGCTACCTGCCCAACAATTACCAAACCCCAACAATAAAAATCCTCAGAATACCTATATGATAGAAGGACAGCAATTTCCAACCTACATGATTACTCCTCTAGATCTAAATGATGTCCAACTTAGATCTGGTAGGATATTAGAAATGAAAAATCCTTCTATATTTATTCAAGAACAAGACAATTCTGAGGAAGATTCTCTACAACCAAATAAAATTTTTGAAGAAGGAACATCTCTTCAAAACCAAAATTCTGAAAATGAAAAATGAAAAGAACCAATAAACTCAACTCCTAACATAGAGAAACCTTCAGTACCTACTTCTACACCTCCTTTTCCTGAAAGATTACAAGTTGATAGAGGGGTAGAAAAGCATATTATGTTGCCTAATTAATATTTTCTAGATGAATTGAAAAATGTATGTATCAAAATCCCATTGTTACAAGCCAGTAAAGAGATTCCAATTCTAGATAAAACAATAAAGGAGTTGAGCATGAAAAAACCGGGAAGAAAAACAAAAGAAATAAAAAGAATTCAGCTCGTAGGAAAAATAGCAAACATAATGATGGGAAAAATTGTATTACAAAAATATTTAGATCCAGGAAGTCCAATTGTAAAAACACATATTAATGGAGTTGAAATTCCAAATACATTGATTGATTTAGGAGCAGCAATAAATATCATGAGCAAACAAACCATGGAACAGCTCAAGCTTCCTAATATTCTGTATACACCTACATTACTGCAATTAGAAAGCAGATCTGTAATCAAGCCAGATGGTGTGTTAGAAGATATTTCATTATCCTTAGACTCTTGGGAGTACCCTGTTGATTTTATGATCTTAACCCCTAAGAACAATCTAGGAGGACATCCACTTATATTAGGAAGACCTTGGTTGGCTACAGTTGATGCTTTCATTAGATGTAGATCTGGTGACATGTATATCTCTGATGGTAGCTCAACAAAGAAATTCACTCTATATCCTCCAGCAAGAGCAATCATAGAGTTAGATGACAAATAATGGATTGATGATGAAAATGATATACATCCTCTCTTTACTATTTCAACCATTAGTGAAGATAGTCAAATCTTAAATTCAATGGAAAATTTTGAATCATCCCCAGAATATGAGCATGATCAATTTCAAGAAAACTCCAATATTGAATACTTGTCATCTAGGGAGATGTCTCTTTATTCTATTGAAGGGTTTGGTAGCTCTATAGTTGAAATATTTCTAGGGAAAACTTTGAACATAAACAATAACTTTGAGAAATTACAATAGGAAAATCTAATCAAAACATTACAACAACATTCTTCTACTTATGCATGGGAATACACTGACATGAAAGGAATTAGTCCTAAGACTTGTATACATTACGTCTACATTGAGGAAAATTTTAAACCTATTAGACAACCTCAAAGAAGGATGAATCCAAATCCTAGGGAAATTGTGAAAGAGGAGTTGCAAAAATTGTTGAATGTAAACTTCATTTACCCAATTTCAGACAACCAATGGATTTCCCCCTTAGTGATTGTGCCCAAAAATAATGGTAAATGGAGGGTATGCATTGATTATCGAGAATTGAATAAAGCTACCCTAAAATATCATTTTCCTTTACCCTTTATAGATCAAGTGTTGGATACATTAGCAGGTAATAATTATTTCTCATTCCTGGATGGTTTTAATGGCTATAATCAAATTCAGGTAGCACCTAAAGATCAAGATAAGACCACATTCACCTGTCCATGGGGGACTTATTCCTACCGATTACTTCCTTTTGGATTGTGCAATGCACCTGCAACATTCCAAAGGGAAGTACTAGGAATTTTTTCTGAACTAATACATGATTGTGCAGAGGTATATATGGATGACTTTACAGTTTATGGGAATATATTTGAAGAAGCTTTAGAAAATTTGGAAAAGGTTCTTAAAATATTTAAGGAAGAAAACCTTTCACTAAGCCATGAAAAATGTTTTATGATGTTTACAGAAGGGATTGTTTTAGGACATCACATTTCAGGAGATGGAATTAAATTTGATAAATCTAAAGTTGAAGTCATCTCCAAACTATCAATTCCAAGTTGTCAAAAGGATGTTAGAAATTTTCTAGGATTCACAAGATATTATAGAAGATTTATAGAAAATTTCACTAAAATAGCATCCCCACCCTTCAAATTACTTACCAAATATTGTGAATTAAGTTGGAATCCTAATTTCTAGTTAGAATTTGAAACTTTAAAAGAAAACATTTCTGAAACACCCATCTTAAGAGGTCCAAATTGGAAACTACCTTTTCACATTTCAACATATGCTTCAGATACAGCTCTAGGACATGTATTAGGACAAAAATATTTAATCCCCTATGCCATCTATTACATAAGCAAAAATTTGACTCCCACTGAGTTAAATTACACTGTAACTGAAAAAGAATTCTTAGTTGTTGTTCATGATATCAACAAATTCAAAAATTATATAACAGGATATGAAACCTTTGTTCATATAGATCACTTTGCAATTAGATACTTAATGAATAAATCTATTACTAATGGCAGAGTTATAAGATGGTTATTACTCCTACAAGAATTCAACGTCATTTTTCTATACCGACCTGGAAAAAAAAACACAGTTGTTGATTTCTTGTCTAGAATTAAAAATATCAAAGATGAAACTCCAATTGAAGATAAATTTCCTGATGAATATCTTTTTGCAATAACTACTCAGACTCCTTGGTTTGCATATATTTCCAATTACTTAGTCACAGGAAAATTACCTTCACATTTTATTTCTAGAGAGAAAAGAAAAAACATTCAAATAAGAGCAAGATACTCATGGATTACTAATGAACTGTATAAGACAGGTCCATATCTCATTATCAGAAGATGTGTTCGAGAAGATGAAATGCCTAAAATTCTTAATTCATGTCATGATGAACCTTGTGGTGGACACTTTGCTGATAAGAGGATAGCCTATAAAATCCTTCATTTGGGATATTATTGGCCATCCATCTTCAGAGATGCCAAAGAATGTGTCAAAAGGTGTGACAGTTGCCAATGGGTAGGGAAACCTACTCCTTCAAATGAAATTCCATTACAACCTTAGGTACTCATTGAACCTTTTGAAAAATGGGCCTCTGATTTTTTTGGACCTATCAATCCACCATCTAAACAAAAGAAGTATATTTTGGTATATACTAATTATTTCACTAAATGGGTAGAGGCTAAAGCATTACCTTTTGCTAATGAAAGATCTGTAGTTAATTTTCTTTTTGAGGATTTCTTCACTCATTTTGGTGTTCCAAGAGAAATTGTGACAGATCAGGGATCCCATTTTACATCCAAGTTGGTAAAAAGGATCGTGGAAGATTACAAGATCAAGCATAGAAATTATACTCCTTATCATCCACAAGAAAATGGTCAAGTTGAACCTACCAATAAAGTGATTGAAGGAATTCTCACTAAGACTGTACATCTACACAAAAGAGAATGGGCAAAAAGGCTTCCTGAAGCTTTATGGGCCTACAGAACTACATGGAGGAATACAACAGGACATACTTCCTATGAACTTGTTTATGGAAAGAAAGTCTTGTTCCCTATAGAGTTTCAAATTCGAACCTTCAATATGGTAGTCCAATTGGGACTTAATTTATCAGAAGCACAGAAACATAGATTGGATCAACTCAATGAGCTTGATGAAATTAGGCAAGATGTAGTTCAAAGAACTAGTATAGTCCAGCAGTAAAGGGCTAAATGGCATGATAAGTATATCAAGGAGAAGAAGTTTCAAGCAGGGGATTGGGCACTTTTGTTTGATTCAAAATTCAAATATTTTCAAGGAAAGTTTCAGACTCATTGGCTTGGGCCATATGAGATTGAAAAAGTCTTTGATAATGGAGCAATGAAGATAAGGACAACAGGTGAAAAAAAGGTACCTCTTCTTGTGAATGGTAATCGTTTGAAAGTATATCATAAACCACTTTCAAAAGAAGAGTTTATCAAGATTTTTCAAGATAATACTGATATGAAATTAGTGAAGAAGAATTATTCTTCTTCACTAACTTAGCTTGCTTATATATATATATATATATATATAAAGTGTATAAGTATGAAAACCAATCAATGATTGGCATTCTTATACAGAAAATACAGGGTGAAAATCAGAGATTTCTGACATGCTATATTTTCCATTTTCTTTTCTATAATAAGTAGTAACACAAAACTACATTCATATTCCATATTTGCAGCTCATAATCTACAAATTCATTTCATTTTACAGTTTTATTCCATCCCACTCCACTTTCATTCCATTCCACACTCATTCCATTTCACAGTCATATTCCACTTCCATTTCATTTCACCTTCATATTCCATAGCCATAATTCATTTCTTTTTACAGATTCCATTCTACAGCTGACCACATTCCGCAGTTGATCACATTCTGAAGCTGACTACATTCTGCATTTGAACATATTCCACAGTTGATCACATTCTGCAGCTGACTACATTCTGCAGCTGATCACATTCTGCAGCAGATTCAATTCTGCAACTAATTCTATTATGCAGCCACATCTCATTCAGCAGTTCTGACACAATTGTACAGCCTACAAACAAATGATGATTAAAGGAAATTGAAGGATTATGTTTTGAAGACCAACATGCTAAAAGTGTACCTAAAGGATCAATACCAAAGAAACAACAAACGAAAGGGTTAGTTCTAAAAGGTAAAGTGCAAAAAATTATTTTAATATCAAGGTTAAAACATAAAGCATGTATAATATGGATAGTCATATGCTCCCTTAACAGATCATCATTTGATTTGAAAGCGGTTTCCATCATACTACATATCAGCCACATCCTCCATATTATGTTGCATAACGGTCCATAATTGACTCCCTCATTGATGATTAACAGTCATTCCCTATGACGTGACATATTGTCTACGTTTCTTCAAAACCCCTACCATATATTTATTCCTACAAAACCTCGATACCTTTCATCAAATCTGTAAACAATTCATTTCATAAAATAGAGAAGGGTAATTCTGAAGTTTGATAACTCTGCATAGTAGAAGGCACGGGGCTAATTGGTAGATCAGAACCGTTGGGAGAAAATTACATGGAAGGATACCCAGAGATCAAGGAAATGTTGCAGAAATCTAGATGGCTCAAATTCATAAAGAAATTCGATGGTTTTCACAAGGAAATTACAAAATCCTTTTCTCGATCTTTTGATGGCACAGAAGTGGAAATTAGAGACATCAAGTTCGCAGTTACTGAGTCATTCATGGCCGTAGCCACAAAACTTCCAAGGCTTGGAGAAAGGTGGTTCAAAAACAAGGAGTTCCACAGTGAATCGTGGAAATTTATACTCAAAAACCCAAGTATGGATGTCTCTATTTTTAGAAAACGTATCCCCAGCTCAACTCTTAAAAGTAAATGAAGGAACATGCTCTTGGTTTTACAAAAATTTATCACTTGTGAAGGAATATTTGGTTGCATGTATGTATACCATATCCGTTTATTGATGAATTTATTAGAAAATGGTGAAATAAATCTTCCCTTCTTTCTACTAAATAGCTTAAAAACAATGTCCACAAATGTGCAAAAGAGAATACAGTTCATATATACCACCATGCATCATCATGGGTTGGTAAAGATAATGGCTGAGTTTCATTTAAAAAGAATTGGAGATACCTGGGAGAGTTTTCTCATTAGAAACCATTTTCAAGAAGCACATGAACAACCTGTTATCACTAAAATAGGACCTGATAGGCTGCTAGTCAGGTTACCTCAATGTAACTATTTCAAACCAGACTTTTAGTTGAGGCTTAACCTCCTCAACCTGAGAGGGCTCTCTCACTAGGTTTAAGATTTTGAATTAAGGATTAGATGGCTACTCTAGGAATAAATAGTGTAAAGTGTGTGACTGGTAGAGATAATGATCAAAAAACATCTATTGGGCTATGGAGTCTAGGTATTTTCCCACAAAACATCAACATCAGCTCATCATGGAAGTCGGGGCATATTAGAGTTTTTAGGTGTATCAATGAAGAAAAAACAAAGTGAACAAAACAAAGTTTACAAACATATGCAGGAAGTTAGAGCATTTTCCAATGAATTCTAAGTCACATATGTTTATACCACTGCAAAGAGATAGATACAGAAAACCAAAATAATATCACACATTAAAAACTCTTTCTGAATCCTAAGTAGTGAGCCAATATCTGTATTATGATAAAAACACACAGTTTACTACAATAACATAATCTGCTTGTTCATGAAAACTGCCAACCTTGAGGAATTCGACCTCATCTCTCTTATAGAGTCATTACAACATTGGATACTATGATCCATCTTCAAAGGAATTCGAATTATATCTTAGATTGAGACCTATTTACTCAAAAACTGACTATTAATTACATGTGACAGTTAACTGTCTGTTCTAGAGTCCTAATACAATTAGGAGTAAAACTCCTTCTTATGACTAAAACAACCTTATTTGAAAATTAAATGTTGTGTTTGAAAGCTTCTCCTCCTAATCTTCGTCCTTGATGATTCCCATAACCTTGTTGTCATATTCTGTTATCTTATCCCTTATCTATCCTGAAAACTAGGAACATGTTTACTGCAATATATCTGTAACCTTCATTTATGTTCCTCGAATCCTTTTATTGACAAAATGGACCTCTTTAGACAAGTGATATGTGTTGTCACTCCCATAGAACCGTGTCCTTTCACCTGTGCAAAATTAAGTTCCTAAAAGAGTGTGAAGAGATCTGATATGTCTGCGCTACGAAAATATCAGTTGTTTTCATAGCGCAGTAGCTATGCCTTTGTAAAATATCTCTCAACATCTAATCTTCTTTGCTTTAACAACTATAACTTCCTTTCTGACTGGTTTCCATATTCTAACAGCATCAAAACTTCAAAAACTTGGTGTTTACCTCTTGGAAACTTATCAAAATATTTAAAACTGCACCTACAGCAGTTTTGTAGCGCGCTATGAAACTGTTGCGTATGTCACCTACAGCAATTTCATAGCACGCTACAAAACTGCTGTGTGTCTCCATATTTACATAGTTTCTTCATCAAATTTAAACCTTGAGAATATCTACAATCTTTAATGATGAGTTTGATGCTAATGGACCTTGAAAACAATATAAGTCACATTTTCCATGGTTTCCAAAAGTGATTACCTTCCCAAAACAAAATTATATCAGGGATTTGTCACTTACTGTTTTACTTCTGTTGTAGCTGACTTTCTTCAGAGTTTTCCAATTGGATTTCAAGATCCTCAATGCGCCTCTTTAACCTCCCATTAGTACCCCTTAAATTCACATTTGCCCTTCTCAAAAACTTGGCCTCTTTGATTGCAAGCAGGGTCCAAGTGAAAAAATGAGCTTCACTGCTAATTGTTTCAGGATTTGAAACTCTTTCAAGTTCCCACAGAGCTTTAATTCTATCAAAGTTTATCTTCTCCACCACATTTTATCTTACTTTCTTCTCAAGCCTAGCAATTTTAAGGTTAGCTAGTCTTAATTTTTCTTTCATTCCTTCATAACTACTCTTTTCTATTTGTGTATGGAAAACTTTGTTTCTGTCATCCTCAAGCATAGGTGATGAAAGGTCTATGGGTTCCTCATAATCATTTGAAATTTCTCCAGATTTTTCTAATTCCACATCCAATCCTTGCAACTTCTTTGAATTCCTAGTTAGGGCCTTCTGGGCTTGAACACAAACTTTGAAATTTCATCATTAAAATCCAGTTTTTTGGAAGACTTGATCTTCTTAGATTTCCCTTCATCCAAATTTATAAAATCTCCATGCACTAAAGGAGATTCCTCAATATCAATAGCTTGTAAAATATCATTCAAGCTACCCTTTAAACCTGGATCTTCTTCTGAAATCATTGTTTTTCCTTTTTCCCTTGCTATTTGACTTCTAGTCAACCTTTTCTGAGTTGTTTTACTGGTTGATTGTTCCTGCACTGCTTTCTTACCTTTGGTTATCCTCCTTTGTACAGGTTGAGGGGTTTCTTGAAAAATTACTGGTGTTTTAATCTCTGGCCCTTTCACTTGTTTATTAGGCTTTCACTTGACAAACCTCTTCTATCTTGTTTCTGCAGGGTCTGTGATTGCAGATGGTTATTTTACTTTGGCCCTAGGACTAACATCTGTTCCATATGTTTCCACCCCAAATACACACAGAAACAAAAACGCTGACCATTCTCTATTCACCCTCTGAAGCTCATGCAAAACTATTAATTTAACAAGACCGTGATGAAATAATTAAGTTTAACATGCCTAAGTTTTCATCTACACCTTATCTGCCATCTTGGCCAAACTCCGAAATAGAAAGAAAGGTAAATCCAGAGAAATTATTCCAGTGAAATGCAATAAGAGTTTGAAATGGTAAGAATACACCTTATGGTATCTTCCTTCTCAAGTGAAGTACCTTTGAATGTTGGAAAGCAGGTTAGCATATGTATCCTTGACATAACCTCTTGGCATTGCTTTGGTTAAATCTGTGTCTACAAACTCTGGCTTCAAAAATATTTTACAAGGTTCCATTTCAAACCTGAAATTCTTGAACCACCTTTCTTCCCCTCTTGTAATCTCTGTCACTAAAGAAATAACTTCAAGAGAAATTGGTAAGTTTAAACATCAAAATTTTGTATTTGAACCTGTGAAATTGATGGAAAATTCTTTTGTGACTTGATTACGACCTCCCTATATCTTTTCGCAGAATTTCCATCATCCTACTTTCTTGAAAGCTTCTTCAACTGATTTATCCTTAGTGAGAGCCTCTAAGCCTTCTGGTTTCGTTCTCAAACAATGGCCCGATCTGTGATTTATTTTTTCCTCTGTCATATTTCACTTGGAATCCCTGTGGCTTCAAAAAACCTATAATAAACTAGCTCGCTTGATTAAGGATTCAGCCTCGCTTGATAACTGGTTCAAAAACTCTGGTTTATGCTTACCATCAGCTTGTTATTCGAAGAAAAACATGTAGCAAGTGTTTTTGCATGAGAAAATATAACCAAGGACAACCATCCCATTTCAAATTTTAAAATGACGGATGATAAATGACCCTAATGAATCTCATGATGGTTGTGAATGGTTGCATGTGGGAGAAAGGATTCGTGGACTGACACCTACTCATTAAAATTTAATGGAATTTGATGGATTTGACAGTTGGACAAGATCGGTTACGAATCCCCAATTTCGTAGCGCGTATAATGTATTTTCAGGGTTTTGCGCTACGAAAATACCAGCGTTTTCATAGCGCAAAAGCAGTTTTTTACACTATCTGTGCTACGAAAACGTGGTTTCGTGGCTTATTTGAAAAATTTTGCAAAGTGACTAAACACATGATTTATGAAACATGAAATGGGACAATTAAAATGTGAAACAAAGTTGTTGGACCTTATTTGATGATGGAGATGAAAATCTAACCTTATGATTTAGATTCTACAAACATAAAAATGACTTAACCCCTATTCTAAGACCATGACTTAGGAACAAATACAAACTGTCCAAAATTCGAAAAAAAATTATAGTGATAACACAACCTAAAGAAGATAATGTCAGAAATAGTAGAAGGAAGAAGACTAATATAAATATTGAAGACAGACCTGAATCTTGATTACAGAAGAATGATGAAAATCTAATCTTTGAAGAACTAACAGAAATCAAAAAGAAAATCAAGACAGGAGGTAAGATAAGAAAGAGGAGTAAGGTTACAATTGAGGAAAATGTACGTCCTCCACAACCAAGAAGGAGCTCCAGACTCTGAGATTTGATGAAGAAAAAATTATCAAAAGAGATAGAGCTTATAATTTTAGATGAAGAAACCCCAATACCATCTCCTGTCAACATTTCTCCTCCACACAGTCCTCAAAATTCTCCTATTCATAATTTTAAAGGTAGTCCTATCAAAAGATATCCAGGAATAGACCCAGTACAACTAGAAATGTATGATTATGTAGAATCATTGGAGAAGAGAGGTGCATCAATGAATCCAGAACCTTCTATCAATCCACAATAACCTATTGTTGATGCTCTCAAACAAGATATTTATGAACTAGAGATATTGAACAAACATATCAAACAGGAGAATGAGACCTTGAAGCAGCAGAACAAGTTGGAAAAGGTAATTCAAGATAATACCATTCTGCATCTAGGACTGTGGTATAAGAAAAACAGAAAATTGAAAAGAAAGAACAAGTTACTAAACAAAGCATTCATTAACCTCAAGTACAAGCTTCTTATGAGAAGGCCCAGGATGGCAATCACTTTAAAGAGAAACAAAAGAAGGAAATTGCATGTGCAAGTGTCTGAGAAAATGCAGTAGGGAAGGAAAACTCACATTTTTGGAAAATTGCATGAGGAGATGCAATGATTTTGCAGTGGGGGTATGTTGAACCTCATAATTACCCTCTCTTTGGCATCCTTTGTCACCTTTTTCCCTTACTTTCTCATAAGATCACATACCCCAATCAATGATAAATGCTATGTTTTGTCTTAAGGAATGCATTAAAATGATTTCCATGTTATATTCTCATGTTCTTGCTACTTGAATAGATTTTTGTAGTTTAGCTATAGAACGCAGCCTATTCTGCAGATAATCATGGATTCCATAGCTACTCTCATGGTCTGGAAGGTTCCAGGTGTCAAATGGAGAATTGAGCCACATGGGCATTTCCATAATCATCTCCACATGGATTTTATCCTATTCACTCGATCAAGCTCGATAGAAAAGCAGGCCTAAGATCATGGTCAAAGGTGTGGTCAAAGTACATTAGCCGAGAATAGCAGGACCCTTGATTTTCTCTATCGTAGCAAATCAAGAGTCAAACAATCCCATTGCAATTCTATAATTCAAATTAGCCACATGTAGCAAGATTATCTCATAGACAGTTAAGTTTATTTTCTTTAAATACTGGTTGTACAGAACCGAAAAGACAATGAAGAAATTAAGTTTTGAGTTTAAGATTTTTTTGGTACACTATATTAAGACTTCGTTCTATCATAATACAAATTTCGTGTTGCCAACGATTGTTTAAGTGCATCTTTAACCAGCTAGCATTTCAGCCAAATCAGTTGCAGAGGGCCCCTGCACTGGAGGAGGTTTTTCATTTGTTGTTTTTAGTTTAATTTCCATTACTCTGTTTTTTTTGCAATTCTGTTTTATAATTAGATTAATGTTTCATTCCAGTTTTGATCAATAACATATCGTTAAAACATAACTGTGTAACCCTTATTTTTCTAAAATATTTCGTGAAGATAGATAACTATGTTTTCAAATCGAATTAAGATTGAAGCAATAAGAATACACAGTTATCTAGTTTTCTTACTGTTCTGTCATTTATTTTCTTTTGAATAGAATTATCAATTAATTGTGTAAATGGACGTTCTCAAAAGTCATTTCATGATGATGATTCTGAACTAAATGATTGAATGTCTAATTCATACAGTTATTGAGTTTTCTCTGCACATTTTTACTTGCTTTCTAGGAACTTAGAAACTAAGGTATAATTGACTTCTTACATAGCTTCTCAAGAAGGTAATACCTCACATTGAATGTTGGAGAAAAACAAGTATACATTAGTTGTTTACAGTCAGTTTTACATGCTTTCACATTTTTCTTCTAGATTCTCACTTAGTTGCATCACTGATACTCCTAAAGGTCATTCTAAGGAGATCGATTTAATCATATTTCAAAACTGAATGATTGAGTGTTTAATGAATGCAATTACTTATTTAATTTCTGCATACTTTACTTACTTTTCTAGATCATTATTTATAATTGGTTACTTAACACCATCTCAAGAAGGTAGCACTTCATAATTGAATGTTGGAGTAGCTAAATATACATTAGATGTTTTTTCTTTGCACCCTTTGCTTATTGTTCTAGGAAATTAGAAGTTAAAGTATAGATAGTTGCTTACACATCATCTCAAGAAGGTCACACTTCATAATTGAATGTTGGAATAACTAGAATTACATTAATTGTTTTCATTCTCTACTTTTACTTATGACAAACACTGCAATTTCTTTCTCAGTTTTAAGAATTAAGATCCATGGAATAGGACTAATGATAAGATAAAATACATATTGTGTTTTCCAGATTAGATTCTAATTAGCCAACAATCTTTGATTTAATTTTATGTAGATTAGATTCACTTAGGAACACTTCATTTTATTCCTTCTTAAAATTCATTAGATTCATTTAAATGTTTTCATAGTTTTAGATTGAACATTCTTAGAAATCAAAGAACAAAAACCCCCAAAACAACATAAAATACAAACAACGAAGTAAGAATAAAGGTTAATTAAGCACATACAGTGCACCACACTCATCAGTTTACAAACCTCGGTTGATCATTTTTGCAAGCAACTTAAGACATTAAATTGATTAAACAGTAAGGTGGCGAAAGGAATGAATAATTCTACCAGTCGGCACTTAGGCATGCATGCAAACTTGTTCATCGGTTTCTTCAAAGGGTTCGTGGAAGGGTTTTTAGGAAACATACAGAGGAATTCAAGCCATCCCGAATACAGTTATAGTAGTTGGAAGGTAGTGAACCTTGAAATTATCAGACCATATTTCCTTTACGGAAGATATACTCGCGGGGCTACACCTCCACTTATTCTAGTGTTACCCCCCTCTGACTCGTCTACTAGTTTTGTGGTCAATTGCCTAAAAGTGCTCGCTGAGGGGTAAGTTTTTAGGGGGGAATTATACTTGAATTTCTTTGTCTCACTATTATCAGTCTCAAAATATGGCTCAACTAACCTCGCTCCAAAAACAAAGGGCCAGGGATGGTCGCAACCGCAACAATAGTTCTGGGACTAGAAGAGACCAACCCCATCTGAGGCCAACCAAGGATAGGGGTCGTAGTAAAAATTAATAGCGCACTAAAGAAGTTGTTGATTCCTATCATACCAACACACACCCATAGGCACGTCATATAATATCGGATTGGTAGAATGAAGCTGGAAAATAGGCAACAAATCATGAATTCGGGCTAGAAGAGTGGAAATCTATTCTCCCAGATCTTGGTCATACCAGAGCTCGTCGCACCCAGTATCAATATACTTTATATCTATTTTAGATAAAAAATACCCTCTTGGAAAAATCCTTGTCCTCAACTCTTGCATGATACGCCGAACCAAAAACAGAAATTCGGGAAATCCACAAGGAATTCCAGCGTATTCAACGTCAAATTCAACAACGAAATGTTCACTTAGCCCGCATAGAGGGGCACATTAAATGCATTCCACATACAGAACTGTCTGGGTCCAGTACCAAAGATTTGCCACCTATATAATATTAAGATGATTATTATGCTTAGTAGTTTAGTTTGGGTAGTCCTTTTTATTTTGTACATATGAATAACAAGATGTTATGGTTTTTTTGTTATAGATATATTGTCAGTAGGAAGCACAAAGACATTCAAGTTTACAATGTTTTTTAGACATTCTCAAACTCTTTAGATTTTGGTTGTGTTATAATGGAGTCAGATGGCCAACAGACCTAGTTTCACGTTGGGCAGGTTGAGGCCTTTTGACCATGGATGTTATTTATGTAAAACCAGTCTATTTTTTTAAATGGAATGGAAAGGATCTGCCAAGGTTACCAGAAAAAATATTAATCTGAGGGTATATAATATTAATCCTAGGGTTTATAATATTAATTATATGGTTTAACATTAATTTAGGGGTTTATAATATTAATAATTATTTGGGTTTATTAATCCCTTGGGTATATAATATTAATCTCTTAGGTTTATAATATTAATAATCCCTTGGGTTTATAATATTAATAATATTCAGGGTTTATAATATTAATCTAAATGGCTTACAATATTAATCCCTTGGGTTTGTATTCCCACGAGGCATAGAATGGACGGTGATGGGGTGTCTTATTAAGTCACTTTGTGATGTGAAGGTCATTGGTTAGAAATTATGTGGGCAAAAATCTATCCATGTTAAGGGCTCGTGTGACTCAGTCCGGGTATGATCTTCGAGTTAATTTGACGGCTTATATGCCCCTATGTCACGGTTTCTCAAGCCATAGGTCAAGCCTAATGTAATATTTGGAAAACTTAGACAAATTGGTAAACAAAGGAAAAATCCCTTGAGTTTAAAATATTAATCCCCTGGGTTTCTTAATACTTTGGATTTATTAATCCTAAGGGTTTATAATATTAATCCCTTGGGTTTATAGTATTAATCCTTTGGATTTATTAGGGTTTATAATGCTACATTACATTACAATTTATGCAACGTCGCATTATGACATTACAAAATTGGGCTTTAATATTAGGGTTTTCAATATTGGGTTTATAATATTAAGGTTTAAAATTGAGTTTATAATTTATAATGTTAGAGTTTATAATATTAATATTAGGGTTTATAATATTAATATTGGGATGTATAATATTAATCCTAGGGTTTATAATATTGCTTCTAAGGTTTAATATTAATCTTAGAGTTTATAATATCAATTTTTGGGTTTCTAATCCTAGGGTTTAATATATTAAAAAACTTTTTGTTATATATATGTGTGTGTGTGTGTGGGTGTGTGTGTTCTAAAGAAACGATTATATTATATTGCATCAACTGAAGAACGAGCTGAAAACCCTTACATCAAGAGATGGCATCTTCTGCCATATGCCATAAATGCTCACTAAATTTTCTATTTCTACCTCATCTATTCCATGCAAGGATTCTTACATTATTTATCTTATATATACACCAAAAAAATCCACAACATTCGGCAAAAAATCATAATATTCAACTAGTATATATTGCCTAATCTCCAGCTTCATTATCCATGTGTTTTTACAGTTGCCTATTCAATCTTCACCGCTTCTTCCTTTTATGTAGCAGGATCTCCCATAAATTGGCCTTGGAGTTCGCTAGCTTATTATTCGTCACTGGGGTCTAGAGGGCAGGGATCACACAATCCATAAACTTCTTTCACAACTCCAATAATTTCCAATTTTGCATTGATCTCGATGCCATCCACCTCAATCTTCAATGTGTCTACCTTGTTTGCCAGCGTGGTCGCCATAATCAGAAGGAACTCTACTCCCTTCCTTAATTCTTGCAAGCACCGGTTTATCAGTGTAAAATTCAAACGAGCTTCCATAGTAAACTTCTCTCTGAGCTTCAAGATCAAGCCTGATATTTCCTTCCATGCAATTAACAATAATTCCTTTCTTCCATTCTTGTTGTTATCTGCACTTGGGGAAGCCATTCTACCAAGCACTTAGAATTTAACCAAAGTCACTGCATAGTTTAGAGGGAGAGTACCTATTATATACTGCATGTTAACAACTCTTGAAGCTCCATAATCCATCACTTCAGAGTTAGTTCTCTTCAACAACAACCGCATCGAAATATCACCAAATCCCTACAATATATCATTTTCCCTACTTCCAACTTCGATCATACTTGAATGAATTTATATGGAAATGATACCAATGGTCATGTATTAATCATGAGCAGCCTAATTCCCCACCTATCCTTCCGTGTGTTGTTTAACATGTAGTTTCCCCACCTGTAGACCTCATCCCAAATGCAACTGCCTTCATGATGCACTTATCAGTTGTCTAATCTTGGATCCAAGGATTAATACAAGAGTCATTTCCCTTATGCACCAGGGTAGCCACTTGTTTGCCAATTTAATAAACATGAATTCCTCAATTGATGGCATCGAAAATCATGGAGCATAACACAATGAGGTGGTGTCTTCACCTAGGGAGAATATCTCCTCTTCTAAGGTTGTCACCTTATTGGATTATTCGTCAATCAATTCATTGTTTCTCCTTTTGTCATGGAAAAGCATGCAAATTCATATATTTCCATATGTGTTTGAATTCTTTCATCAAGCAGGAATTGGTCTTTCCCCAATGGATTCTTGGAAAGATGGAATTATTGTATTGTTATTAGAGAATATCCAAATATGGAAAGATGATGAATCCCATAAGTCATTGTTATTCAAAGACCCCGCCATAATGCAAGAGCCTCTGCTTTATTTTTTATATTCCATCTTAACCCCCGTGCAAATTTTGTCACTATTTCTCCTTCAGGGTTAAATATAACCCCTCCTGCTCCTACCTCCCCCCCTTGGGTTTAATATAGTAATAACCCTTAGCTTTATGATATTAATAATCTCTTGGGTTTATAATATTTAATCCCTTGGGTTTGTAATATTAATAATCCCTTGGGTTTATATCATTTGGGGCAAGTCAATTGTTTAATCTGAGATATGTGAAATCGTTGAAACTTGAAATACCTAGGTACAAATCCCCCCTTTTTTTACTCAGGCTATGGGGAGGAGGACATATCGTAGCCGCCCAGATGTTTACTGGTAGTTATGTGTTAGGAAAACTACTAATATTAATCCCTTGGGTTTACTGGGGATTATAATATTAATCTTAGGCTTTATAATGTTACATTACATTACCATCGTCGCATTGTGACAAACATTGTCTTAATGCGACAATCAATCTAACAATCATTTGTCACAATGCTAGATTACATTGTAATTTATTCAATGTCACATTACGACATAACAAAATTGGGGTTTAATATAAGGGTTTTTAATATTTGGTTTGTAATATTAGTGTTAGGTCCCTATATTACTAGTATAGTCCCTTATTTTTGTTAGTGTAACCCCCTTATTGTTATTGTTGTACCCCTGTAACACCAATATTTTTATTATTGTGTCCTTACATTATTATTTTTAGGTCGGCTAGGATTATATTGTGAACAATGCACTCATATATATAGAAGGAGGTTTTGTCATTTGTATCATCGAAGAATTGTTCATTTATGTAGTGTATTGGAGGATACCCCCTCAAAGTGGCTGATTTCTAAGGCATTGATCTCTCTTTTCTTATATTTTTGGAGCTGTTTTCATAAAATTTGGTATCAGAGCTTTGGATTCTAGGGTTTCGCTGCTCCAAACAGGTCATCGTGGCATTTTCACTATAACTTTTTTTCTACAAAGGTTCAGAAGCTGAAATTTTTACAGAGCAAAGCCAAAATACTAAGGAACGTCGTGTAAAAATTTAAGATCTTGGTTCGCAACATTTTCGGAGATATGATCTGTGGAAGTTAGAGTTTTTTCAAGATCCCGAATTTCACCTAAAACAGGTCATCATGGAATTTGCACTATAACTATTTTTCTACGAAGGTTCAGAAGCTAAAAAATTTACAGAGCAAAGCCGAATCCTGAAGAACTTCGTGTAAAAATTTCAGATCTTGGTTCGCAATATTTTCGGAGATATGATCTGTGGAAGTTAGGGTTGTTTTAGGCTCACGAATTTCATCTCCAAGAGGTGACCGTGGGAAAATCGTCATAACTCTCTCTCTCAGCATGGGATTGGAATTCTGTAAAAATTGGTTGCAAGTACTCAGAATGTAGTTTCTTGTGTATGAATTTCAGAGACGAAGGAGGAAACATTGACACGTGGAATGTCGTACAAGTTTTCTCTACTGAACCAGTCCATAATTAGGTCATTGTGGAAGATTGGGCATAAATTTTCCTTGAACAATCCAAATCAGGTTAGACTTGTGGCATTCTAAATAAGATTCAGAGAGATACTACATGGCCTAATTTTAGATATTGAAGATCTGAAATCACAGAGATAATTTAGTTTCAATATCGAGCTCCTTAAAATCAAGAAAAAAGTGTGTATTTTTTTTCAAATTGCATAAGTCTTGTGTGAAAAATCAGTTTGAAGTGATTCCAAGGGCATATTGAAGCATGGATATCAATATTGGGTTCTAAAATGCCACCTAAAAATAATTTGACACCCATTAAGCCTTTAGAAGGCTCTACTATGACTCATGAAGAGGAAGAAGTGCAATGTGACTGTTGGAGCAAGGTCTCCCAAAGGCTATGAATTTTGTCCATTTTTGTATAATTTTGTATTTTTTATTCTAACACAGGGGTTTTGGGGTGGGTTAAAGCCCCTAACACATTGTAAAAGGGTCAAGGGTAGACCAAGAGTCCGCAAACCACGGTTTGCGAACCATTGGATGCATAGGCTAAATCGCTATAAATAGATGAACCTTTTTTTAGTCATAGGTAGGAATGAATAGAGATTGATGTGAAGTACGAACTGTTAAGTACGGACTGTTAAGTCTGTGGTAGGGTTGTTTGGGTCAGGAATCCTACTGGATGTGTGCGCGGAGATCCTCTGTCCTACTATGTGTGGAACCTGCTGGATGTGTGCGCAGGTGGTAAGTTGGGAGTCTAAGAGGATTTTTGGGTAATAATATAGATGTGCAAAAGTATTGCAGATATTTGATGTTATCTGGACCTAATCTGTTATGGTTGGTGCAGACTTGAGTTATATGATCTATTTATAAGCTATGAACTATCTATGTTTATGGTAAATGCGTCTGTGATCTGTTAATCTGCTGTGAATATACTGTTATGTCATTATAGTTGATAGTATGCACCTGGATGCGAGCCTGTTAATTAGATCTGATAACTATATTCTGGTTATTTATTGAAACTCCTAAGAACGACCTCTGGCCGTATAGATCTGATAATTGCGGACCGGCTGACTTACTTGCTCTCTCCCAGGGTGCAGAAACCTGGTTCCAGCACCCTCCCATACTGCTTCGGGTGAGACTTTGGCCTGTGCAAGCAGGTCACTGCCGAAAGGGCCAGTAGTATAGGGGTTTGTTGGGAAACCTTAACCTCTGAACCTGGGTCAAGACCCCTCGAGCCAAAAAATGGTTTCTTTGCCAGGACCGGGAGCATTTTGAGAGAGATCGGGTAATGCCAAGACCATATTAGAAACATAAGAAGAATAAGCGAATAGTTTGTAGGGAAATAACTCACTTCCATCAGAAGACGAGATGGCCTCGCACATGAAGCTACCTACTTTAAAAGGCGAGGGTGATGAGGACATGGATTGATTCTGGTTTGTCGCAGGATCGGTATGGACTGCGCAGAATGTAGCAAGTGATGCGGTGAAACGAGCACAGTTATCCCTTTCTTTTGAGGGGAGAACCTTGGACTGGTACATGGGATACATTGATCAACATGCGAATGTGACTATTGAGGAAATCAAGATGCATTAAAGCAGCAGTTCAAGAAACCTAAGTCTTACTCTCAGATAGTGAATGACCTGAAAGATATCAAGCAAGGACCATCTAAGTCCATGTGGGAAGCATATCAACGATTAAAGAAGGTGATCAGAGAAGGAGGATTCCAGTATGATGACATGCAACACACGAAGTGGTTCATTGCTATGTTTTTCCCCCACCTGCGTGTACCTATGAGTCACCAAGCCATTGAAACACAGGAGAAGGCCTTCGAGGTTTCCATGAAACTGGAAGTTGTGCCAAGAGATGATACCCAGTTATGAGTACAGCAGATACAAGGCCAACTGGAAGCGATGCACATAGAGATTCAGAATCTATGCAAGGAGCGAGGGACGGAGGCCAGCCCCGAAAAATGGTGCATCTGATGCAGGGGGAGTGACCACACCAAAGATAACTTCCCACTGCTTACAGACTACATCCAGGCCGGGGGACCTAGCTTGCTACGCCCTAGGGAAGTTGCAGGACCAAGTCGACTGACGCTATGGTGTGATGACTGCCACGTTGCTAGGTTGCACGACACCAACCACTGCCCCCACCTTATTGCATATATCCCAGAAGTAAAATAGTAGTGGTGTAGGTTTTGTAGGTATGTAGGACATGACGAACAGAACTATTGAACGTATGATCTCATGATCGACCGGGGAGACCTATATAGGGTACAGTCAAACCCTGCATCGCCTAGATCCCCCATAGGCATAGGAGGCTCCCTGGCCAGGGGCAGGGGAGGGGGGCGAGGAGGAAGTGCAGGCAGGGGTAGAGGCCAACTAATCTGCTATAATTGTGGGGAAGTAGGTCATTTTGCAAGGGAATACACAAACCCAACTCAGCAGTACTGCAAATATTGTATACAACTAGACCATGTGGTTGAAGATTGCCCAATTTTGATAGCCAAGATGCAGGAGAAGCAACAGACACCTATGCAGAACGTACAAAGGGTCAAGGTAGAAACATGAAGTGAAGGACCAAGTATTCATGTTATAACCCGTAGCAGCATAGCCACCAGCGGGGCTGCAGAGAAAGCTGGGGTAGAGCCTCTTATTCGTAAAGCAACCGATAAACAAGAAGGGTTGGAATTACCAAAAGAAAGGGAAACTTTTGTCACAGCTCGCCAAGACTTTGCCAACGTTGGGACACCTACCCTTCCAACACCTGCACACCTTAGGGGAATTGATGAAGTTAAATCATTCCTTAAGGCATGTATGAAGCTATTGCACAATCAACGGGGCGTAGAAACCCTCCAAGCCTTGATAGATAGTTGCGCAGGAAAGACAACCCTCGCTATGGAAACTAGGGATGTGCACAAGTTGTATAAGCACAAGAGATGCATTGGTCGTGAAATGTGGCTAACCACGCAGATTGGCGAGTATGAGATGGATCAAGTTATCCTTGACTTGGGATACGATGTGAATGTACTACCTAAATAGACTTGGCAGCGAATGGGAAAACCTTAACTGGAATGGTCCACTATCCAGTTGTGCATGGCTAACCAACAAAAGATCATACCATTAGGAAGGTTGTTGAAAATTGTAGTAGACATCATCGGAGTTAAGGTACGAGCTGACTTTGAAGTCATTCAGATTGTAGAAGACACGGACCCTTACCCTATACTCCTAGGATTTGATTGGGCCATTGAAATGGGTGGGATTATCAATTTAAAGAAACGAAGCATGGTTTTTGAAAGAGAAGGAACACGGGTGATCATACCCCTAGACCCTTCAGAAGGAGAAAGATATACTGAGCCAGCACAGGAGGAAGAAGAGATAGACCATATTTATAAGATAACTGCGAGGGACGAAGACTGGATCAATCCCACGGCTGATGACATGCTTTGCTGGGAAAAGGATAGCAAATGATTTTCCGAATCCGACAAAAAAATAGAAAACTGGCAAAATCGATTGCACGATGTCTTCGCGTTGCGCTGTCTGCAAATTACCAGAGACTTCCGCTGCATATCCACCGAGGTAATAGAAATACCCTACTTTGATGGTTCTGGTATCATAAAGGAGTTTCTACGTATGTTCAAGACCAAGGTTCTGAGAGAACGGAGGCTATAGGCCCTTAATCTAGTTATGCGCGCAACACCTGCAAGATGGTGGGTGGCACATAAGGAGGTGTTCCCGGACTGGGAGGAATTTCAGGACATGATGATCTTGTGGTTTGAGGCCCCGGCTGAGGTACGTGTCAAGAAGTTCCTTAGCTCAGGGGACCCACGCGAACACTTATCTTCTTGGATGGAACAATGGCACGACCTAACTCCGAAGAAATGGGTTCACTTGTTTATTCATGCATTGGGACCAATCGCTACTGCATGGTACTTAGATGCAGCGCTACATCAACGCACCCGTCATTGGGAAACCTTGACGGACGAATTAATTGGCACCTTTGGACTAATAGGGGGCCCGGAGGTGCTTGACAAAGCTCTGTAGGATATAGATGCATTTGTGTTTGGTGAATCCATCTCCTTTGCAGCATTCGGGGTGCCGACGTGGGAGACACAGATGCAGGAATGAGTAGTTGTGGGGCCCCCATTACAAACTATGGATGTAACCAAACCCTTGAAACTACGGGAAGTCAATATTGGTATGACAGAACATCCTAACTTGGCTAATATTGGTGACTACTGGGATGATGACACTGTAAGCAAGGTGGCTAAATTGCTCACAGAATACCAAGACTTATTCCCAACCAAATTTTCAGAGCTCAAAGAGATTACAGGGGACCTAGGAGTGATGCGCATCACATTAAAACCAGATGTGTGACCAATAAAGCAGCGGCCTTACCGACTGAATCCTAAGTATAAACAAAAGGTTAAGGAGGAACTAGACAAAATGCTCGATGTAGGTATTATCGAGCCAGTGGATCAGTCAGATTGAGTAAGTCCAATGGTAGTTCAGGAAAAGAAAACTAAAGGAGAAATCCGGATCTCTGTGGACTTACGCAAGTTAAATGACACCTTCGTACACGACCCCTTTCCGACACCGTTTTCCGATGAAATATTGGATAGTGTAGGAGGCTGGGAAGTGTATTCATTCACCGATGGGTTCTTCGGATATAATCAAATCCGAATTGCACCAGAAGATCGCAACAAGACTAAGTTTGTCATGGAATGTGGATCCTTCCAGTATACAGTCATGCCATTTTGACTCAAGAATGACCCTGCTATTTTCTCACGGGTTTTTGTTGCAGTATTCAAAGAATTCATCCACAAATTTCTCGAAGTATATTTTGATGACTGGACTGTCTTCGACTTGGTAAATATGCACGTTCCAACCCTACGCATGATGTTGGATGCCTGCCGAAAACACCAAATTTCCTTGAATATTAAAAAGTGTATCTTCTGCATACCCTTCAGGATTTTGCTTGGACATATATTTTTCCAACAAGGGCTAATGGTGGACTTGGCGAAGGTTGTAGTTATCATCAACCTAGTTGTACCTACAACAGAGAAACAGCTGCGGTCAATCCTTGGTCATACAGGCTACTACAGAAAATTTATTCAGGAATACGCACTGATCACGGCACCCTTAGAGAAGTTGCTTAAGAAAGATGTGTCATTCTTTTGGAATGACGACTACCAGAAGAGCTTTCAGCTACTCAAAGAAAAATGGTCTCTGCACCTATCCTTATCTTCCCTGATTGGGCAAAGGAATTCCATGTTCATGTGGATGCCTCAAGGATTTCCCTGGGAGCAGTCCTTACAAAGCCTGGTGCTAGAGATATTGATCACCCTATCACATTTGCTAGTCGGAAACTCTTAAGTGCGGAGCGCAATTATGCCACTACGGAGAGGGAAGGGGTGGCCATGGTTTATGCGCTACAAAAGTATCGGCACTATATGTTAGGAGGACACTTTAAAATGCTTACAGATCACTCAAATTTAAAGTACCTAGTGAATAAGCCTATGTTGGGGGGGGGGGGGGGGGGGGATCACAGATGGTTGTTGTTGTTTCAAGAATACGATTTCAAAATCATAGTCAAACTAGGGAAGTTGAAAGTGAGGCCGAATCACTTATCCTGAATTGAGACAGGTGAAGAACCTACTATCTTGGAGGAAGGGTTGCCTGACGCGTAGCTGTTTGCCATTAGATTCGTTGATGCGCACTTTGCTAATATTATCCAGTTCCTGACCATAGGCATGGCACCTACAGAATATTCAGTACAACAAAAGAAGGAGTTGGTTACCTGGGTGGAAAATTTTACCATCATCGTCGGTCAATTGTATAAAGTAGGCGCCAATGAAGTGTTGCGCAGGTACGTTTTGGAGCACGAATGACGTGATACCTTGGCAGAAGCTCATGACAGAATCGCAGGAGGTCACTACGCAAGCAAGGCAACGACGCACAAGATTTTACAGGTTGGACTATGGTGGCCTACCCTCCATAGTGACTCTCACAACTATTGTAAAGTCTGCGATATGTGTCAACGGACAGGAAAGTTGTCACGAAGAGATGAAATGTCGTTACAACCGCAAGTGGCATTACAAGCCTTTGAAAAATGGGCCATTGATTTTGTGGGACCCATCAACCCACCGAGGAAAAAGACGCGTGCGCACTACATAATTACTGCCACTGATTATGTAACCAGATGGGCTGAAGCACAAGCTATTAAGAATTGTACGGCAGATACTGCTGCGCACTTCATCTTTGAGCAGATTTTGACTCGATTTGGATGTCCAAAGATCCTTATGAGTGATCGAGGTACGCACGTTTTTAATGAAACAATCCAAGCATTGACTGAAGATTTTTGGATCCATCGTGCAAAAAGCACCTCATATCATCCACAGGAAAACGGAGCGGTAGAAGCCTTTAACAAGATTTTGGAACAAGCACTTACTAAGGTCTGCAACATTGATCATAGCGATTGGGATGTATGCATCCCATCGGTTCTTTGGGCCTACCAGACGACCTGCAAGAAATTGATAGGGAAAACCCCATTCAGGCTGGTCTATGGAAAGGAGGCCATTGTGCCAATGGAATATATTGTTCCCAGTCTGCGTATTGTAGCATTTACAAATATGGTGGAACCCGACATCATGGAGGAGCATTTGGCACAGCTTCTAGCTTTGGAGGAAGATCGGTTTATTGCTAATTTCCATCAGCAGGTTCAGAAGACCCGCGATAAGGCCTGGCATGATCGAAATATTTGCCAAAATATGTTCGCAGAGGGTGACCTGGTCCTCCTATATGATAGCCAGTTTATGAAACATCCAGGGAATTTCTGACAGCACTGGAATAGTTCCTATACGATCAAGGAAATCATGAATGTTGGAGCTGTAAGGCTAGCCACCCTGCACGGCGAAATGCTCCCCAGCTATATCAATGGTAGCCAGCTCCAACCATATCAGATCAAATGACTATATGGCCAGAGTAGCTGGACAAGGCAAGATCAGTCTACCATAACAATTGAATATGATCAGGGTACGCATGGGAGGCGACCACAACTTAGGGGGCCCGGAGCAGCGGCCAGAGGGCACAGGTGTCTGTTCAAAATGTAGTAGGTGGGCTGGGAATCCCAGGGTGCTCTAGGCGCATAGCAGGTGCGAGAAATAGCTGTTGGGACAGTATAATCATGTAAAAATCTCTATTTACCGTTGATAGGAGCAGGTGGCCAATGTTTAATGAAGCGATCTCTTGAAATTGCATACCAGTTATCTGATCGCAAGTGTCCATTACAACTCACCCAACTGTTAGTAAATCTTTGGGGTTATAAAAGTGGAAAGATCAGTCGGATGAGGGTTCCGTATCTTTTATATTGTTTGTGCTCCACAAGATTATGCTTTAGGATCATCTGGGTATATTGTACATCTGTCATGTCTGAACCGTCTACTCCTCTGAGAGTAGCCACCCGGGTTTGGGATTCATTCTCCACCCCAGAATGACGACCACCAACTCCACGGTAGCCTCGATAGATCCAGCAGTCGAGGAGGTAGTACAGATTGCATCAAGGGCCACAACAGTTGTCTCCACTTCGCCTCCAGCAACAAAGAAAGGAAAAAATAAAGTGCAAGGGTCCAGGAAGCTTGCCAAAGAGGCTGGGATAAAATCCCACACTTCTCCCCACAATATGAAGCCACCGCGGAAGTTGGACTTGATCGACTTACCTAAATCAATAGGCCACCCTTTATCTGGTCAGGAAAAGGCCTAGGTCACCCAGCAGGTCAAGTGGTTGTCCCCATTTGTTTGACCTCACCGACCCTCGACCCGCATGCCAAAGAACCTCGATGGTGTGGTCACCTATCTGTAGATGCCGCTGACCCCGAGCGAGGTCCTTGTCATTGGCGAACCCTTTGAAAAGCTTCATGCGGTAAAGTTCAACGATCATGACTTAGCTAACTATGAGGCCTTTCCCCAACTGGCCCCTGAGTTCTACCTAGAACGGATACTGGAAGATGATGGGGTAAAGGTCATCCCTATGCAATGGGTGCGCGGGTTGGCTAGTGCTGGGCTATTGAACTTGCTCAGGATGCCACATTTTGGCCACTACAACATTACAGATCGCGTTGTCCGTCAATTGATTTCTTTAGTTCATGATGGCAGCTTATGGATTCAGGACCACATCCCTATCGACGTTGCGCTAATTCACCGAATAACTGGCCTCCCCATGGAAGGACCTGACCCAAAGCAGAGGGTGGGTAAGAAGTATGAACAGAAGATTGTCGACGATGTGTGCGAGAATTACCATGTCCTACGAAATACTCGAGGATTCATGATCAATATCATCAACGACCTAGGTATGCAAATGGGTACATTATTTCTCTCATGCAAGCTAATGCGCAAATGCCAGGCTACCACCGTACCCGCATATGTTATTTAGTTGGAAGGACAATGTGAAAAGGGTGTATGCTTTAATTGGGCCCAGCACTTATGTAACGAACTTTTGGCAAATATCCGTGAAGCCCAGGATGAGGGGTGCCCATTCTGTTACTCCTAGCTACTGCTGCTTATTGCGTTGGTCGCATGGGAGGCACCAGAGGAATCATTCCTCCCCAAGATCACCCAGGATATGTGTGAAGGAGAACACGACGCCATCTTGTGGTATTCCAAGGACGCACAGTGTATCGAGGACAATCAAGTATTTTGGGTTCTGTTTCAACGCTGCTTGGAAGCCGCTATCAACTCTCACCCACCCCTGTCTCTAGTAGTATATGACAAGTACCAATCCATTGCGGAATTTCAGGTCACCCTGCACCACGTCCACATCATAGCGCACAATGTTAAACTCTGGGTCTCACTCCCATATATGGCTGCGGACGAGGATATTGATCGCATAATCCTTACCTGGTCCCCGCAGCCGCAGTTTGGGCTCAAAACCTGTACAATAGGCTCTTCAGGAACGAATATTCCCCCGACCACCACAGCCAAAGGAACTGATGGATCAAGCAACCACAGGGGGGAAGAAGGGAACGTCAGGTCCCTGAAGGATTTGCAGCCAGATAGCAATACGAAGAAGGGTGGGGCAGTACCATCATAGAAGGGGTCGCAGCCACACATCCCAGAGTCAAGGGATGTTGACTCCCCCAGAGGTACAAAATGGACAGGTGCAGCCACTCAGGGGCCATGAAAGAAGCATCGCTCGCAGAGCGCAAGACGCAATGAATCAGTTACACTCACGGAAGGTGACCTGGCACACATCACTGACGTGGTCACCTTGGCCACGGAGGACAAATGGCTAACTCTGGAAAAGCAGCAGCAAGATGCGGTCGCCTCACTTCAGGTCGCATTCTGAGCCTTGCATATGAAGACAGACACACTACACACCAATTTGGTCCCAGTCTACTCGACCCCAACAGTTAGCCACATGACCCTTGTTGCGTAAGTAAGCTGCCTCTGCACCCTTCTTGGTGCAGCCCTTACAGTAAGTTCACCCGACATCGGAACATGAGTACAGGCCTGTGCCAAGGTCCAGTTGGATTTGGCAATATTGCCACAAGAATCACTACAGGCTTTACATAGCTCACTAGTTCAAGAGATCCACCACAGAGACCATCACACCCACCAACGGCTCTGCGCAACGGAGCAGAACATTATCGAACAGAAAGCTAAGGTAACCAGAGTACAAGTTGCACACACGCATCTGGAGCATTTAATTGATCAACTCTGCACCGATGTTATGTACGAAATACCCACCACAGCTACCCCCCAGGCTAATATCGAAGGGTTGGTCGTAACCTTGAGAGCCTCCAGGTCATAGGTCCAGGTCGTCAAAGCTCAGATGGAACCGAAAATCACAAACTTCCAGGCACAAATGCAGCCAGAAACACCTCTGGAGGTCATAGCCCAGTGGGCTGCGCTGGTTACAGCTACCACAAACGTAATCACAAGTCACATTGCTCAGGGCACCCTATTATTGGACACAACGATGCTGTTATGGACCAAGGCACAGCGTCAGCCTCTCCTGTGAGAACTTAATCACATGTTGTGCCAGAAGGAAGAGGATTTTGATCAAATGGAGGCTACCTTGACTACATTAGTCTCATCCCAGCGCTTGACTCGACTACGCTCCGGCCAGGCCCTCTAAGATGTCATAGAGGCCCTTCGACAGCAAAAGCATACGTTTTGTGATCACCTCAAACCATGGGTGGATGAGGCCCTTAAGCTATCCCATGATGTGGATGTTGCACTAAAACAGTTGAACCAGACATTGGAGAGTGTCGCAGCCACTACAGAAGGCCCAACTTCATAGAAGTTGGTGGAGATCGCTCAAACTGCCGCTGCACAAAGTAAAGGGTTGCTTCCCCCATTGATCGAGGCCATTACGCAGCTTCAGGCGAAGATGGAGGACTTACGCCCACCGTGACTCGGGACAAGTCACAAGATTGTGTTGGGGGACTGTTAGAGAAGGGTCTCCCAAAGGCTATGAATTTTGTCAATTTTTGTATAATTTTGTATTTTTTAGTCTAACGTAGGGGTTTTGGGGTGGGTCAAAGCCCCTAACGCATTGTAAATGGGTCAAGGGTAGACCAAGAGTCTGCAAACCATAGTTTGCGGACCATTGGATGTGTAGGTTAAATCGCTATAAATAGATGAACCTTTTTTAAGTCATAGGTAGGAATGAATAGAGATTGATGCGAAGTACGAACTATTAAGTCTGTGGTAGGGTTGTTTGGGTTAGGACTCCTACTGGCTGTGTGCACGGAGATCCTCTGTCCTGATGTGTGTGGACCCTGCTGGCTGTGTGCGCAGGTGGTAATTTGGGAATGTAAGAGGATTTTTGGGTAATAATATAGATGTACGAAAGTATTGCAGATATTTGATGTTATCTGGGATCTGTTATGGTTGATGCAGACTTGAGTTATATGATCTATTTGTAAGCTGCAAACTATCTATGTTTATGGTAAATGCATCTGTGATATGTTAATCTGCTGCGAATATATTTTTCTATGATTATAGTTGATAGTACGCACGTGGATATGAGCCTGTTAATTAGATCTTATAACTGTATTTTGGTTATTTATTGAAATACCTGTGAACGACCTTTGGCCATATAGAACTAATAATTTCAGACCGGCTTGACTTACTTTCTCTCTCCTAGGGTGCAGAAACCTGGTTCCAGCACCCTCCCATACTGCTTCGGGTGAGACTTTGGCTTGTGCAAGCAGGTCACTGCCGAAAGGGCCAGTAGTATAGGGGTTTGTTGGAAAACCTTAACCTCCGAACCTGGGTCAAGACCCCTCGAGCAAGTACACAAACTGTAGTTTCCTATGTATAAATTTCAGAGCCGAAGGAGGAAACATTGACATGTGGAACATCGTACAAGTTCGCTCTACTGAACCAATCCATAATTAGGTCATTGTGGGAGATTGGGCATAAATTTTCCTTGAAGAATCCAAATCAATTCATACTTGTGGCATTCAAAATAAGATTTAGAGAGCTACTACAGGGCCTAATTTTAGATATTGAACATCCGAAATCACGGAGATAATTCAATTTCAATATCGAGCTCCTTAAAATCAAGAAAAAGGTGTGTATTTTTTTTCGAATTGCATAAGTCTTGTGTGAAAAATCAGTTTGAAGTGATTCCAAGGGCGTATTGAAGCATGGATATCAATATTAGGTTCCAAAATTCCACCTAAAAATAATTCAACACCCATTAAGCCTTCAGAAGCATGGAAAATTTTAGGGGCTAATATTCGCAGGTGGGTTAATTTTCCATGGTTTTTCCAAAAAAAATATTCACCAATTTGCATTTTTTTATTGAAATGATTAGCCCAAATTTTACAATATAAATTTATTTTACGTTAAAAATCGCCAATATTATATAGACAGTATATATAATATCATTATAAATTTGAATAATTTTACAAATACACCAATAAACATTTTAAAGTTTGCATATTAGGGACTAGTGATATTCGCCAATTTTTTTAACTTCAAGATAATTTTCCATCCTTAAAATTGTCCTTGTTCAAAAGCCTCTACTATGACTCATGAAGAGGAAGAAGTGCAACATGACATATCAAAATTACAAGAGCAAGTGCACCAAATTTCACTCTCACAAAGAGCAACAAAAAATGAAACGAAAGTTTTGAAGAAAGTTGTGGAAGCTAAGATGGATGGTTTGAAGAAAGGCATGGATGGTTTGAAGAATGGCATGGAAGCTAAGATGGATGCCATGGAAGCTGGCATGGAAGCTAAGATCGATGAAAAAATGAAAGCCAACATGGAAGACATGAAGAATGATCTAAAAGTAGACATGTAAGGTTTGATGACAAGGTTAATACAAGAAATGATTCTTAATGATGGAAAGATAGTAGAGGAAACTCATGATGAAAACAAAATAAATGTTAATCGTGATTTCATAAACACTAATGTTGAATTGAAGAACCACCATATTCCAAAGATGGATATGAGGAGGTTTGATGGCAAGGATTCTACAACATGGATACTACAGATGGAGCAATATTTTGATCTCAATAATATGCAAAACACACAAAAGGTACGCATTGCAACTTTACATTTAGAACAAAATAAATTTGTATGGTATCGATGGCTTTGCTCCCATAAAAAAATTGTCACTTGGTAAATTTTTACGGAGGAAATGATAACACATTATGAGGATACAAAGAGCAACAACGTCTTTAGCCAATTGATAAATCTCAAACAACAGGGTTCAGTGGTGGATCACATTGAGGACTTCCAAAAATTGAATATATGGGTAACTGATATTCCAGAGGAACACAGGATTCATGTCTTCATAGGGACTTTAAGGGATAACATCCAACATGAAGTTTGTGTTTGGGAACCTGATTCAATGGAGAAGGCATCCAGGTTGGCAAGAAAAATTGAATGTAAAATTATGGCGACAAGGAAGCCTACTAGTCACATCTATAAAGATGGAAGTATTACTACTCCTAGACTTCCATAACCTACAAGGTTGACACCACAACAATTGGAAGAAAAAAGAGAAAGAGGGCTTTGCTACAGTTGCAATAGCAAATACACTAAAGTTCATAAGTGTGTTGAGAAGAAATTATTTTACATATATTTTGAAGAGGAGGAAGAAAATGAAAAATAAGCTTCAAAATAAGAGGATATACACCAGGAACCAACCCTAGAAGAAGAAGAAATGAGTCCAACCATATCGTGTAATGCATTGGTAGGAATTACCACTCCTCAAACTCTCAAGATAGAAGGACATATCAAGAAGAAAAAGGTAATAGTGTTGATTGATTCGGGTAGTACCCTTAATTTTATTCATTGTAAGGTAGCCAAGGAATTGAATTGTTTCCTATACCCAGCACTAGAATGTCAATGATGGTTGCAAATGGAGGAACTATAAATTGCTCCGGAAAATACCATAATATTAAGCTAACCATGGCGGAATATGTATTGAATAGTCCAATGCTTTCCATTCCAATGGGAAGTGCTTATGTTGTATTAGGAGTACAATGGTTATAATCTTTGGGGACGGTAGCTTTTAATTTTCAAGAAATTTTCTTTAAATTTTTTTCGGAAGGAAAGGAAATCAAATTACAGGGTATCGCAGTGAATCCAGGAAAGATAATAAGCTCTAATGTCATGAAAAATCTTCTTAAGAAAGAAAAATGAGGGGTAATTTCACAATTATGCTCACGATAAGTTCCAAAATCAAAATCATATATTTCTCCAAATCTCCAAAAAGTCCTAGACAATCATTCCAAGGTGTTTGAAACTCCAAAAGGACTCCCACCTATTTGTTATCATGATCATGCTATTCATTTCATTCTAGGAAGTGTTCCTCCAAACATTAGGTCTTACAGATATCCTTATGTCCAAAAGAGCGAAATTTAGTGTATGATTGCAGAAATGTTAGAGGCTGGTATAATTCAACCTAGTCAAAGTTCTTTCTCTGCTCCAGCAGTATTGGTGCACAAGAAGGATGGATTATGGCGCATGTGTCCGAATTATGAGGAGCTAAATAAGCTCACTATTAAAGATAAATTTCCCATTCCTTTGATTGATGAATTATTGGATGAATTACATGGAGCAATTTATTTTACCAAGTTGGATCTTCGTTTAGGATATCATCAAATTAGAATGAAGACTGAAGATATTCCGAAAACAAGATTTTGAACTCATGAGGATCTTTATGAAATTTTGGTCATGCCTTTTGGCCTTACCAATGCGCCCTCTACATTTCAAGGGTTGATGAATTCCATTTTAAAACCCTTCCTTAGAAAATTTTTAATAGTATTTTTTGATGACATACTAATCTACAATAGGTCTTGGAAGGATCATGTTCAACATGTTGATGGGGTGCTAAAACTATTGGAGGAGAAACAATTATATGCAAAAACATTCAATTGTTTCTTTGGAGTACAAGAGGTGGAATATATGGGTCATATTGTATCTCACGAGGGTGTTAAGGTAGACCCTAACAAAATTAAAACCATTAAGGAATGGAAAGTCCCCACAACCATAAAGCAATTGCGAGGATTTCTCGGGTTAACAGGGTATTACCACAAGTTTGTTAAGAATTATGGGAGAATAGCAGCACCTCTAACAACATTATTGAAGAAATATGCATTTTCATGGACCCTTGAAGCAACTAAGGCCTTTGAACATATTAAAGAGGAAAATGTGCCTAGCACTAGTCTTAGCTACTCCAGACTTCACAAAAAACTTTATTGTGGAATGTGATGCCTCATGAAATGGACTTGGTGTTGTTTTAATGCCAAAAGGAAGACCCATTGCTTTTGAAAGTCGTCCAATCAAAGGAAATTATTTGCAGAAAGCTATTTATGAGAAGGAAATGTTGGCAATACTACATGCACTAAAGAAATGGCGACCTTACCTAATGTGAAGACACTTCAAGGTAAAAACTGATCATGATAGTCTTAAACACTTTTCGGAACAAATACTATCTTCAGAAGAGCAGCAAAAATGGGTCACAAAGATGTTGGGTTATGAATTTGAAATCATCTACAAAAAAGGGAAGCTAAATGTTTTTGCAGATGCACTCTCAAGAAAGGATGAAGAGGTGGAAGCATTTCTTTGTACCATTTCTATTATCCAACCAGATTGGATAACCAAAGCAAGGGATGAATGGAAGAAGGATGAAGAAGTGTGGACACTCATTCAAAAGTTGCAGCAAGATCCTAGTACATCTGATACATTTGGTTGGAAAAATGATTCCTTATGGTACAAAGATCACTTATATATTTGCAAGAATTCCCAACTAAAACAAAACATTCTTTTGGAATTGCACACTTCTCCTTTAGGAGGACACTCAAGATTTTTAAAAACTTACCACAGAGTGAAGAAAGAATTTTTTGGGATGGTCTTAAATCTGATATTCAAAATTTTGTGACGGAATTTTTGGTTTTCCAGCAAAATAAAGTTGAGACAATTAAGACCCCAGGTCTTCTACAACCTTTATCCATTCCAAGTCAACGTTTGGAGGAGATTTAAATGGATTTAATCACAGGTTTACCTAAGTCCGAAGGAAAGAGTTTCATCATGGTGGTAGTTGATATAATTACCAAGTATGTACACTTTTGTGCATTATCTCATCCATTTAAAGTAAGTACATTTGCTACTGCATTTATGGAAACAATTCAAAGCTACATGGAAACCCAAATATTATTGTAAGTGACAGAGATCCCATTTTTATTGGAAATTTTTGAACGGAAGTATTTTCTTGTTTGGGTACTCAACTAGCTCATAGCTCATCTTATCATCCTCAATCCGATGGTCAAACTAAGATAGTGAATAAATGTTTGGAAGGATATCTTCATTGTTTTGTATCTGATAAACAAACACAATGGGTCAAGTGGTTACCTCTCGCTGAATGGTGGTATAACACTTCCTTCCATACTGCAGCAAAAATGACCCCATTTATGGCACTTTATGGATATCATCCACCGTCCATCACATATTCTTTAAGAGAAGAATATAAGGTTCAAGCAGTGGAAGATCACATCGAGCATCAACAAGAAGTTCTCCAACTCTTAAAGGATAACCTAAATTTGGCACAAGATCTAATGAAAGAACATGCAAATCAACATCATAGCGAGAGAATTTTTGACGTAGGAGACTGGGTATTTTTATGGCTACAACCATACAAACAAATGTCCCTCAAGCAAGCTAAGAATGATAATAAATTATCGGCAAAGTACTATGGTCCTTACAAGGTGTTGCAAAAGATTGGTACTATGGCATACAAATTGGAGCTTCCTACTTCTTCGTGAGTGCATCCAGTTTTCCATATTTCATGCTTAAAGAAGGTTATAGGGGACAAACTTCCAGTTCAAACAATATTTCCAGAACTTGATGAGGAAGGAAAACATATTGGAACCTGAAGCAGTCACGGAAACAAGAACTCGATAGCTACGAAATCTATTTCAGAGTATCTCATCAAATGGAAGAACTTACCCACTGAAGATTCTACATGGGAGGATGAGAAATTTATACAGAAGCATCCAAAGCTACTCAAGCGTTGAGGACAACACTTTTTTGAAGGAGAGGGGCATGTTAGGTCCTTGTACTACTAGTATAGTCTTTTATTGTTGTTAGTATAACCCCCTTATTATTATTGTTGTACCCCTGTAACCCCAATATTGTTATTATTGTGCCCTTACATTATTATTGTTAGGTCGGCTAGGATTATATTGTGACCCCATGGAATCTTATATATAGAAGGAGGTTTTGTCATTTGTATCGTCCAAGAATTATTCATTTATGTAATGTATTGGAGGTTCCCCCCTCGAAGTGGCTGATTTCTAAGGCGTTGATATCTCTTTTCTTATATTTTTGGAGCTGGTTTCATAACAATTAGGGTTTAATATTGGGTTTATAATATATCATATTAGGGTTTATAGTATTAATCTAAGGGTATATAATATTAATTCAAAGTTTTATAATCCTAGGATTCATAATATTAATTCTAGGGGTTTAGCATTAGTCTTAGGGTTTATAATATTAACCTTATGGTTTATAATCCTTGGGTTTAATATCTTAATAGTCCTTGGGTTTATAATCCTACGTTTTAATATATTAATAACCCTTGGGTTTATAATATCAATCTCAATGGTTGATAATATTAATCCCTTAGGTTTTAATATTAATAATCTCTTGGATTTATTAATCCTAAGGGTTTATAATATGAATCCCTTGGGTTTATAGTATTAATACCTTGGTTTTACTATGGTTTATAATATAATCTTAGGGTTTATAATATTACATTACATTGCAACTTATTTAACAACGCATCACCACATTACAAAATTTGGGTTTAAATAAGTGTTTCAATATTGGGTTTATAAAATTAAGGTTCAATATTGAGTTTATAAATTATAATATTAGAGTTTATAATATTAATATTATGGTTTATAATATTAATCCTAAAGTTTATAATATTAATATTAGGGTGTGTAATATTAATCCCACTGTTTATAATATTAATTATAGGGTTTAATAATAATCTTAAAGTTTGTGATATTAATCTTAGAGTTTATAATCCTAGGGTTTAATATATTAATTATCTTTGGGTTTATAATCCTTGGGTTTATTATATTAATAACTCTTTGGTAGTATAATATTAATAATTCCTTGGGTTTTTAATATTAATCCCTTGGGTTTATAATATTAATCTCTTAGGTTCATTAGGGATTATAATGTTAATCGTAGGGCTTATAATAGTAATATTAGGGTTTATAATGTTACATTACATTGCAATTTATTCAACGTTGCATTGCAACATTACAAAATTAGGGTTTAATATTAACATTTCCAATATTAGGTTTATCATATTAAGTTTTAATGTTGAGTTTATACTTAATATTAGGGCTTATAATATTAGGGTTTATAATCCTAGGGTTTAATATATTGATAATCCTTGGGTTTATATTCCTATGGTTTAATATATTAAAAACCCTTAGGCTTATAATATTAATAATCCCTCCGGCTTATAATATTAATAATCCTTTGGGTTCATTCCATGGATACGGGTTTCAGAACCGCCCACATCATTTGCACTATGGAAGAATGACAACACCCTCCACCTAGCGAACATCATTCCCTTTGCATCACATATGTCATCCATGTTCTTTAAAACCACCGCCTCGAGCCTCTGGTAGTGTCTTCACATTCTCCACCTTACTACTCGTATGTTACCTCTCCAGGCTTATCTACTCTATGCCATGAAATCCATTTGGTATTTTCCTTCGGCTCCATTATTTAGTCTCTGGTCCCTCTGGCCCATCGTCTTTGCTCCAGCTTCCATTGCCACTACAACACCATCTTCCCAGCCTTTTGAACCCATCAACTCCACCATGATTCGTGATCAATGGAGAGGCCACTTTTTCAGTCGAGGCAGGGGAAGAGGGTGCCCTCCAACCACCTTTAATGAGAATGTCGAATGGGCATTGTTTAACAATGCCATTTTTCCTCACATTCGTCACAAGGTCTTTGATCTTGAAGAAGAGGATATTAGCCATGGGCAGAACACACTTTGGGCACTCTGTAATCTTCTTGCTCACTAGTTCAAGGAACGGGAAAGGGATAAATATCGGGCCACATGTTGGATTTTTGAGCTCTCAACCTTCAACAAACATGCCACCACTTCCCTTTGACGCCTCTCACGGGACCTGGAGATAGAATTCCCTCCCCCTCCTCCCTTTCTCCCTCGACTTCTACCCCCCCTCCCCTGGGCTCAACATCCCCCCAATATTCATGGATTTGGAAGTTGGTCCTCGCTTGCACACAAACATAAACAAGAAGCTATGATAGTAGCAACATATCAAACAATGACTCCCTCGCTCTCTCCTCCTCACCCCAACCCGTACAGGTGGTACATCATCGAGGAGAAGCCGAAAGAGGATGTCACTGTAGACCCTCCCAATGCAAGCCAAGCTCATTTGCAGCAGGTTGACACTTCAACAGGTCTTCATAAATTTGATCAAGCTTCCTTTAGTTCTCATTAGCATAGTCTATTTTGGCACTATGGCTTGTTTTCTAAGGGTTTTCAATCTGTGGCTTTATTCTGATAAATTCTGTAGTTTCAAAATGTTGTCTTTCTCATGCTATGTGATGGTTGTAACTGTAATTTTTGTGCAATTTTCTCTGGTTTCCCCTCTCTGGGGCAGAGAACTCCAATGGGTGATGGGAAAAGACCCCCTAAGAGCTCCATTGTGTATTTTAAGTACATTTTTCTATTAACATAATATGAATCCCTTTTCTGACAAAAAAAAATACCTTGGGTTTATAATATTAATCCCCTAGGCTTATTAATCCCTTGGTTTCATAATTTTAATATTCTCTTGGGCTTATTAATCCCATGTGTTTATAATTTTAATATTTTGGATTTATAGTGTTAATTCCTTAGGTTTATTAGGGTTTATAATATTAATCTTAGGGTTTATGATGTTACATTACATTGCAATTTATTCAACGTTGCATTGTGACATTACAAAATTGGGGTTTAATATTAGGGTTTTCAATATTGAGTTTATAATATTAAGGTTTAATATTGAGTTTATAATTTATAATATTGGAGTTTATAATATTAATCTTAGGGTTTATATTATTAATCCTAGTGTTTAATACTAATCATAAGTTTTATAATATTAATATTGGGGTATATAATATTAATATTAGGTTTTACACAATTAATTCTAGGGTTTAATAATAATCTTAGAGTTTATAATATTAATCTTAGGATTTATAATCATAGGGTTTAATATATTTATAATCTTTGGATTTAATATATTAATAACCCTTGGTTTTGTAATATTAATAATCCCAAGGGTTTATTAATCCTTTGGGTTTGTAATATTAATCTTAGCATTTATAATGTTACATTACATTGCAATTTATTCAACATCACATTGCGACATTTCAAAATTGAAGTTAAATATTGGGTTTAAACTAGCAATTTCCCCAAAAGGTGCAAAGAAAGGCCGATAGGAGTGCTAAATTGAAAAAAAATATACTTTGTTTTGAAATAATAATTGTTAAAAGAATTTGCAATCATATGCTTTATAAATGAGGGCAGTGATCAAATAAACATTATGAGAATAATTCATAATTAAAAATATCATCTCTCCATGGGGTCTTGGATAGACGGTGATCGGGTGCATAAGCTGACTGAAAAAGACATTAATGTTTGAGTTAGTGATGTTTAATGAATATGAATTTAACGTTTGTTTTTTTTTTTTTTTTTTTTTTTTTTTTTTTTTTTTAACGTAAATATTAACTTTGTTCGCTGATTAATTATAATTTTTAATCTTTCTCGCGATCAATAAATTCTACCCTAAAATCATCTATATAAATTTAATAATATAGAAAATATATTTCTATATTTCCCACTTTCGTGGAAAATGAATCTATGCTAATTTAATAATATATAAAATAAATTTATAATCATCTAATTGTGATGGCCTGGATGGGAGGGTAAAGGCCACAACTAAAATCAAGGACACTATTTTGTGGAGATTCTTAAGCAAAATCTAAACATAGTAGAGCGGACAATCATCCTTTTAGGTTTTTTTTAGTCAATTTTATAAAAAATTTAGGTTTTATCAATTTCAAATTTAGGTTTTCCATTGGTGAATTTTGTTCCCTGGTCAATTTTGCAACAAATTTAAAGTTTTCCTATATTAAATTTAGGTTTTGTATAGGTGAAATTTGTTTCAAGTTTAGTAAGTATTTATTGGAATTGTATCTTTTAATTTTATAAATGAGAAAAATCAAATGCTTTAAATCATATGTAGCTAAAGATTACAATTACTTTCCAGCTTGCATGGTTGATGAGATTTGGGACTTGACCAATGATAGTAAAACTTGAAAAATATTGCAATCTTTATCACGTATAAAAGTTCTCTTAAATTAAGAGATTCCAGAAATTCCTAAGCTCGCCATATGTAAAGTAATCCATTTACAAAATACATCTCAATGTTTCATGCCCTAGTTTATTACTTCCCTCGTCCATTAAATAAAATAAATGTATAATGGAAGACATTGAATCAATCAAAAAAGTAAAAAGTAAAATATACAAACATATTTGAACAACACAAATTCAAACAAACTTCTAAAATCATACTTCAATTCATTAAATAAAATACTTCTAGAATACTACCTTGCTATAATACCAAAGAAGAAAGTAATGCATGATTATTTTTTTTAACAGCCCAGTATTACGTTCTTTTATATCTCACTTAAACGAGAAAGGAATCTAGCCAGATAAAATAATACCATGGTTCTTTCATGAAAAAGGATTATAAGATAAAATTAGATAATCCAAGTCCATTAAAAAAAAAAATTTAACAAATTTAATATAAAATTACCAATAACAAAGAAGGCAACAGTGGGCAGCTAGCAGGAATGGATATTTGGTTCGATTGGAAAAAATAGATGTCATCCACTCTAAGAAGCCATTTAGGGAGTCCAAGAATACGTTACTTGCAGAATCGGGTATGCTCGAAATCTGTCATTAATGACAATTACTTCGATGCGGTGGTCTCCGTTATTTTTCTTCACATTGTGGACAAAGAATTCGAGCATAAGAGCTCCGTTGTTGTAGTCTAACAAAATAGAGGGTAAAATATTGCTCACTGACTCTTCCTAAGATGAATGGGTGGCGCTTGAGCCCACACATAAGTGGGTGCACTATTGTGGCCAAAGAAATTGAGTACTAGCAGGCTTGAAATTGACATTTTTTTAGCTAGATCCATAAGAAAATTCCTGAGTCAAGTATTCTTTTGCTATGTTTCTTCTATGTGTGCCAGTAACCCAACCAATAATTACCAATGTACAAGGACTAGTTGGGCACTTTTATTTTATTTAGGACGCACATTTAGCATTATTTTTTGCGTTGTTTCTCTGGGAAAAAGACATTGTTTCAGTACAAAAGGGTGACTTGAAGAAATACTTAAGAGGTCCTTCATTAGTTGGTAAGTTGTAGTTTGAGTGAGACTTTTAAGCTGGGCATGCTTAGATTTATATAGAAAAATGGGTTGGATGCCCTATTTGTATCTATGTGTTCTACCCTTGCATTATATGGAATAATCAATGTGTTTTTCTGGGTTTGTTATCTTATTATTGTGCCTATAGCTTCATCTTCTTATGTTGGGTCGTTCAGAAAAGGATGACTTTTGGAGCTTGTCATTCATTGCTTCAATGAATAATTTTTAGTTTTACGATTCAAGGTCTATACTGAGTGCAGTGGAAAACAAGCCAAGTATCCTAATGATTTAGGCTCACTGTATAGATGGAGTTTTGTTAGTAAATGGATCTCGGTGTCTCTTGAAATGATGTCTCCATGTGGATCACCTTCATATCTCCTATCTGGAAAATAATACCTGCCAACATTTAGAATGATTTGGTTATGGCTGTATGTATGTTTTCAGCTTTTTTTTGTTGGATTTTCACACTCAGCCACTCCGGTATCTACCTTGGTACCCGTAAAAAGGATAATGATAATGGTTTGGAAATTTACAAATGTCGCTCAGTTTTGGTGTAATGGAAAACCTCAACACTTTATCTAAAAATACATATATATATATATTGTGTATATATATATTGTGTGTGTATATATATATATATATATATATATATATATATATAATAAGGTATATTGTGTGTATATACACAATATATATATATTGTGTATATTGTGTGTATATACACAATATATATATATATACACAATATATATATATATATATATATATATATATATATATATATATATTGTGTATATATATATATATATTGTGTATATACACACAATATACACAATATATATATATATATATATATATATATATATATATATATACCTTTCATGCATTCAGATGAAACAACATGGATAGACTGGCCTATCCTTATGCACGTGATTCAATTGTCTCTCTGTTTTGAAATGCTTCAAGAGACATGACCCAAGGGATCCACTGCAAACAATGGAGTTCCTTTCTATGTGTCAAGTCTCAAGGGTATCTATTTTGATAAATTTATAAAGAAATTACACCCAGCCTCGTGTTAGGGTCCCGTGATTTGGCTGATTGGCAGGCCAAATGACAGTGTAACATCAAACCAAGCTTTGGAGCCCAAGGACCTAGCCTTCCTGGACTCAGAGAGGGCTCTCTCTATATGTGTAAGGGATATCTGTGTGTTTGCTTATTTGTGTTCTGATTTTAGGCTAGTTCTGAAGTAAGTTTTTGATTTTTTGTTTTTTAAGTTGTGAGGGATGAAACTGATCAAAGATATAAAATAGATAACAAGATGTTAGATTAACTAGGCTATGGGGTCAAAAGGTCAAGAAAGTTATTAGATGACGATACAAGGTTGTTGAAGGGCCGATTTGATTCAAGGTAGAAAGGATCTTAGGGAAAAATAGAGTAAATGGACATCAAATTTGTGAACAACAAAGAGTTTCAAGCATCACTGGTTCAATAGATAACATAAACATGGTAGGGCAAACCATTAATCATGCAAAATGTAACTACAAGCTAATCAATACTTAGAAACAAACATTCAAGCCATGCATAGAAGTATAAGACCCTCTAACTTTGGGAAATGGCTATCAGACTTTGGGGAAAACACATAATACGGACTAACAACTCAAAACACTATGCCGGAATGCCTAAACACAGTACTTCAAGTTATTGGGCACTTTTAATAACAAGATTCGCATAGTTTTGGGCAAAGGGCTAGATCGGAACTAGGCCTCCTTGGTTCAACAAGATGATAATCTAATCAGTCAAAGAGATAGTTTCATGGATGGGACTATGGACAGTCATAGGTAAGCAGGGCACACCATACATCCTACTTAACATGCATAGAACTATGAATGAAACTAGCAACAATATTCTCAAGTTGTTAAAGAGCAGTTAAGAATTCTTTAATGCAACTAAGGAAGAAGAAAACATAAAAGCTATGAAGATTCAGGAAATTTGATGTGTCTCCATGGGCATATCTCAAATTTGTTCTCTACTGATCTATAGCAAGCAAGAAAAATGTATTCATGAATGAAAACTACAAGACAACAACAAAGCAAGAGACACTATACCATTCTACCAAGTCATGGAATCCATCAACAATCCTTCATCATTCATCCAAGAACATCCAAGAGGCAATCCAAAAGCATAACACAAGTATTTTCTTCCAAAGCTCATATGACCATATATTACTTCTCTTCTCAAGTTCAGCCCTGTTTTACAATGAAAGCCTTTGGAATATATAGGCTCAAGTGAGGAAAACCTCATGGTTCAACTTGCTCTCCCATTGGCCTAATCAAAATATCTAAACTTGTCCTTGAGGCTTTCCAAAGCCCAAGGCACAAAATATCTCATAAAATATCTAGAAAATGCTAAAAAAGGAAAAATAATTGACTTTGCATCATTTTCCATGTGCAAAAATAGCTAAACGCACATTTGGAAAAAACAATTTTTAAAGGTTCAAATTTTACAAAAATATTCAAAATTTACATCAGCAAAAGGTCCCCTGACTTGCCAGCAACATTTGGCAGCCTTCCCGATGTCGAAACGAGGCTCATGATAGCTCGTTGGAAAGCTATGAGTGTCTACTTTCCAGAAAAACGGAAATTTTCCCAATCCAATGCTTAGAAGTCCTCCAAAACTGCACCTGTATGTAAAAACCCAGAAAATAAACCTTGCTGATAAACGGGGCAGCATGTTGAAAAAGTGAGTGTTTTTTGTATCTTTGGGGGACCAAAACAACTTCAAATGCTCTGAAAATTTCTGAGTAGATGCCCCTGAATTTAATGCATCCAATGGTACCACTCTCAAGAGTTGAGGATGCTCCAAACCAAAATGGCGGCGCCCATGATTTTATGCAATTAGGCCCAAAAATGTCAAAAAACAAGAACATGTCAAAATTTGCTCAATTTTGGTGAGCAAGTCCCTCAAGGCTTTTTAGAAACATGTCTAGAAACTCGGGCCAAAATTCCAAGTCCTGATGTGTCTTTCTTCACTTTCGGTGCCGGGCGCCCTTTTTGGGCAGTTTTAAGCTTTTCTTGGTTTTCCTCCTTTATTGCTTGGCATTCTAGCTTTGGTGAAGAAGTCATGGCCCCTTGCCCTCTGCTTGTAGATGAAGGAGGCACTTTCAAAACCCTCTGCTTATAGATGAAGGAGGTTTCTTTGGTCTTCAAACCCTCTGCTTATAAATGAAGGAGGTTCTTAGTCATGTCATATCAACAGCCTCTTGACAGTGTTGTTTTTCTTTCACTGTTCTTTCAGGCTTCGAATGAGGTCGCAAGAGTTTGATGAATAACTCTTGGCCCTGTAGAAAACATCTCAGGCTTAGGATCATATTGAGAAGCAGTTGTCTTCTCATGTGGCGCTAAAATTGTCTTCTGAGATGCTGGTATGTTTTCTGTCCTTGAAATTTCCATCAAACACTGTTAAACACCTAAAATCAGCTTGAGATTATGGTCTATGTATTGCTGAGACTTAAGGGTGTATTAGTGGCGCGACTTAGGGCTGTGACCAACTTTATTAGCAGAGTGGGAGGTCTGTTATGACTGGTCTATAGCAGATGGAGGTTTTTTGGCTCTTAGATAGTTTGCCAAGGGTGAAATGTCTTAAAGCGCCACTTCCTAACTTAGGGGAGACTGTATGAATAGATTTGGATTGTTTCTTTAGAACTGGTGGTCAGACTAGTATGGTTGAGGTTAAGTAGGATTTGATAATGAGGTTTTATCTCGTCATGGGCGGACTGAAAAGGTAGGAAGGTAAAAAAGTTTATGGGGGTTTTCTAGATGACAAATTGACATATGGAGATCAACTTCTAGAAAACTAAGCTAGAATTTAGTCATCAACAACAGGTGAAAAATATTGATGACTAACAGTGGCTCCATTTGGGGAGGGCAGCTCCTTTTCAAGAGGTGTCCAGAATCTTAGATCTTTGGCTTATGAAGACTAGTGCCTTACCCATTGGGGAAAATTTCATCCTTCTTTGATGCTACTTCTGAAAAGTGACAGCATGATTAGCATCAATGATATTTCTACCTACCCCACTATCTTTCCTAACATTTTTTCTTCTTTTTGGCGCATTTGAACTAGCATCCTTTTGAATATATATTTTTATTTTTGCAAAATGAACCTATCTAATTCTACACTTATATCTGCCAGGAGTTCAGATTAAACTGATGAGCTCCTTCATTACTCTACCTATGCTAGATCAACTGTCAAGATTAAGTTGTTTGACAGGATTTTGTTCTCTAATCTAAAACACGAAATTTAAAAGAAGATCAAATCAGGATTAGACAGTCTGATTTGTCATGCATTTGCGGCATAAAAGACAAGCTGCACACAAATATTATTTTGTAGAAATGGAAACTAGGAAAAACAGGGCTAAGATGCACAATTTGTTTTTCATCCATGCTTCCCTCTTTGGTTCTGTTTTGGGCGTGTGGAACCAGTATCTTCTCCTAATCTACTCTCTTTGATAAGTCAAGCTTACACAATTTTGACCATCTTTTTCACTCACTAACTTATCAGCAAATAAATTTAAACATGTTCAGCTATGATTAGGCTAGATAGCTGAACAAGACATTGAAGTACTAGTAGCGGCATTTAGACTTGCTCGCTTTCCGAAGGACCATTTTTTTGGAACATGGGGCTTTATCATTGCTTTTTAGAAACTGCCCTCTTTGGTTCTGTTTTGGGCGTGTGGAACCATTATCTTCTCCTAATCTACTCTCTATGATAAGTCAAGCTTACACAATGTTGACCATCTTTTTCACTCACTAACTTATCAGCAATTAAATTTAAACATGTTCAGCTATGATTAGGCTAGATAACTGAACAAGACATTTGAGTACTAGTAGCGGCATTTAGACTTGCTCGCTTTCAGCATGACTATTTTTGGGTACGGGGCTTTACCATTGATTTTTTAGAAACTGCCCTCTTTTTCTACTTTTTACTGTTTTTGTATTTTCTTCTTTTTCACTTTTTCTCCAAACAAACTACAACTGAAAAGGTGCTCACAAGGCTGAGCTTATTTTCCACAGCTATCTACCTATCCTAGCCTAAATTATACACAACATACACATTTGGTGAACTCTTCTTTCCAATGTAACCAATCAAGTAGATGATTACATGGGTGATTCTAGTTTAGTTCTTTCATGATGCAGAAATAATGAAAAGGCCACTCCCATTTGGTTTGTTTCTGGACAGTAGTGCTTAAGTTTTTTCTCATTCTTGGCAGCAACTTTTTCATGATAGAACCCATTACCCTTTCAGATTTCTCAAGGAAAACAACAAATGGATCTTGGAATAATACCTGATCTAGAGGTTTTGAGATATAGGATTCATTCAAGACTACTCTTTCAGACTTCTCAAGGAAAACAGCAAATGAATCTTGGAATAATACCTGATCTAGAGGATTTGAGATATAGGATTCATTCAAGACTACTCTTTCTTCCACTTGGCTATATTTGGGACCCCCCTGGTAAAGCAACTCTTCTTCATGATCACTTGAACTGTCAGACTCATCATGTATTGCAGTGTAGTTTTCTTTCCAAGCTGATGTGTTTTGATAGGGTGGGCTGAAAATTGTGTGAAGGTCATCAGGATGATGGGTAGGGATACACTTTGACAGTAAATTATCTTGAAAGGATAGTGTGACAACTCCCATGTGTTTATCAACCTTTATTTCTTCATCTGCAATTTGTAACTCAATGGAACTTGGTGGCTGCAAATCTGGAGTAAAGGAATACTCCATGTCTAAAATTATTTCCTTAACCATTTCAGGAAAAGGCTTCTCATTTACAACATGCTCGAGAATTTCATCATCCTCCTCAACCTCATCATCAAAGCTGAAAAACTGTTGATTCCCAATTATGTGAATGTTATCTCTGATGGACTGAAGTGAAGTAGAGCAAAGAGTCTGAGACTCTTCACTTACTTCTAAATTCTCAAGGCTCTCCTCATCAGTGTCATAGATGACTTGTAATGGCTGCTCACTTTTCGCAATTTTATGAAACTGAGCTTCCTCCCAAAAATCAAAAACTGAGTTTTCTGCAAAGTTAGATTCTGTTTGGAAATCATCATCATTATCACAATATTGATCAAACCTTGGAAAATCATCATTATAATTAATGTCATCAACCATGCATATTGGACTATCAAATTTATTTTCTTCAAATTGATTTACAAATCTATTTTTTGACTTATGATATGCAAGATTAACAGGAGAAAAATTAGAAAATTTGTGGTTATGTGAAGTTTCAGAGGCTGTCCGTATGTTTATAAGTTGATCTATTTCCTTTTCAGTTAAAAAACGAGGCATTTTCATTTCTCTACAATAATCCTCTTTCTCTTGGGAAATCTGATTTGAAAGATGAATGTCTTTTTGGGCTTCACTTATGAGAGATGATGAATCAACACTCATGTCCTTAGAGAGATCCTGTGGGTTCTCTTTTATTTCTTGCTTGTTTTCATCTTCAACCAATTCTTTGCGATGTTGAGGATAGTAAACATGGGATTTAGGAGTTTCCTCTGATAGATTTTCAGGAGGCCAATTTTATTTTATGAACTCAAATGACTCCCAGCATAAAGGTAGAGATCCTACAGGTTTTGCTTTATCTTCTATCTCAGATTTGAATTCAACCTCACTCAACTCTTCTTGATGCTTGGGATAATAAACATGGGATTCATGAGTTTCCTTTGATAGATTCTTAGGAGGCCAATTTTCTTTTATGAACTCAAATGACTCCCAACATAAAGGTAGAGACCCTACAGGTTTTGATTTATCTTCCATCTCAGATTTAAATTCCTCTTCAATCAGCTCTTCTTGATTTAGGTGAGAGTTAACTTGAGCAGGGTTTTCCTGAATAACTATTGAGAGATATTTAGGGTGCAAATTTTCTTTCAAAGTCGAGAATGATTTAAAGCATAAGGGTAGAGAACCTAAAGGTTTTGATTCTTCTTCCATTTCAGAATCTGTGATTTCAAAATGGCTGATAGCTTCTTTAGAAAATTCCCCTATGTTTTTATTTGCAACTTTCCCATTAGGCACATTTTGTTTATAACTCTTGTCTTGTGATAGTCGAGTGTGTTCAACCTGAGGAAGAAGGGTAGGTTGGTTTGAATAAGCAGTGTTAACCTTGTGTTGTTTCCTATCAAGTAGCTGCTCTAGTTTTCCTACCATACATACCAATTTTTTCAGCTTTTCCTCTGAAGATGCTAGTTTCTCTTGATTTGCTTTGTCTTCCTCTATTACTCTTAGTTGTGCCTCCCTATTTAGTATGTTGAATTCTACATCAACTTCTATCCTTTTCATTTCTTATAAGGTCAAAGGATCTTTGTTTCTTATCTGGAAAACCAACTCTGGGTCAAAAGAATCTGGGTAGTGCAAGAGAGCACATCTAAGGGGTGGCTTTAGGTTAGTAGGCATTGCATGGTATACTTTATTGAACCTGGCTGAAAATTTTTGTATTGTTTCCCCTGGTTGTCTTTTTAACTGATTGTACTCCTTTATGATGAGAGCTTTATTACCCACGACCACCCACCTATCTAGGAAGATTTGAGTGAACTGATGAAAATTGGTAATGCTTGCAGCGGGAAGGTCTTGAAACCAACTCTTAATTTTTCCTTGTAATGATAAGGCAAACATTCTAATAGGCACATCATCTTCTTCTATGTCATAAAGGTCAAGTAAATCCTCAAGTTTTCGGGCGTGCTCTTCAGCGGTGACGTTGGAGCTTTGTCCATCAAACCTGGGTAATTTATTTTGAAGATTTGCAGGAAGGGCTTGTAAGATGGGAGGTAAAACCAGAGGCTTGTATCTTTCTGGGACCTTTGTGGATATAGGTAGCGTAAAAAGAGGTTCGTGGCTGTTTGAGGTTTCAGCCAGAGTGGGAAAGGTAGCATGAGGCTCATGTTTTTCTAGGTTTTCCATAGGTGAATCCGGGGTAAGCACAGGTGTACAAGCCTGCTTATGGTCTGGAATTTGAGGCTTAGCTTTTTGAGGTTTGAGATCTTTCCAATGATCAATGTAGATCTCATCGGTGTATTCCTGATCAGACTCAAAATAGGATAGAACATAGTTATAGATAAAGACAATAATTTCTTGAATCCAACTAAAGCCTGAGTGCTTTTTCTTTCTAGGATGACCGGTCATGTTTTAGGTTCTTCCTCCAGTGGAGTCTTTAGGTCTATTTGAGGCTAGTGGAGTCGCCAGGTGGAACTTGATTGTTTTGAAAAGATGTAGCTATGGTCAACCACCAGTAACTAAGGAAAAATCCAAACTGGGAATTGTTTTGGGGTTTTTCTGAGTTTTATGTGCAGTCTATGGTTTATTTAAAAGTATTCTAAACCTGTTTCATCACTTTGCTAAGGTGGCGAGAACAAAAAGAGTTTACTCTAAATGATCTTATGGACTGCTTGCTTGTTTAAGTATCTAAAGGACTAAAGAGTCTATAAGAGTTTGCTAGACTGTCATGTACTTAGTGTCCCACCATCTCCCGCTATGTTAGTGAGCGATGGGATAGGTCGATCGGATAGTAACCTAGAGTTCGGTAAAATAGTAAGGCCTACTGGAGGCTAGTGGAGTCGCCAGGTGGAACTTGGTTGTTTTGAGATGTATGGGTATGGTCCACCACCAATATTGACAAAAACCAATCTAAGGGAGTGTTTTGGGGTTTTTTGAGTTTTATGTGCCTACGAGGTTTGGAAGAGTTTCCTATAACTGACTCATCATTTTGCTAAGATGGTGAAGGAGCTATTTTCTACTCTTCGGACAACACTTAAGTTTTCTAAGTTTGAATGAGACTTCGAGAGTTACTAAGGAGTACTTAGATTGTCACTAACTCAGAAGGTCCCACCGTGATCGCCATTATGTTAGGGTCCCATGATTTGGCTGATTGGCAAGCCAAATGACAGTGTAACATCAAACCAAGCTTTGGAGCCCAAGGACCTAGCCTTCCTGGACTCAGAGAGGGCTCTCTCTATATGTGTAAGGGATATCTATGTGTTTGCTTATCGTGTTCTGATTTTAGGCTAGTTATGAAGTAAGTTTTTGATTTTTTGTTTTTTAAGTTGTGAGGGATGAAACTGATCAAAGATATAAAATAGATAACAAGATGTAGATTAATTGGGCTATGGGGTCAAAAGGTCAAGAAAGCTATTAGATGACGATACAAGGCTGTTGAAGGGCTGATTTGATTCAAGGTAGAAAGGATCTTTGGGAAAAATGGAGTAAATGGACATCAAGTTTGTGAACAACAAAGAGTTTCAAGCATAACTAGTTCAATAGATAACATAAACATGGTAGGGCAAACCATTAATCATGCAAAATGTAACTACAAGCTAATCAATACTTAGAAATAAACATTCAAGCCATGCATAGAAGTATAAGACCCTCTAACTTTGGGAAATGGCTATCAGACTTTGGGGAAAACACATAAGACGGACTAACAACTCAAAACACTATGCTGGAACGCCTAAACACAGTACTTCAAGTTATTGGGCACTTTGAATAACAAGATTCGCATAGTTTTAGGCAAAGGGCTAGATCGAAACTAGGCCTCCTTGGTTCAACAAGATGATAATCTAATCAGTCAAAGAGATAGTTTCATGGATGGGACTATGGACAATCATAGGTAAGCAGGGCACACCATACATCCTACTTAACATGCATAGAACTATGAATGAAACTAGCAACAATATCCTCAAGTTGTTAAAGAGCAGTTAAGAATTCTTTAATGCAACTAAGGAAGAAGAAAACATAAAAGCTATGAAGATTCAGGAAATTTGATGTGCCTCCATGGGCATATCTCAAATTTTTTCTCTACTGATCTATAGCAAGAAAGAAAAATGTATTCATGAATGAAAACTAGAAGACAAAAACAAAGCAAGAGACACTATACCATTCTACCAAGTCATGGAATCCATCAACAATCCTTCATCATTCATCCAAGAACATCCAAGAGGCAATCCAAAAGCATAACACAAGTATTTTCTTCCAAAGCTCATATGACCATATATTGCTTCTCTTCTCAAGTTCAGCCTTCTATTACAATGAATCCTCTTGGAATATATAGGCCAAAGAGGAGGAAAACCAACCAAGGCAACTAGCTAGCCATTGGTTCAAAATAAATATCTAAACTTGTCCTTGAGGCTTTGCAAAGCCCAAGGCACAAAATATCTAATAAATATCTAAACTTGTCCTTGAGGCTTTGCAAAGCCTAAGACACAAAACATCTCATAAAATATCTAGAAAATGCTAAAAAAGGAAAAATAATTGACTTTGCATCATTTTCCATGTGCAAAAATAGCTAAACGCACATTTGGAAAAAACAATTTTTAAAGGTTCAAATTTTACAAAAATATTCAAAATTTACATCAGCAAAAGTTCCCCTGACTTTCCAGCAACATTTGGCAGCCTTCCCGATGTCGAAACGAGGCTCATGATAGCTCGTTGGAAAGCTATGAGTGTCTACTTTATGGAACAATTGAAATTTTTCCAATATGATGCCTGGAAGTCCTCCAAAAATAGGATTTTGTGTAAAAAACCAGAAAATAAACCTTGTTGATAGACGGGGCAGCATGTTGAAAAAGTGAGTGTTTTTTGTATCTTTGGGGGACAAAAACAACTTCAAATTCTTTGAAAATTCTTGAGTAGATGCCCCTGAATTTAATGCATCCAATGGTACCACTCTCAAGAGTTGAGGATGCTCCATACCAAAATGGTGGCGCCTATGATTTTATGCAATTAGGCCCAAAAATGTCAAAAAACAAGAACATGTCAAAATTTGCTCAATTTTGGTGAGCAAGTCCCTCAAGGCTTTTTAGAAACATGTCTAGAAACTCGGGCCAAAATTCCAAGTCCTGATGTGTCTTTCTTCATTTTCGGTGTCGGGCGCCCTTTTTGGGCAGTTTTGAGCTTTTCTTGGTTTTCCTCCTTTGTTGCTTGGCATTCTAGCTTTGGTGAAGAAGTCATGGCCCCTTGCCCTCTGCTTGTAGATGAAGGAGACACTTTCAAAACCCTCTGCTTATAGATGAAGGAGGTTTCTTTGGTCTTCAAACCCTCTGCTTATAAATGAAGGAGGTTCTTAGTCATGTCATATCAACAGCCTCTTGACAGTGTTGTTTTTCTTTCATTGTTCTTTCAGGCTTCGAATGAGGTCGCAAGATTTTGATGAATAAATCTTGGCCCTGTAGAAAACATCTCAGGCTTAGGATCATATTGAGAAGCAGTTTTCTTCTCATGTGGCGCTAAAATTGTCTTCTGAGATGCTGGTATGTTTCCTGTCCTTGAAAGTTCCATCAAACACTGTTAAACACCTAAAATCAGCTTGAGATTATGGTCTATGTATTGTTGAGACTTAAGGGTGTATTAGTGGCGCGACTTAGGGCTGTGACCAACTTTATTAGCAAAGTGGGAGGTCTGTTATGACTGGTCTATAGCAGATGGAGGTTTTTTAGCTCTTAGATAGTTTGCCAAGGGTGAAATGTCTTAAAGTGCCACTTCCTAACTTAGGGGAGACTGTATGAATAGATTTGGATTGTTTCTTTAGAACTGATGGTCAGACTGGTATGGTTGAGGTTAAGTATGATTTGATAATGAGGTTTTATCTCATCATGGGCGGACTGAAAAGGTAGGAAGGCAAAAAAGTTTATGGGGGTTTTCTAGATGACAAATTGACATATGGAGATCAACTTCTAGAAAACTAAGCTAGAATTTAGTCATCAACAACAGGTGAAAAATATTGATGACTAACACCTCGACCCTTTGAACTTCACATCGGAAAGGTGGGGCGAACCATGGTGGGAAAAATTTAACTCCTTTGAAACTCTTTCCATGCATATGGGGCATACCACGGTGGGAAAAAACCCTAATGGATGGCATAAAACAACATCAGCCTCACAAGTAAACCATCACCCTGTTTGTCCAACTACCCATAGTTGGGATTTCGCTTTAGGGCATAATAATAATACTTTAACTTTAATGTTTAGTGACAAACGGGTGGGAAATATTGCCGTTGGATGACGAGTGACTGTAGACTTGGACTTATAATTTTTTTCTTCTCATTGCAATTGGTTTATCTTGCAGATTTTTCTAGAAACATGTTTCTCTATCGGATATGTTTTTTCATGTGCACATTGATTTTATTAAACATTTTTTTCCCAATTTTGATGATTTATAAGGGGAGTTAACTTTGAAAATTATGTGCCATAAAAGATAATTAGGATAACCAAAACTTACATGACCTATGAGCAGTAACATATACTATGTGTAGAAACAAGCGTCAAATTATGATGTGGAATTGCGCTTTTGCTTAGGAATCTGTCCTATTGAAGTAACAAAGATGTATTTGAAATTGCATATATTTCCATTTCTATAATATCTGGAAAAATTGGTTGGAAGGACTTGCATATATATACTTTTTGAGTTCTAGTTTAATGTTTTTTGCCTTTGTTGTGTACCTATCGTGACCATGTCGAGCTGGATATGTTGGCATAAACTCTTTTGATTTTGGTAGTGGAACTCCCTAAACCATTCATGCTTGAGGGCTTCTTCTTTTTTTCGCTGCACTTCATTGCATCATAATTAGCTTCAAAACAACAAAATACCAAGCACTATTTGGTATTTATAACTAAAATCCCCAGAAACAGTGAAGTGAAAAAAATCCTTTAATCAAGAACAAATATTTTATATTTTTTGTAGAAAAATCCCAAATAATTACAAAAATGTAATACATCAAAATTATCTGTAGAAAGATTTCCCTTTTTCTTGAGTCTGAACTTGTAAAATCCATGAAAGAAAAAGTTCCATCCTCCTACAACGTCCAAATCTTCTGGATTTGAATTCCCCTTTCAACTAATGAGATCTATGATTTATAATACACAAATGATTGTCCTCTCCTTCTTTTAGAAGAAGAAACATTCTCGTATAAATTGATCACGGATATTCCCTGTGTCTTTCTGCAAATGGGTGATCTTCCCATCATTGTTGTGGTCGAATCAATGTTGGAAAAAGCAGAGCAACGATCCTCATTTTTTTTCTCTTCACCAATGATTGGATAACTGAATTCTATTCCATTTTCCAGTTGAAATACTTGCATTATGGTCCTAGTATTCGGGCTTAAAATGCCACCACGCTTAACAATAACAATATGATTTCCATCAATCTCTAATGGAATTGACTCCCTTGTATCATACCTGCCACCAAAAAACAAACAAATGACAACTATTAATAAACAGGTAATTGAATTTTATGAATTTGTTTGAGAACTTTAAGGCTTCAGATCTTAGAGTCAGAATTTTTTATTTATTTAAAATTCGGGATTTATAATCTAGGGATTGTGGTCTATGGAGGAGCCTTTAGGAACAATAGTGTCATAACATCCTAGCATTTATTATGTGATCAGTGCTTCGATATTCTAGTATCAATGGGTGTAAGAAGTTAAAAAAATGGAGTGACTTGAAACCATACAGGGTAAAGACAAATGTCACCTAGTGGAGCTAGAATTGTATGGACATATGTCACATATTCTTAAAATTGGTAGACGAAATGGTCAGGTACACGGATTCAAAAGAAAAGGCCTATCGGCCAAAATATTAGGGTTTTGTATTGTGTTTTATAATAATAATGTTAGGGTTTATAATATTAATCCTAGGGTTTAATATTAATCCCAAGGTTCATAAATTTATTATTAAGGTATATAATATTAATCCTAAGGTTTATAATATAAATTCTAGGATTTAATATTAATCTCAAGGTTTATAATATTAAAACCTAGAGTTTAATCTATTAATAATCATTAGGTTTATAATCTTAGGGTTTAATATGTTAACAGCCTTTGGGTTAAGTATATTAATAATCCCTTGGGGTTTCAATATTAATCCTTTAGGTTAATTAATACCTTGGGATTAAAACATAATTCCATTGGGTTTAATATTTATCCTTTGGTTTTATAATATTAATAATCCCCTCGTTTATAATATCAATAATCCCTTAGATCTAATAATATTATCATATTATTATAGTATGATAATAATTATTATAATTATTATCATAATTATAATATTATATTACAATTATTATTATGAAATATGCATTATTGATGCTTATCGATGTATATCAACCACATTTATTAATGTGGTTGTGATAGTTTTTTATACTTTTGGACAATGTGTAGTTGAACTTCTCTATAAAAGGTTATATTTGGATAAATACAAGTAAATTCATATATATGTGTGTGTGTGTGTGTGTGTGTGTGTGTGTGTGTAATAAAAGTTATATATTAATTTGGTTGTTATATATATATATATATATATATATATATATATATATATATATATAAAATTTTGAGAATATAGATAGAGATAAATGTGAAATCCAGGCTTTGTACTTCACGTGTATCTCTATCTCTATTCTCATTTCTATCTTGAATTAATATCAATGACATTGTGTGGCTTCCCTCTGTCCCATTTCTGACATATATGCTCACAACTCTGACTCCGTGAAGTGTGACAACTTGTCTTTCCTTGGTCTCGCCTCATTACTTGCGTCTATGTGTGATGGCGTGACATGGTCTCTCTTTTGGAAAAAAAAATTCCTTTTTCGGCTTTGTGAAGGTTGATAGGTGTCATTCATCGATTGGAGTTTTTTCAAAAACTACGGTATTTATTAATTGTTATTAATGATGTCTTTAGGGATATATTTGGTTGATTATGATTTGGACAACCTCTGTCCAACTAACATCTTCCCTAGTGAAATAGAGTTTAGGTATGCATCCTTTGAACCGTTGGATATATTGGAACCTATGCGACCACGTCTCATGAAGTTGTTTAATCTCCTAGCAATAAGGGAAATGTTAATCAAAATGTTATGCCTTCAGATATAGGTTCTTCTAAGAAAAAAGTGTCATTCCTGGTTCAAATGTTCTCCCTCGACATAAAATTTCTTGCAGGAAGCCTTTGATATATCACAAAGCCGCAACCCTGACTATGGGTGATGACATTGGCCTTAAGGAGCTTCCTCTCTTGTTAGAAAGGATGATAGTAAGTAGATTTGCAGGGAAGGTTATTAGTATGTTGTCCATTTTCAGTTGAGTTAAATATAATTGGGAACTAATGTTAGGTGTATTTTTTATCCTCCATATTCTTTCCAGAGGATGGTTCTATGTCATGTTGTGCTTTGATAGTGAGGTTTGGTAGATTATGAGCATAGACTGGCAATGAGGTAAATTGGGCATGTTTTTGTAGTGGTGGAATTTCGATTTTGATCCCACCAGAGAATCGATGGCACGCCAAACATTGTGGGCTATATTCCCATGACTCTCGCTGATGTTTTGGTCATAGGAAAATTTGGAAGCTATAACTAAAAAGGGGAGGTGTCTGGGTCTAGAAAACTTCATTATGTAATTCTAGATGGGATTTTATGAGCTTGTAAAATATGACATCCTCGAAGTTGTGAGGTGATCTTAGAAAAATTCCTGCATACATGGGGCACTCAAGTTCAGGCCCATTTACTAATTCAATGTCATATATAAACTAATCACAAAGATCATCTCTTTGATCATGCTAATTTCATACATTTCAGAGGACTAATTTGGTTTTCTTTGAAACCATCAAATACACGATACAGTGGCCTTAGCAAAATAATCTCTTTACTCCATCAAATTTATATGTTCTCCTCTTATTACTCTCAAAATTGACTAATCGAAAGCCTACAAAGGAGTGAGACAATACTTCATCAGCTTGTGCTTAATTTAATTGGGAATGAGTTTAAGGACAATCAACTAGATATTAGCTTGCATGTCCTCGGTGAATTTTGCAATCTTAATAAATGGGCAACCATCCAATTTATTTAAGGTTTTTAGGGGCTCAAGGCAAGGTTGCATCCTCTCTCCATTGATATTTCTTTTAGTGGTTGAAGTATTGAGCGTTCTGATTGAGAAAGCTATAAACTTAGGTGAGTTAAAATGAGTCAAAATTTTAGATCGTTTTTCTTTATTACATTTACAGTTTGTGGACAACGTTATCATTTTCATAGAAGGGACTATTGTTAAGATAAATTCTTGGAAAAGAGTTCTTGACTCTTTTTCCCTCATAACAGGAATGTTAATTAACATGGAGAAGTACACTCTTTCCTTATATAATAAATCAGATGCGATTAAGATTTATATTTTACATACCTTTCCTTTCCATATTAAAGAAGCCTGAGATGGTGTAAAGTATCTATGATTTTATATCAATCCTAATCGTTATAGGAAACGCAATTAGATATGGTTAATTAAAAAAGTGGAAGCAAGAATAAATGTCTGGACAAATTGTTTTCTATCGAGTGGTGGTCATCTGGTACATGTTAAGTCTATTTTGGAAGGAATTCCTATCTATTGGACATTGCTTGGCATTGTTCTAAAAGGGATACTAAAAAAAATCAGAAGTTTGAGCAACAAATTCCTTTGGTCGGGTAGAAAAATAATTGTCGGGGATTCATTTGGTTAATTGGAAACCCATTGCTAAGCCTAAGCCCCGTGGTCGTTGGAGATTGAAAAAATTATCCTTTTTCAGTGAAGCCTTTGCTGCTAAAAGCCTTTGAAGGCTCCTAAATAACATGTCTCTTTTTGGAAAAATATTGAAGGATAAATATTTTGGAGGAAAATCTGAAATTGAATGGATTAGGAGCCCTTGGAAATTGGTTTCAAATTCTTCTATTACTTAGAAGGCCCTTGCAAATTCATTTCCAATCATGGTATAATGGATAATATAAAATATTGGTGATGGTAGAAGCATCCGACTGGGGTTGGACCCTAGGCTAGAGTTGGGGACAATTAAAAAACCTTCAAAAAATACCATCTTTTATTTGCAAGCGATGGGATTATTATCTCTAGCAGATGCAGGCTCTTAAAATGAATAGGGATGGGGGACAAGGGCATGTAAATCCACACAAGAGATCGAGTTGGATGAGACCAAGACAAAATAATAGACTAACTATGTGGGCATCTTAGTCTCAACAATGATAAGGCTATTAAATGAATATGAAGTTCAACTCATATGGTCCAAGAATCATTCTTTGGGCTCCTTCATAACAAAGCTTGTATATCAATCTCTCATAGAGGGGCAGTTAATCAATCAGTTGATATGGTGGTGGAAATTCCTTTGGCATCACAAAGGTTTGCTCAAAGGCAAACTAATGTTGTGGTTAGCCTTATCCAACTAGTTTCTCTCATGGATTATCTACGTCAACAGAGGTTGGATAGGACCTAGGTGATTCCCTCTCTGAAAAAATGACAAGGAATCCATATATCATTTGTCCATTTCTTTCTCTTACACATGGTAGGTCCGGACTTTGGCTAAGAATACATCTAATCCCTCAACTACTTCTTGGGACAAAGAGTCCTTGGTTGAATGTGTTTTGGACTAGCTTAATGATTTAGTTACTTTAGTCTTTAGATTTTTATTGCTCCTCTATCCACTCTGTGTGGTGGGCCACGAATATGACTTTTATCTAAGAAAAATCATTCTATCGGAGGTTGTGATGGGTATCACTGATTATACCTACAATTTTTTTAGAGCTGACTTAAAATATAGAAAGCCTAGAGCTACTATTATGCCTCTCTTGGACAAGTCTATCCTCTAGGGTTTCTTTGATGTGACGAGTCAAGGAATCCTCACCATATGTGGAGGTGGAGTTGTACTATTTCTAAATGATCATTATTAATTTCATATTAAATATGCTCTTGGACATGGGACCAATGTGAGAGAAAAATATTCAACACTTTGGGCACGTGTTTATGTGGCAGATAACAAATAAGTGAAACAAATGCAGATAAGGAGGGATTTAAAACTTTTCATAAACTAGGTATGTGTCTGGTTTGGGATAGAGGCCCCTCACCTATCACACATTCCATAATGAATAAAACATGTTATGAATAAGTTGGATGCTTCTCTTGTAATAATATCTACCAAGAAATCAACTCTCTGGAAAATAATGGGTCCAATGAAGCTTCATATGTCATCCCAAGGGTATTGGACTACCATGAATTCATGAAAATCAACTTGTGGGTGTTGTTTCTATAGCACCTTTGACCCTATTCTTTTTTTAGGAAGGTTTTTGTAATTTTTGTGAAATATTTCAAGGGTTGTGGCCATATAGGACAACTTTTAGAAACTATTTGTTTATATTATGTGACCTTTTTAGGAAGAAAATTTTGTCAATATTGGGAAGAATCAGGCCTTAAGTGACCCTCATAATGTAGATTTTCCATCAATAAAATATAGTGATTTTTTATGATATTTTTTACAATTATATATGTTTTTATTTTTTATTTAATATATTGATTTTTCTTAAAATTTTAATGTATTTATTATTACATTCAAGATGTTAGTATATCCCATATATTAATTGAGATTCCAACAGTGTTAATTACTTTTATTCATCAAATAAATTAAAAATATTAATGTTTCCACTTTGTTTTATGAAAAAAGAGTTTGAAATAGAAACTTCTATAATTATTTTTAACCAATTATTCAAAATATTATTTTTTCTTAAAATATTCATATACTTGTAGTTTAATTGATAAACAAAATGGCTAAGATCTCATCTTCCTTGGACGTAAGAAAACAGGTTAACGATCCAAGACCTAAAGGAATTTGGTAGGAGTGAAAGCATGCCCTCTTACGGACCACCCACAGGTAATTCCAGGTGGCATGGTTTTCCTTGAATAACAGTGATGAGTCTTCTTGCTTTCGCGGAAAGCAGCGAGTGATGATCGTCTCCACTATTGGTTTGATGAGTGAATTATGATAGGTTTTCCCACTATTTAAAAAAAAAACCTAATAGACAAAATGGTCCTTCTCTGAGTTTTTTTTGTTGGTCAATTTTGCCCTAAATTTGATACAACTTTTTAAAAATCACAATAAGTTGTTTAATTTGCAAAGATCAAGTGTCTCAAATGCTCTTTAGGTGCTAAATCCATTTATGCATTCAAAATTGTATTTTAAACAACAAGAAATCACTATCCCACTAGAAATTGTATCACCATAATCTGACCAAAAATGTTATTTCATCATTTCGTTAGACTATTCCTATTCATATATTCAACATATTGAATGAATATTTAATATTGTTTTGATTTATCTAATAGATTAGAAAGATTCGTGTCTCTTCGTTTCATGAGAAATTTGTAAGGTTCTGAGTCTTAAGTTTCTTATTTTTATTTTATTTTATTTTTTATGTAGTTCATGGACCCCATAGATCAGTTATCGCTACATCCACGGAATATTTGTACCATGTATATCCACCTGAAGGGATCACTTATTGTCGGCTCAACAACAGAGCCTAACCTTGAGAGTGTTGAGATAATTGAACACATGACCTCTCAATAACAATGGGGCTTTAATGATGGGGAATCGACCAATTGAGTTAACACACTTAACTATTTGACTCTTAAATTATAATTACATATAGTATCATATTTTTATTATTAATGATTATATAATATCATATTTGTATTATTAATGACTATATAATATCATATTTTTATTATTAATGATTGAGTTGAGATCATTTGTTAAATTAATGAATTTCAATGTTTAACTTTTCTAAGTCTTTCCAATTAGGTTTGACTTTTATTTATGTTTTAATTTGAGAAAATTTGTTTTTAAATGAAAATTTACTACTGTTAGGGTCCTATAAGTATAGGATTCATAATTTGGAATTGACTTATGATAATCTTGTAAATATGTACAATGTACATACCTTGCTTTCTGCAAGTTGTTTTCCCATATTTTGTCTAAAAAAAAAAAAAAAAGAGAGTAAAAGTCCTAAAAGAAAGATCAAAGGACTTAGAAACAATAATATACCCCAAAGAAAAAGAAATAAAAATGAAAGTGTGCAAGTCCAAATTCCACTACTTTTTACTAATGATTATGGTAGAGTGTCAATAAATGCCATAATCCATGATGAGTTGAACTGCTTAATCTTGACTTGTCATATTTCAATTTTATTGTTGTAGAATAGTGAATAAAGATTAGTCAGACAGTTTAATCTTGACTAATCAATAGATAGGTAGAGAATAAAGAGGAGCTCATCAGTTTAATCTGAGCCCTATGATGATATAAGGTAGATTTATATATTTTTTATTGCTTTCAAAGGAATAAAATGTTCAAGGTTGCTAGCTCAAATGCACCTGCAAAATGGAAGAAAAAATGTTAGATTAAAAGTTGGGTAGGTAGAAAGAAGTGGGAAGAATCATGTAAATACTTTTCACTGGGAAAAATCACTAATTTCCCCTCCCCTATAGTTATTATGCATTCTGAACTTCCAGTCAAAGAGGCTCGAAGCATTTCTCTGACTTCTGTTGGGACCGGACCCAAGGCTCAATGACTGTTAAGTAAAAAGTGTTGAATTCCTATATTAATCCCTAATTATAATCATTTACCGTGCATTCATCCATTTTCACTTCAAGTTCATAAGTAAAGACCTTTTTACTTAATGAAAAAGAAAATCCCCTCTTGATTAATTTCCTTCATTCATAAAAACATAAAAACCCTCCAAAAATATTATATTCTAGGTCAAAGTGGTCAAAGTATAAATAATAAAGCTTTGCTTTTCGCATTATCATTTTACTTAGTCATATAAATATATTTTGGTGTTTTTCATTGTCCTTGGTCATTTTAACTTCTAATTTATTTATTAAATCCCTATAACAAACCTTATCATATTATATAACCCCTTTTATTTAAATATCCTCCAAAACCCACTATTATAAGCTTTTTTGCCAAAGTTAATTATCCACATGTTTAAATAAAAAACCCAAATTATATCCTTTTTGGCATAAAACTAACTATATACAAATATTCCCGCCCCTTATGGTTATAGACCTTTCAAAAATTCTAAAACTATATAATAAAATAAAAATAAGGAAAGCGCTTTCATACATATCCTATGTGTTGAAGTGCCCAAAAATATTCCTATTTCATGTTTATCCTAACTTTTAACCTAAGGTTTTACCAATATGCAACTAAGATTTTAAATCCTATAAATGGTTAACCTTTCCCGTGCTTTCTCCCCGATATGTAATAGCCTTATGCTATTCATAAGCTTGACCTAGGTTAAATCCTATATTACCACGCCTCATGCACATTTTACCATATATATAAACCTTTGATATATATATGTCACCGCCCATTTTTACCCTTTAGAACCATATACTTCGTATATAGTTAACCTTTATATATTAAAACCTTGGTTATAGAGTATTTTGTGAAAAGGTTTTATTATATTTTAATCCCAGCGCATATCAATAGAACCCCGTTCCCACATGCTTCTTTGACTGCAACTTCCCAGCAATCCTCACCATTCGCTCATGTCCCGATGATCCGACAATTGATGATCATCTTCGTGCTCGCAAACCAAACGACTGCCAAACACCAAAATGAGCACGAAATGGGCAGTTTTCTCATTACCACCTCATGTGACGTGTCCAAATTTGATATGATCATGTTCGTTTTGAGAAAAACCGTTTACCGCCCAAACCCAACGTGAAACCCGCCTATGGTTTTCCGCATTCATAAAATGAAAACCACTCCCGCCAATGATTTGACTCACAGTTATTGCGTTTTTTAAGATTTATAATAAAGATTAAAACCTTTGTTATATGTTTTATTGACGTTATATGTGTATTCTGTCGCACCCGACTAGTTATACATATTCCCGCTGTTATCAAAGCTTCTCATTGTGTTTTGAAGCCTTGAATTCCCATTCTAAACCTTATTTCACCGTAGATTTCCCGATTCAAGATTGATAAACACCTGTTCTAATCCAACCACCGAATCTGAGCTCAACTTCGACTTACAAAAAAATTGCATAAACCCTTTTTGGCTATCAAAATACCTGCAAATCAGATATTTTCTCAAGATTTCACCTGCAATTTCATAATTTAAACCACCAATCGAACCGATTGAGCTACAATTAGCAAAATTTCTCATCATAGTGTGTCCAAAACCTTGAAAAAACAGGGCAAACCCTCGCAATTTTTTCCCAGAAATTGTTGTCTACTAAAAACCTCATTTTTAAGCCAAATTCTCAATCAAACACCCTTGAAAAACAAATTCCACAGCTAAGAAAGGTTTTAAACCGACATAATACCTCAAAACCCCTTTTGCAGCCCCAGTCATTCAGAAAACCTGCGTTTTCTGTCTTAAACTTGTTGACTGTGCCCCAAATTCCTAATTTGATCACTAAACTTCCCACTGCTATCATATTTGCCTAAAAAATTGCTCAATTACCCTTTGTTTCAACAAATTAACTATTGCAAACAGTATAATCTTGCTTTATTTAACTCAAAATGACAAAAAAGCAAATCACACCTAAGACTGGAGGATCCAAACCTCCCAAGACTGAAGCAGCAAAAGCCCCAAAATCTACTCCTGCTATCACTGCTAAGACCACTGTGATTGTTAATCCTCTTTAAACTCCAGTGTCCAATGAAGAAGTTATCCCTTTAATTGATTTGGATTACAAAATTGTAGACCCTCTAATAGAATTAAATCTATTATAAGTTCACAACTGGTGTTATGAGAAGTTCCTAGACAAAGAAGAAATACCTCTCTGGGATACAAATTTACCCAAATATGTAGTCTCAGTAACACATCCTGGTCAGGACCTGTTAAGACTATGCTAGAAGTAATATGTCCCAGACCAAAGATCAATTGTGAATAATGACAGGGAAATCCTTTTTTCTATCACTGCAGAGTCAATCAATGAAATTTTGCAGTTACAGTTTGACCCTAGGGCAGTCCCCTTATCTATTGAAGCATTGACTCAATTATATTTAGGGTTAGATTTCCCTAAAAGATTCATGATTTTTCATAACTTCATGCCTAGTCATTTGGATATTCCAAAGTTGAATCCTCTCTATTCCACTTCCAAGTTTCCAGAAGGTTCTAGGCATGTAATTTCTATGTTATCTTTCATATTGGGCTATTTCACTGATGAGTCAATCCTTGGGTTTTTATCCTCTTTGTCTCCTAGTGAGCCTCCTGTTGTGATCTTTGATTTTTCCAGGTTTATAGCTGATTCCATACACCATCAATTGAAAAAGTTACCCATTGAAGGGGTATTTAGGTATTCTTCCTATTTATTTCATTTGTTCTTATTCTCACAAGCAGATCACTTTCCAATAGCATTGCCGAAAATGAATGTAGATGGCCAGCCTCTATCAGTTGTCTTTTGGACATCACTGTTGAGAAAGGAAGGAAATGAATACAACTACACAGATTTCACATATTTGTTTATCGGGCCAGCTATGAATTTACTGCATAAATTAGAACAGCCTAGGATTAATGAAGAAATGAAAAGGATATTACAGCTGTCAGAGCAATGTAAAATGGGAGATTGGTACTTGTATGAGAAGCACACTTAATTAAGAATCTTTGGAACCAAACTGCTTCCATATAAGTTGCCTAAGTTTTTAACTCTCAGAGTCTTTGCTCTAGAATATTTAAGATAGGTTTTGAATGCTAATGCCATCAATTTCATGGCATCCAAAAAGAAGACCCGTTTCAAATTAAAAAATCAGATTGGTCCATTTATAGTAAATAACAGGGATGTTGAAAGAGAGATAGAAAAGAGATTATCAGAGCTGAAATTCCAAGTGAGTTTCCCTTGGAATTATGACCCCCAAGGTCTTTTAAGTAGCATAAGAGTGAAGTGTAAACTACCTCCTTTTGTACATGAGTCAAAGCCTGATATTGAAAAGTTTGCTAATCAGGCAAAATGGGAAGAAAATACATTGGTTGATTTAACTGCAAATACACAGCCAACGGAAAAAATGAATACCACACTTGTTGTGGTAACTTCTAAACAGCCAGAGTCTTCAAACAAAAGAAGCAGAGATGAGGGAGCCTATACAGCAAAAACTACTTCAGATACTAAGTTCAAACTCATCTACAATAAAAGGCTAAGATTTGGTTCCATAGGCAGAGAAAAACTTATTGAAGTTGAAGATGAACCAGATGTCAGTAATGATGAGGCCACTACAATAATAAAGGAGACTTTGACAGAGATTGAAAAAGAACAAGCTGCATCCAAAGGAAAGGAGACCCAAATGATTGAACAACAGGTTAATATGGAAACTTCTTCTTCTCAAACAGCAGAAGAAAAAGATTTGGACATCAAGGAGAGATATAAGCAAATCAAACAAAGGAATGAGGAAATTAAAAGTGAGATTTATTCTCAATTTCTAAAGTAGAAGCCAGGAAATCAGGACAGATTGCTTACAGCATTTGATTATTCCTCAAATAAGATGATCATGTCCTATTTACAACCTACCACTTCAACTCCAAAAATAGTAGCTGACTACAAAAATATGGAATTTGAAGTAGATACTGAAAAGGTGCATGAATTGGATCAGATAGAATTTCACAGACATAGCTCTAAGATGCTATATTCCACTGTGGTGACAAAGGCCATGAGTGTAACAAATTTGAAAAATACTATGATCAACCTGCAAGACCAGATGAAACTTGACAAAGGCTCCTTATATGCAAAAGATCTAAGGATCAAGGCCTTAGAAGATTTGATTTTACAAATAGGAGTTGACACATCAAATGTACAAGCTGTTGAAGTATTAATCAAGAAGAAAAATGATGATATTGATGCTTTGAGGAAATAGTTAAAACTTCCTCAAAGTGAGCACCCACAGAGTAAGGAAATACTTCAAGAACATAAAGAGAAAGAAGATATGATGCAATTGATCATAAGGCTTACTTCCCAAATCAAGGATATGGAAATCCAATTGGATATACTGATGAAAGAAAAAGAAACTGTGAAGGAAACTGATATTTCCACCATTCCTACATATATACCTATTATTACAGTTGCTATTCCTTCTACACTGGGAGAAACGTTAGCACCCAAACAGCCACTAGCAACTGCAGTGTCAGTGAAATCAACTACTACCTCCAATACAGAATCCTCAACATCATAGGTGCAGCAGACAAATGATGCAGGGCATATTGTCAAAGAAAAGGAAGAAATGACATTGAAAACCAATGAAATTAACAATTTGAAGAAAAAGATTCAGAATATGGAGGTATCTAACAAAGTAGCATTGATTAATGCCAATAATTACGAACAAAAAGCGAAAAGACTTGAAGAGAAAGTCAAAAGCCTTCAAAAGGATTTGAGTTTCACCACACATATTTCTTACATAAGAAATCACCTATGGACCAATATTATCGAGGCCATACATCTTCAATGGCCATCAATCCAGATAATATATGAACAGAGAGACCTCCTTCTAGCAGCTCAAGTTGAAATACAGAGGACAACAGAAGAATTAGCAGATAAACCAGAATAGGCATTAAAGTTAATTACCTTCTTAAACAGTAAGAACAGGACTGAGTTAGAAGAATTGAAGATACAAGACAGGACAGAGAATATATTGCAAATCAAGAAAGTATTGACAAATAAAACCCTCATGAATAACTTGAAAGAAAAATTTGATGCTATGAATTTTTCCATTACCAAGTTTTTAGCAAAGTACACTATGCTAAGACAGGCTGGTATTCCAGACATCCATGTCTTCAATGATAAATTGATGGATCAAAAGGAATATGAAAAAAATATAAGGGACCATGCCAAAGAACAGATTAATAAACCCACTTTATATGAATACTTGAAGGTGTTCTCAATACATTGAATATTTATTCTTCCTTGGAATGAAATCAAACATTTGTTTACAACCAATTAAGCCAAATTTTTCAAGTACAACGTACGGATGAAATTACGAAGCTCAAGAGTTTTAAAATACCAAATCTTGAACAATGACATACTTTTACAAATTTATTGTAACGACAAAGAAGTAAAACAATGAAAGAAAGTACGGATGGAAACTGATCGATGCAGGAAGGAAACAAATAAAGCAGGTTCATAGATTTTGATTCTTCTTCTTGTGATGTAGAAATCCTATAACGATATATGTTATACATCCGAGATTCTCCTAATCTCACACTATTTGACTTCATGCACAATACAAAATCTCTTCTACCATTGATCATTAATTGCGGAAATAAAATCAATTGCATGCACACATTAAAACCATAAAAATTCACACATATGAACACAGTAATTTATGGGAAAGCTTAAAGATGAAAACCCCCAACTATATGTATATTATATTTCATAGAGATCATGTAAAAATCATCATACAAAGCTCCTCACAAGCTCTCAGTACAATCTCCAATTGCTACACACTAATCAGGTCTGATCTAGCAAATCCCATGCACCGATCTCTGCCACCTGCTAGCCTGCCTCTACTGCGCAATCTCTGCTGAAGAATGGCTCTGCATGAACTCGAATTGGTCCAGCCTTTCTCACGCAATCCTCATTGGCATCTCCAACCACTGTGTGTTGCAAATCATGCAACACTATAGTCACACTGCTCTTTCACCTACCTCTTCACTGGTCTCCACTGAAACTGTCCATGCACTGTAGTTAACTGATGTATTCTTCAGTTGATTAATGAGTTAATAATTAGTTAATTAATTAATAATTAATTCACACCACTCTCACTGGTGTATCAATCAGTTAGACTAGATACAACTAGCTCAACTGTGTCTAACTGAGTTAAATTGAACACAACTCCATTAACTACTTCTACTAACTCCACCAAACTCTGTCACATGAGTTCTAACTGAAGTCTCCATGCAATAGCTCCACTTAACCCTCAGGAATAGCGTAATTCCTTCTGTCAGCTCCTGTGCCACATCTGTGCACTTAACTGAAGTGCTCCAAGAGAATAAGATAATGTTTATAGTCCGAATATTATTAAGAGCTAATAATATTCGACATATCTATTTTTAGACTGGCAATCTAAAAATAGATTCCGCCCAATATGTCTAAAAATATAAGTCCATATATTTTTCCAACTTGACCAACCATCCACAAATAGCATTCTGCAACTCATATAATATGATCGACATGTCTAAAAATAGACTTTGCACCAAAAATAGCCTGCAGACCCACTTAGTGAAGGCGACTCTTTTCACTAAGCTCATCATCTTGTTGCAATCTCAACACTCCCTCTCAACAAGATAGGGATTATCTACCACCCCTATCCTGCCTCTATGGTATTCAAATTTGCTCCTGGTGAGCGCCTTCGTCAAGATATCAACATCCTGATCCTCTATAGGAATGTAAGAAAGTAACATGATCTTCCGCTACACACAATCTTTGATATGATGATACCGGTCCGTGAAGCCATGCAGCCTCAACTCATCCTCCTGTCTGTACCATAATCCATATCCCAATTTTCCTCTGAGATATCTCAATACATGCTTCCCCACCTTCCAAAAGAGCTTGGTAGGCTTAACCATAGCTTGTGAAAGTTGGTTAACTGCGTAGCATATGTCGGGTCGTGTATTGACCAGATACATGAGCGACCCCACCAACTGTCGGTAAACAGTGGCATCCACTACCTCTACCGATGTAGCATCCTCTTTCCTCCAACCACCAGGAAAAGGAGTGTCGATAGGCTTGCAGCCATGCATGTTGAACTTCTCCAGTATCTCCCGTGCATACTTGCCTTGAGACACAAACAGTCCATCACTGCGCTGCCAAATTTCCAATCCCAGGAAATAATGAAGGAGGCCCAAGTCCTTCATCTCAAACTCTTTTGCAACATCAGCCTTGCATGAGAGTATCAACTGTTCATCACCGATCAGTATCAAATCATCTACATAAAGTACAATGATCAGCAACTTACCCTCAAACACTATTTGGTACAAGTTGGGATCCACCTCGCTCTTGGTAAAACCAAGTCCAGTAAAATAACTGTCGATCCATGTGTACCAAGCACGAGGTGCTTGTTTCAACCCATACAGCGCTCTTTTGAGACTGCACACATGCGACTCACTGCAAAAGATCTCAAAATCTTCGAGCTTCTCTATGTACACCTCCTCCTCAATCACTCCGTTGAGGAACACAATCTTCACATACATCTGACGAATGTGCCACCCCATCTGTGCTGAGAGAGCTAGAATCATCCATATGGAAGAAACCTTGCGACAGGTGCAAAGGTTTCCTCATAATCGATCCCCTCAATCTGTGAGAAGCCCCGGGCAACAAATCTTGCCTTGTACTTCTCGACGCTCCCGTCAGCAGCGTGCTTCACTTTGTAGATCCATCTCGAACCTACCACTGATTTCCCTTCTGGCCTTGGGACAATCTCCCATGCATTGTTTCTGACAATTGAATCATACTCTTCCACCATGGCATCTACCCATGCAGGGTCCTCCACAGCTTCCTCGAAAGAGGATGGCTCTGTCACTATACACTTTCTCATCAGAGCCATGTATCCAATATATTGTTCAGGTGACTGTCTCTGTCTGCGCTGTGATGTAGGTGCTCCTACAATCTTCTCTGCATCCTGATTTAGTCACTCAGCTTCTGTAGTGCGCTTCCACCCTCTGATGGTTGGCGCTACATGAGTGGTTTCTTCCACTCCATGAACCTCCTCTTAAGGCTGATCCACATCCTGAGGCTCATCCTTAGGAACTAGTAGCTCCTCATCTGCATGCAAGTGTGGCTCCCTCTCAAGCAAACACTTCATGGCTTTCTCCTCATGAAATTTTATATCTCGTCGCACAACAGTCTTTCAACTGTCTGGAAAATACACACGATAGTTGTGGGGTGTATCAGTGTACCCCACAAATATCCCAACCTCTACGGTCGGCTCCAACTTCTTCCTGGAATCCTTCGTCACATGAATGTAAACAGGTGAGCCAAAAATCTTCAAATGAGAAATATCAAGCTTCTTACCAGAAAACGCCTCCTCGGGTGTATTCATGCCAAGTATCCGATGAGGATAAGGGTTTTGCACATAAACCGCACTATTGCATGCCTCAGCCCACAAGTGTATGGGAAGGCCCTGATCATGCAACATCGCCCATGCAGCACCCACGATCGTTCTGTTCTTTTGCTCCGCAACCCCATTCTACTGTGGGTTATGAGGCGCTATGAGCTCTCTTCGAATTCCTTCTGCGCTGCAAAAATCCTTGAATTCGCCAGAGATGAATTCACCACCATTGTCGCTCCTAAGAGCCTTCACCTTCTTCCCCGACTCTTTCTCCACCTGTGCCTTGAACTCACAGAACTTTGAGTATTTCTCGCTCTTCTTCTGCATGAGGAAGATCCAGCACTTCCGAGAAAAGTCATCAACAAAGATCACATAATACCTGTTCCTAGCTGTCAAAGCTACCGAGAAAGGTCCACACACGTCTGTGTGAATTCTCTCAAGGATCTTCATGGAACGACTATCCTTCTCGTGAAAGGTGGCTTTCACAAATTTTCCCAAAGTACATCCCTTGCACTGATCTAACTATGCAAGTGTACCCTTGGGAAGCCCGGTAGAAATCTGCTGCAAAATTTTCAAAGCACCATGGTGAAGATGGCCCAATCTCCTGTGCCATAGCTCGCCCTCATCCTGGCTCACCACTCCTTCTGCCTTGCCTTCCATTGTTGCACAGCCATCTACCTGCAACTGATAAAGGTTCTTAACTCGAACCCCTATCCTCCAGGTTTCACCAGTTGCCTTACTGCGGAGGAAAGCCTTTCCCTCGCTAAAGACAACATCATATCCCTTTTCTTCTAACATGGCCACCGAGATCAGATTCTTCTTCAATTTTGAAACATGCATGACATCCTTCAATATGAAAGGTTTACCAGACTCCCTCTCAAAGGAAATGGTCCCGATACCAGTCGCACTGTATCTACCATCATCACCCATCTCGATGTGCACTCCAAGATCCTTCTCATCCAGATCACTGAACAAATATTTGTCTCTGTTCATATGAAAAGATGCACCACTGTCAAGAAACCACACTAAACCCATCACACTTAATACCAAGCATGCAATCAGTGAAAAATTCAGCTCAAACTGCGAGGCTAAGGCCTCTCCAACTGTAGATCCAGCAGCCTGCTTATTTTTCTTATTTTTTGGACAACTAGTGGCGTAATGTCTGTGTTGGTGACAGTGAAAGCACTTCACCTTGGACATGTCCTACTTCTTGCCTTTCGCACCAGATTGAGAAGAATTCTTCTTGCTCTTCCCCTTCCTTGCTTTGGCAGCCAAAGTGCAATTTTCTTCATCTGCATTCTTCGATGAAGATCCGTCCCTGGTACTTCGCCTTATCTCCTCCTACACAAGATCCAACCAAAGTCACTCCCATCCTGGCAGTTTCTCCCGACCATTGACAGAGTCCTGATAGGAATGCCAACTCTTCGAAAGCCCAAGGAGAGCCAAGCTCACCAAGTCCTCTTCATCTACAGTAACCCCCACACTTCCCAGCTCATCCCTGCACTGGACGAACTTTGTGAGGTACTTGGGTATACTTTCACCTTTCTCCATTTTTATATTCCTGAGCTTATCCTTGAGCGCCAACTTCCTTTGGTCACTCTTTCTTTGGAACAAGTCCGTCAAAGCTTTCCACATCAAGAATGGAGAAGCTTTACCATGAAGGTTGGACACTATGTGATCCTTCACACCTTCCAACACAATCCTTCAACATTTTTTTGTCTTCTTTTGCCATGCGTCAAGTGCGGCAGCATCGCTAGAAGCGGGTTTTGGAATTTCTGCATCTATGAACTCCTTCAACCCATTATCCTCCAGCACCGCCTCCATCCTGTCCTTCCATGCAATATAATTCGAGCTTCCCTCAAGGGAATACTCCAATTGTAATCCGTTGAAAGACATATCAACTTCAACACCAAGAAAACACTACTGCAAATTCGAATTCCACCAGCACAAAACTCAACCACTTCAATGCTTTGCAATTGCTCCAATGATCAATATCGCTCTGATACCATGTAGAAATTATATAACTGATATGTTATACATCCGAGATTCTCCTGATCACACACTATTTGACTTCGTGCACAATACAAAATCTCTTCTACCATTGATCATTAATTGCGGAAATAAAATCAATTGCATGCACACATTAAAACCATAAAAATTCACACATATGAACACAGTAATTTATGGGAAAGCTTAAAGCTAAAAACCCCCAACTATCTGCATATTATATGTCATAGAGATAATGTAACAATCATCATACAAATCTCCTCACAAGCTCTCAGTACAATCTCCAATTGCTACACACTAATCAGGTCTGATCTAGCAAATCCCATGCACCGATCTTTGCTACCTACTAGCCTGCCTCTACTACGCAATCACTGCTGAAGAATGGCTCTGCATGAACTCAAATTGGTCCAGCCATGCTCACGAAATCCTCATTGGCATATCCAACCACTGTGTGTTGCAAATCATGCAACACTATAGTCACAACTGATAGTCACACTGCTCTTTCTCCTACCTCTTCACTGGTCTCCACTGAAATTGATAGTTAACTGATGTATTCTTCAGTTGATTAATGAGTTAATAATTAGTGAATTAATTAATAATTAATTCACACCATTCTCACTAGTGTATCAATCAGTTATACTAGATACAACTAGCTCAATTGTGTCTAACTGAGTTAAATTGAACACAACTCCATTAACTACTTCTACTAACTCCACCAAACTCTGTCACATGAGTTCTAACTGAAGTCTCCATGCAATAGCTCCACTTAACCTTCAGGAATAGCGTAATTCCTTTTGTCAGCTCCTGTGCCACATTTGTGCACTTAACTGAAGTGCTCCAAGATAATAAGATAATGTTCATAGTCCAAATATTATTAAGAGCTAATAATATTCGACATATCTATTTTTAGACTGGAAATCTAAAAATAGATTCCGCCCAATATGTCTAAAAATAGAAGTCCATCTATTTTTCCAACTTGACCAACCATCCAAAAATAGCATCCTACAACTCATAGAATATGATCGACATGTCTAAAAATAGACATTGTCTAAAAATAGACATAGTCTAAAAATAGACTTTGCGCCAAAAATAGCCTGCAGGCCCACTTAGTGAAGGCGACTCTTTTCACTAAGCTCATCATCTTGTTGCAATCTCAACACTGAGAAGTATATTTTTACAGAAGTTGAAGGTTAAAATATCAATTTAAAGAGTATTAGAGTGAAAGAGCATAGTCAAATTGTATCAGAGAGAAAACAACAGCTAGCTTATTTGACTGCTGTAATTTCCCTTTTTACAATAGTGAAATGATAAATAAACAGTGTGAAAGAGTTTCAGAGATGAAATACAAGGTCAAAGAGTATAAGTGGAAATAGTATCAGTGAAGTCATCTTCCAAAAGATATTTTCAAAATGCCAGCAAGCATGAACAGCTATTCAACAAACAGTTTTCTTAGATAAGATAGTTCTATTTTTTCTAGATAAGAGGATAGCTTGCTAAAGTTGTTGAGCAGCTGTCCCTCTTAATATGTAAATATATTTTCTAGTTCCTAGAGTTGTTTCTAGATCTCTCTAGGATATTTGTAATAAAAATTTGTATAAATACTTCAGTTTATGAAGTGTTTAGGGTGGAATAAAATTGCTAAGAACATTATAGACACTTTGCTGGTACGTTGGAGGCTCACATGTGTTGATTTCAAAGCAGCAGTCTAGAAAATAGCCAATTGGAATTCATAATTCAGGATTCATGCGATAATTTGAAGATTAAAGTGCATCTATCTTGTCATTTTTTCCATTCTGAGTTACATACAATTTCATATATGTTGTTCAATCTTAATGATTAATTAGGAGAATTACTTCAGGACTAGTGTAAGAAATCCCTGTCTTAACTACTTAATCATTTAAATGTTTTCTTCTGATTTCCAAATTTAGGAATTCTTAATTGCTCATACTCCCATTTGACCCCTGCCTCCTTCCTCTTTTTCTAGATCAAAGGATCCTTCATTGCCCTTTATCCCGAAACAAGCCATTTCATCAAAACAATCTATTCAAATCTCTGAGGGTTATCTACCTTGCCCTGAATACATTAGCATCCTTTTGGCCTTGCCTTTAGCTCTGCTTGCTACATTTTGACTCCATAGCCCAATGGACTGGTAGATCCCTCTTTAATTTGTCTTTAAGTAATATTATTTTCCACCAAACATTTCAAAACCAAAACCAATTGTTCTATCATAACTAGCCTAAAACATTAAACAAAAACAAAGTTAAATCATAAAGAGAGAGCCCTCTCTAAAATTTAGGAAGGCTAGATCCTAGATTTCCAAAGTAGGTTTGTGGTTACCCCTAGTTTTCTTAAACTAAAAATTAAAAGCCCACAATTTTGAGAAATCACTAGGGTGATAACAACTAATTTCATATTGAACCGTGAATTTGATAGAGGGTGCTCATGAATATATACATGGAGTTGAGACTATTGGCATTCATTTTCAAATGTCTCTTAGACTTCCTTATCTCCTATTTTACACTAATATACAATTTCTCCCAATCTCTTAGGAATAGGTGTCAACATTACCCCCCTTAATTTGAAGGGATGTTGGTGAGTCCAAGCATTGTTCTGAATTTTTCAAACTTTTCTCTTCCAAGCTTTTGGTGAAGATGTCTGCAGTTTTCTCATTTATGGAACAAATACGTAGATGGATAGTTTTGGCCTCAACATGATGTTGAATCAGATGGTATTTTGTATTGATGTGCTTCGTTTAATCATGGACCTTTGGGTTCTTGGCCAACTTTATTACAGAAGCATTGTCAATCATCAATGGATTTGAATGCATTTGTTTCATCTGGAAATCTTCTAGGATTTTCCTAAGTCATGCAATTTCCTTTGTCACTTCAGTTGTTGCCACATATTTTGCCTCAGTTGTGGAATCTGCTGGAATTGACTGTTTGCATGATCTCCAGAAGACAGGTCATAATCCAAGACTCATAGTATAACCTGGAGTAGATACCCTAGTTTCTTTTTCTCTATCAAACTATGAATCAGAGTATCCGATCAAGATGAAGTCCCCCACCTGTGTATATTTGAGTCCAAAGTCTTGAGTCCCTTTCAAGTACTTTAGAAATCTTTTTGCAGCAGACCAATGTCCTTCACAAGATTTTTGCATAAACCTGGAGAGGATTCCAACAACAAATGAGATGTTTGGTCTGGTAGTAGTTAGGTAGAAGAGACTTACTACCAGTTGTCTATACTTTGTTGCATCATCAAATTCCTTCCCTTCAATGGGTGAGAGCTTCAAGTTTTGTTCCATTGGAGTGGTCAAAGGATTGCATTCATCCATGCCAAACTTGTTCAATAGATCTCCAATGTACTTCTTTTGAGAAAGGAAATAAATTTAGGATTTTGAGTTACTTAAATACCAAGATGGTAGTGAACATAACCCAAATTAGTCATTTCAAAACCTTACTTCAATTCCTTCTTTATGGATGCAATATAACTCTCATTGTTCCCTTCCATCAAAAGATCATCTACATACAACACAAGATATACAATTGTTTTTCCAATTTTCTTAACAAACAAAGTTGCATCATCAAGATCAAAATGTTTGAAGTTAATTTTCAGAAAATGCTCAATTAATTTCTCATACCAGGCTCACGGTGCTTGCTTGAGGCCATACAATTATTTCATAAGCTTGCATACTTTGTGTTCTTGGCCCTTCATAATAAATCCTTCTAGCTGGGACATAAAAACCTTCTCCTTTAGATCTCCATTCAAAAAGGTGGTTTTTACATCCATCTGATGGACTTTCCAACCCTTCTGAGCTGCTAATGAAAAGAGTGTCCAGATGGTGGCCCATTTTACTGTGGGGGAAAAAGTTTCCTCATATTCAACCCCTTCTTTCTATGCAAAACCTTTTTCCACAAGCTTGGCTTTGTGCTTGTCAAGTGAGCCATTTTCTTTGTACTTGTTCTTGTAGACCCACTTGAAGCCAATAGGTTTGGTTCCCAATGGACGATCAACCAGCTCCCAAGTGCCATTCTTTATCAAGGGATCATACTCCTTTTGCATCGCTTCATTCCATTCATAATGAGAAGCAACTTCTATGAAGGAAGTTGGTTCAAGATCTGTAGACAAATTCAATTCACAATTATAAGAAACATACATATCAATAGGTGAATCAGAATCATCTACATCACCTCCATTTTTCCTGGTGGAAGTTCTTGTTCTTGTCTTTCCAACCTCATCGGGATGAAAATTTTCCAATGTCTTTGCAAACCATTTTGGGATACCTTTCTGAGATGGACAAGGCTGCTCATTTCACTGAGTTGAGATTGAATCAAGATTCAGTCTCCCAGTTTTGTCAATCACATCATTCAAGGTGTCATCCATTTTTGGTTCTTCATGTGGGGGAGAGAGTGCTTTGGAAGATGATTCCACAGATTGATTCAGTATAGGAATCCCCCCTTCAATATTTGGAATCTGATTATCAAATTCTTGAAATGACTTTGCATGTGTGAATCTATCCAAGCGATCAAGTTGTCGCTCAACAACATCGTCAGTCTTGGAAGATTCAAGGAATATGACATCTCTAGATACTACAAATTTCTTATTGACTTCATCATAGAGATGATATCCTTTGGAGGTATTGGATCACCCCAAGAAGATACATTTTCGACTTCTAGCACCAATTTTATTTCTTTGTACCTTAGGTATCAAATCATAACATGTGGAACCAAAGACCCTGAAATTATTTAAAGAAGGAATGTGGCCATGCCACGTTTCATAAGGAGTTTTATTTATGATTGTATTAGAAGGACACCTGTTCTTTAGGTACAGAGCACATATAACTACATCAGCCCAAAACATCAATTTTACATTCTTGAAAAACATCATGGAGCGAACCATATTTAAAATTGCCCTGTTCATTCTTTCAGCTACACTGTTCTATTAGGGATTATAGGGCACAGTTGTTTGATGTTTTATCCCATGTTGGTGAAAATAGTTTTCAAATTCGTTTGAAGTGTATTTTTTTTCCATTATCAATTCACAGAGAGCCAATATGAGTTTGTGCATAATTTTTAATCCATGCATGAAAATTCTTGAATTTTTGAAAAGCATTATATTTGTTCTTCAATAAGTAAACCCTACGCATTCTAGTGTAATCATCAATAAATGTCATCACATATTTATTTCCATTTGCAGAAGAAAAAAGCATGGGACCACATAAATCTGAATGAATAAGCTCAATTTTTCTATGTGCTCTGGAATGTGAATCATTAAAGGACTGTTTGCTATGCCTTCCTAGAATACAAGCATCACATTTATTAAGTTTCCTAGGAATTGTAGGCAATCCAGTAACACCATTTTTCTTCAACAATCAAAGGTTGTCATAGTTTAAGTGTCTAAATCTAGCATGTCATAAAAGACTTGATGGGAATATACCTTCATCATGATGAGAACTAAATGCAAAGTTTTGTGCATGATCAGAGGTACCTTGCAGATTTAGGAGTCGTCCTTCTTATATTCCTCTCATGACAAGTGAACGATCTGATGCTTTTCTAACCTCAACCTTGCCATCACACATGTGAATGGAGTGTCCTTGCTAGTGGATGTGGACCAAGGACAACAAGTTTCTTCTCAACTAAAGGAGGTATAGAACCTCATGTAGAAGATGGTCTGGAATACCAGGCAATGGGATCACCGTTGTCACCTATTATCGCCAACTTATTTATGGAGCACTTCGAGAAGAAAGCCCTTGCTTCCTTTCCCTTAAGTCCATCCTAGTGGAAAAGGTTGTAGACGACGCCAACATAAAGTGGACACATGGTACGGAAAATCTCGAGAGATTCTTTAATCACCTCAACTCAATTTCCTCATAGATTAATTTTACCATGGAAATTGAAGAAAATAGGAGCATTCCTTTCTTGGATGTTCTGGTTACAAAGAAGAAGGATGGAACTTTGAGGCATCAGGTGTCTAGGAAGAAAACCCATACCGACAGCTACCTTCATGATGAGTCTTACCATCATCCTGCTCATAAATTTGGGGTCCTTAATACTCTTGTTGTAATAGACCCGAGGATATCTGATGAGGAGCACCTGAATGAGGAGATCACTTACTTGACATCTATTTTCTTGGGTATAGGATATAAAGAGAGAGAAATCAGGAAAGCTATAAAAAGAGCCGAAGATTCGATCACATCCAGCAAGAAGCGCGAGGGACCTCAAGAAAGTTGTGGTAGGGTTTTTCTACCATACATTAAGGGTGTTATAGACAATATCTCCAAGGTTTTGGGAAAGAATGACATCTTCACGCAATCTTCAGCAGCATGAACCATAAGACAAAAAATGTGGTCAGTTAAAGATAATATCAGCCATGAGAAGCTTAAGGATGTTTACAAGATTGATTGCTCATGCGAGAAGAGTTATATTGGTGAAACCGGGCACTCTCTTCAAAAACACTTAAAGAGCATGGTACCGATATTAAACATGAGCGATCTCGCACCTTCGCCCTTGCTGACCACTCCTCGAAAACTAAACATCACCTGCGTCTTCAGGATGCTAAAATCATTGCGAGGGAGGAGCACTATCGTAGATGAAAGAATACAGAAGCCCTTGAGATTATGAAACACCCGCATAACATTCACAGGGATGGATGATATGAGATTAGCGACAGTTGGCGGCCTCTAATTCGACAAATGTGCTCCTAGAGTTCATCTTCATCACAAGTATAGTATCGCAGATTTGCTTCTCCTCCATTAAGTTATAAAAATAATAATAAGTTTTGGTCATTGCATTTAACCAATTAAATTATTCACTCTTAATAATTATCCTTATTAATTAATTTTTATTTTTAATAAAAATTAATTAATTAATTATTATTATTATTAGTTAATATAATTAAAATATATATATTATATTTAACAATCATCAAATTCTATTATAATATTAGATTAATTAGAATTGAATTATTTAAAAATTTAAGATATGAATAATAAATTAATTAATTAATTAATAATTATTATTAGTTACTAAAACTATAAAATATATTATATTTAACAATGATCAAATTCTATTATAATTCTAGATTAATTAGTATTGAATTAATAAAAAAAATTAAAATGATATGAATAATAAATAAATAACCATTATTAAAATTATTGGAATTAATAAATAATAATTATAAATTATTAACTATTATTTATTACCATTAAATAACTAAAACTACTATTAAAATAACTCTTACTATTAGCAATACCATTTACAGTTATTTCATAATCTAGGGTATTATAGTTTAATATTCTTCACTAAATTAAAGATTTAGGATTGACTCTTTTATTTTAATTAGATTATTTTAAATTAGTATTTATTATAAAATATAAAATTTAATAAAAAAATTTAATGATTTAGTAACAATTAGGTTTACCAATTAAAAATTAAAGCAATTAATATAAATATTTAAACTACTTTTATTAAATATTTATTAAAATAAATTAATAAGTATTGTTATTATATTAATGAATAAATGATATTATGTATATACTATTAAAATTATTAGAATTTATTATTAAAATAAAATAAATTTAATAGAAAATTTATTATTATATATATATTGCAAAATAAATTATTTATTTATTAAAATATAACTCATTAAATAAATTAAATAAATCAATAAAATATTAATTTATCAAGTCTTGTTAGCTCTTCTCTTTTTTCACTATTTAAACCTTGACTTTTTCATCTTTCTTTCAATCTTCATTCTTCATCTTGTCCTAAAGATGGATCCTCGTTGGGATTCGAAACGTCGACCATTGTTTTATAACACTGTGCATAATTCAGAGATTCCTCCAAATAACGATAACCACAGAAGCTTGAAAACCAAAAATTAAGCCTGATTGTGCCAAGCCCTGATGGATTGAGTTTATATTTGTCTGCAAAGTATACTGCTCCATCAACCTTGTCAGTAAATTCTTCAAAAAAATCTTTTCTAAAATTCATGTGACATGTTGCTCCTAAATCTAGCGACCAATTATTTCTCCAAGAAGTAAGTGAAGCATCGAACAAGTCTTCAGTTACTCCAATGTTATAATGTGCTACAATATAATGAACAAATTCAGGTGCTTTACCTTTGTCTTTGTCATGATTTTTACCTTTTTCTTGATTTCTTTACTGCTCAATTCTGTCCCAAGGCATCTTACATGTAGATGCATCATGTCAATCTTTATTGCAGCGTATGAAATGAAGATCATATTTTTCACTTTGAGCTTGTTTCCCCCCTTCCAATTTCTTCTTCCTGTTCCTCTTCGACTGAGAAGGAGACCAGCAAAGGTAACCGCAGATCTCTGAAGGCTGAGAAAGAGACCAGCAAAGGTAACCGCATATCACTTTGGCCTAGTAGCTAGCCCTAATAGGCAGGAGAGGGATCTCTCCGCAAGATCGCAGCCAAATTGACTGGATAATAAAGGTTTTACGCTAGGAATAGAAGAACTAGGGTTTAGTTGATTGATTTTGAGTGCTGGTTGGTGAATTAGGTCAAGGAAGAAACTAAGTCCGGGAAATGAGGATCAGAATTGTAGAGATCTTGTGGGAAAAGGTAGGCACATACTTTATCACTTTCAGGTATCTTGATGAGTGTGATTAGACTGGTAGGGTTTCAAAAAGAGCATGGAAATCATGAATTATTTTCTATTAGAGGAAAGTGAAACAACTATGACAATTCCTCCAAAACAGAGCATCAAATAATGAATTATGTCTATCTACCTTAGGAATTAATCACATTGAGAGATGGACATGAATATGTAAAGCATAATACATTCAAACATATGTAAACATAAGAGGAAACACTGCTAAAACACATACCACAGGAATCCCACCAAAATAGTTGCAACTTTGTCTATTATTTCCTACCAAAATGAGTGAATACACTAGTGTTCAAAGATCAATTACACAACATCCAACCATTGGAATGGAAAAGAAAATGAAAGATATATACCATAACAAACTTCTTCCACTCTCAGGGATCGAATCCATGACTTGTGGAGTTGTTCCCCAAAGTCCTCAACTGCAATCCTAATGATTATGGAGGTCAAAAAACTCATCCCTATCTTTGATGAAACTGATTCATTTGACCCAAAATTACATATTTACTTGATGTATCTACCTCTAGTAACTATCAAAGACAATTACATTTCATTTTTACAATTACATTAGTAAAAATCCTTGGAATCCATCAATCAACTGAGAAAAAGTGAAAATTCTGAAGAAAGCAGCAAACTGTAAAAAGTGCAGCATCCTTGTAAAAAGCGCAATGTGCCTAGGAAAATGCGTAGTGTGGGCCTTCAAATAAACTTGTGACTACCTTCCTAAAGTCCAAATTGAGCCCAAGATGTCTCATTTTAAATCTCTTCTAGTATAGTTGTCAAAAATGTCCTCAAGCACTGAAAATGGTGGAGTGAATCTCCTTAAAAATGAAATCTCCCAAGACTGGTCAAAAAGTGCAGCATGAGGCTGAAAAAGGTGGTAGAAAAGGTGTTTTTAGGAGGTTTTTGGCCTTTTCCACCTGTCAAAAGCTCAGTTTTTGGAGTTCCAATAGTCAAAAATTGATGTAGGGACCATTCTCTATCCATCCATGAAGATGTTTCCTCCTTTAGAGGCCTCCATAAAAAGCACAGTGTGGCCCACGCTGCGCTTTTTTCAGGTTGACTGTGAAAAAAGTCTGTAAAATTTTACCAACATGCCCAAAAACTCAAAAACTTGCCCAAAAACCTTCAAAATTGTTGGATAAAGTTATGATGAATTATGTCAAGCTACCAAGGAAGCATCAGCAAGCAAGTCAAGTTTACCCTTCTCCTTTTGACTAATTAGAGTTTCCTTGAGCTTCCCCTTCAATTGCTTAATCTTGATATTGCAAATCTTATTTCTGGTGTTGTAGCGGTCAGCCATGTGCCTCAACATATGATTTTCCTTGTTATAGGTCAATTTGGGCATCATCCCCCATGACCTGTTCAAACTGGACATCATCCCCAGGAATAATGAAATAGGTTCTATCATCCCTGTTATAGTGTGTTTAGTTCACGTATGTAGGAAATCACACCAACTTAAGGGTTGTGGTTTACCCCTTTAAGTTATTGGTAACATGAAGAAAAAGAAGTGGAGTCAAACAACTTAGTGGAACAAGCTAGAATCAATAAGCATACTAGATAGAGAAATATCATGCATATATAAACTATAAACTAAAAACAAATAAACAAAAGCTCTGAAAAGAGTCAAACGACAACAATAATGCAAACGGTGGCTCTAGGCCCCTCTTATTGAGCGCTGGTAGTAATAAGAGTGAAACTTTACCCTCTTTCCAAAGGGCCCCTAGACAATGGTTCTATGTCCCGATGCAAGGACATTTTTATCCCAAGCTTGCCTCGGTGCAGTCTCCCTCTCTCTCTACTGTGTTGGACTGAACTTGTTGGATGGCCAACAATTGAGTCCCATCTATCTTCAGCTCTGGTTCACACACTACTGGTATTGCTTGGGAAATTCTAGCCAGCATAACAATGTGTTCACAAATTCTTCATCTCATGGTGGCCTTATATAGGAGATTTCAAATCCTCCCTTCCCTCTCTTGGTACATGTAGGATGGTGACCCAAGAGAGGGGTATGATTCCTTTGTTTGCTCCAAATATTCCATTGTGTGCTCACATAGTGTCTAAGGAGGCATTGGTGTATATCCTTAGGTGGCTTCAAGTAAGGCATCACTTGTCCTTTACTTTGTGTGCTCCCAGATAGTGACATTTCACCACTCCCAAGATTGCGCGCATATCAAGAAAAAAGGCGCGCGGAAGGTGCTCTTCACAAAGGATTATGCGCGTAAATAGCATTTAGGACTAGTTCAAATTTGATTTTCCTCAGACCTTAGAGATTTTTAAATACTTTCCAGATTCTGTAATGCCTTCCAACCCTGTAAATCCTTTTGCCTGACATTAACTAATGTCATCTTATGTTGTACGATTTTCCAGTGTTAACAGTTGCCCCCTAATGTGTGAGGTCTAGGAAGAACTGTATAGCCGAAATACATTATAGTTTATTTTTTGTATCGTGCGTAGAGAGAGAGAGAGAGACTTGCGTGAAGCTTGGAATTGAAAACACCCTTGCACCATTTCCAAGAATGACCATGGCCTAAAGGATCCCTTAAGCAAATACAATTTACAATGCATATACAAATTCTCTACGAGGCGGGCATGTCCCATGCTCGTAATGTTGTGGCTAGTTAAACAAAATTGACAAATATATGTTCTGTCTATGTCGCTACTATGGTATTGATATTGGTGGTTGTTGATGACGACTACTAACGCCCTCAAGGGAACTTTTTCTTTGACAATAGGTGGAATGTGGTACCCATATGCGTAAACTTGGTATGGCATATAGCTGCGCATTGTACGCACAGGTGTTGGCTAGGAACTTCCCGTGTAAGCATTGTTGACAGAGATGCTTATGGAGGCACGGGTCTTCGACGGATTTGATCAAAGTGTAATGGTTGTGAGGTACGATACCATCTTGACATGAAAGCTTTTGTTGTAGTCGAATGTCAGGAGGATTGATGACATCTATGGATAATGATGTCTCCCACAGTGCCACCCAAGGATGCCCCTTGTATGGGGAGGGGTGATCCAAGGTATCGCTTCCTTTTTGGAATATAGGTGTTGAAGTCAACAAAAAGGAAGCCTCAACCGAACGAGGGGTCACTAACATAAGGGATCAGGGACCTGGATGTGATGGGTTTAACATAGGCATGTTGGCGAGAAATGGTTGAAAACTGAGGATGGGGTTTCAGTGGTCCAAGGTCGGAGTATACTGAGAAACTTGGCGACATTCATAGTTATTTCTGATGGGGAAATCCCCGGAGTCGGTACGACTTCCAGGGTGGGTATAAACTGGCTATGAATGTCATTATGGCTTGTGTGTGGGGGTGTAATACTCCGACCAATGGTGTTCAGGGACTGCTACCATGGGAGAAAAGATGAAATGAGAGGGTGAAGGGACGTAGTGCACCGTTTGCAGTCTTTTTACACTTACCAAACAAATAAATAAATAAATAATGGGATTTGGTTTGTACAAAACATAGAGACAAGTACCCCAAGACATGAAAGTGTTCACTCACTAATGTTGTGAGGAAGGTGTTTTGCTGGGGGTGGGGGTCCCATTGGTTGGTCTCATGTGTGGGTTTTGTTATGAATATAATTCATAACAAATATAATAAATATAGTTATTAATAGTTAAATAAGGATTATGTAAGTATTTATTAAGTTAGTGAAAGATCATGTCTAAAATACATGCCCATTCAAGAAAGTCCACTTGCATAGGTATATAAGCAGGGCCTCATTGTAACATTTTATCATCATCATCTTATACATTGTATATATAATATATTATTATTACGGATACCTCTTATGTATTTTACAATTACGTCAACAAGCCTACAACTTTGTTGCTCCATTTGGTATCAGAGCGAATTCGTGTTGTGACCGCCTTCTGCTATTGTTGGCTGTGTTTAGCTGTTACATGTGATGCCTCGAAATCGCTGCCGCTCGATGTCTTCATCAATGATGATGGCCGATTTCAACAAAAAGTTGATCAATCTTGAGATTAAGATCAACAATTCCGATGAATTCACTACAAGATTAATCGATCTTGAGGATAAGTTTACAGAACATTCTGATAACATCAAAAAACTTCAAGACATGACAAATTGGATAGAAAGACAAATTTGGCAAAACCATAGCGAGTCCACAGACAATCATAACAAAGCAATGCAGAAGATAAATGCCATTTGGGACAAGATTAATCTGATGCAAGAACCAATATTCCCGAATATTTGACATAGTCAACAGAACAATTCAGCCGATTCAAAGAATTGAAAAGGTAATTATGAAGAATCACTACATTCTGCAGAAGATCAAGTCATGAAAATTTTAGATTCAGATGAAAATGATGTGAAGGAAGAATATTTTGAAGAAAAAGAAGAAAATGCTTTTGATAAAGAAACTGATATGAATATGGAAAATTTTGAAGATGATGACTGTAAAATTAACGACATACCTGCCTCCTTAAAGGATGTGAATAAACAAAAGCAATTTGAAATTTTTACAGTTTGTGATTCAGATAACTTACAAGAATCCGAGAAATCCGAACCTATAGAAACAAAAGAGAATGGAAAATATCTTTCTTTAGATGCAAACAGGAGTGTGTGTAATTTGTACACTCTACACAGTGTTTGGGTCCATAGCAGGGGTGTTCATGGTGGGAATTATTATGCATTTATTAGGCCAACTCTCTTAGATCAGTGGTACAAGTTTGATGATAAACATGTTACAAAGGAAGATGTTAAGAGATCCATGAAAGAACAATATGGTGGTAAAGAGGAGCTCCCATAGATAAATCATGTGTTGAATAATACTCACTTTAAGTTTAAAAAATATTCAAATGCTTACATGTTTTCCTACATTAGCGAAGGTGATAAGGACAAGATCATATGCAATGTCGATGAGGAATATATTATAGAGCATCCAAGGGTGAGACTAAAGAAAGAACAAGAGGAAAAAGAACTGAAGCAAAAATAAAAGGAAGAGTCAGACTCTTATACAATCATAAAGGTGTCTCGTGATCAAGATCTTTCTAATCAAATTGGTAAAGACATATGTTTCAATCTTATCATCCATGATAAGGTCTGAACGTTTTGGATTCAAAAGAAAGATCCTTTTACCTCTGTCAAGGAAGAAGTTGCAAAAGAATTTGGCATTTCAGTGCAATTTCAGCGGGTTTTTTTGTGGGCTAAGCGTCAATACCATACATACTATCCTAACGAGCCCTTAACACAATCGAAGGAGTCCCAATCTGTTGGCACCTTGAGAGAGACTTCGAACAAGGCACACATTGCAGAATTGAGATTGTGTTTGGAAGCTGAATTTGGTCCGGATATTCAATTGGTCCCACCTCCTAATAAAACAAAAGATAATATACTTTCGTTTTTCAAACTCTATTATCTAGAGAGAGAAGAGATGAGGTATGTTGGGAGGCATTGTGTCAAGGCTCTGGGAAAGCCAATGGAAATTATTACAAAGCTGAATGCCACGGTTAGTTTTCCACCAGATGACGCTGAAGATCACAAAGATCTGTTCGCAATAGTTGCGATCAACGAGGGTGATCTCTCAGCAACAATGGACGGCCCGACAGACAGAGCCTTCGTTGAACAGTTTCCTCAGATAAAAATTCCTTTCAACCTTCGACCACTTTCCACCAACTGTGCACAACTCGCACCACATAGACGAACAATCGCTGCCCGCGATGATATCATTTCCATCGTGGCCACATCCTTGCCATAGCTCCATTCGGCCAGCGTTCAAACAACCGAGGTTATCCTGTATTCTGTCACCGAGTCACCTTGTCGTTCCTTTCAACTAAGATGTGCCCACTCGTCTACCCAACACCCTAACAATGTTGCAGGACTATCCCAGGGCAGCTTAAATCCTATCAACTATTATCCAATAACTCTGTCGATTGCCCCTGTCGCATCGATCATTGGCAACCCCAACTCCATTGTCCCGACACGTCCTCGTCCGATGCGTTCAACGTTGTCGTCGTTCGACCATTCTGTCATCTACTGGCATTCTTGTCTCCATCGAAAAGTGAACTGTGTTGTCTACTCCGACTGACCCATAAATCCCTTTCGGTTGGGCGTCCCCATACGTGATGACCCATATTTTCGTGAGATGGTTTATTTTATAACAGTAATTGTTATATATTATCAGGTTAATATATAGATATATATATATATATATATATATATATATATATATATATATATATATATATATATATATAATATCATGATAGGTTGGTAATATATACAACGGTTCGTGGTTAATAGCTATATCATAAATTTAATTATTTTAATTAATTAAAACTATTTAATTATAAAAAATAAAAATAAAAATAAAATAAAATAAAAAGATAAACCCTAGTTCCAAGATAGTATTGGGAGAAAATTATACATGTTGAGATGACAAACATGAATAAAATAAAATTGTGACCCGTTACACTATTACGAAAGCAAATGAAGAAAATGGTGTGTGATTGAACTGAAAAAAAAGTGTCAACTATAAGCTTTGAGGACAAAGCTTGTAGAAATTTGAATAACTGATATATTATTCACCGAGATTATCCTGATCACACACTATTTTAGCTTCATGCATAATACAGAATCTCTTCTACCATTGCTCATTAATTGCGGAAATAAAATCAATTGCATGCACACATTAAAACCACAAACAATCACACATCTGAACACAGTATTTAATGGGAAAGCTTAAAGCTGAAAACCCCAACTATCTGTATATTATATGTCATGGAGATCATGTAAAAATCATAGTACAAAGCTCCTCACAAGCTCTCAGCACAACCTCGAATTGCTACACACTATCAAGCTAGATCTAGCAAAACACATGCTCCAATCTTTTGCCACTTGATAGCCAACCTCTATTGCGTAATCAATGCTATGGGATGGCTCATTAAATAACATAAACCACCTGGCTTGTACTGCGTAATCCTCATGGGATTCTCCAATTATCTGTGTGTTGCAAATAGCAACTGTATAGTCACAATTGATAGTTAACCTGCTCTTTCACCTATCTCTACACTGGTCTCCACTGAAACTGTCCATGCACTGAAGTTAACTGATGCATTCTTTAGTTGATTAATGAGTTTATAATTAGTTAAACTGAACACAACTCCATTAACTTCCTCAATCAACTCCACCAAACTCTGTCACATGAGTTCTAACTAAAGTATCGATGCAATAGCTCCACTTAACCCTCAGGAATAGCGTAATTCCTTCTGTCAGTTCCAGTGCCACATCTGTGCACTTAACTGAAGTGCTCCAAGAGAATAAGATAATGTTTAGAGTCCAAATATTGTAAAGAGCTAAAAATATTTGACATATCTATTTTTAGACTAGCAATCTAAAAATAGATTCTGCCCAATATGTCTAAAAATAGAAGTCCATCTATTTTTCCAACTTGACCAACCATCCAAAAATAGCATCTTGCAACTCATAGAACATGATCCATATGTCTAAAAATAGACGCAGTCTCAAAATAGACACTACAACCATGGTCTGTGAGCCCACCAGTGGCGACTCCTTTCCACTAAGCTCATCATCTTGTTGCAATCTCAACACTCCCTCTCAACAAGATAAGGATTATCTGCAACCCCTATCCTGCCCCTGTGGTATTCGAATTTTCTCCTGGTGAGCACCTTCGTCAAGATATCAGCATCCTGATCCTCTATGGGAATGTATGAAAGTAACATGATCTTCCGCTACACACAATCTGTAGAAATTTGCTGAATAATGATTAATTATTCACCGAGACTATCCTGATCACATATCAATTCGAATTCATATGCAACACATAATCTCTTCCACTCAGATCATCAAACATGCGGAAATAAAATCAAGCGATAAAACATCAAATCATCATACACATTAACACAGTATGTATGGGGAAAGCTTATAGCTGAAAACCCGCAGCTATTGTGTATATTATAATGGAGAAATAAAGTAACAAACTCAGTACAATACTCCTCACAAGTACTCGGTACTTTCTCATAAAGTTACTCACTATCTAGCTCAGTTTTGAACAGGTTACTGGTTCAAAACTCACCGCCAATTGCCTTGCCTCTATTGCGCAATCCAGGCCTGTCTATATAGAGATCCAAGGTTCGAATCTCCTTGGCTTGACTGTGCAATCATCATGGGAAATTCCTCCAAGTGTGGTGCAAATATCATGCACAGCGATGTAAATATGATAGCTAACTCCACCTTTCATCTACCTCTTTCAACTGGTCTCCCTTGAACTTTCCATGCACTATAGTGAGCGGTGATGTGTTCTTGAGAGTTGAATAATGAGTTACTAATTAATGAATTAAATAATATTTAATTCGCTCCACTCATTACTAGTTGATTAGCTAGTTAAACTAATTCAACTAGTTCAACTGGGTTAAACCGAACACAACTCCACCATCTGCCTCATTAACTCCACCAAACTTCGCCAATCGAAGTCCTAACTCAAGTTTAGAGTCCAAATATTATTAAGGGTAAATAATATTTGACTTCCCTATTTTTAGGATAGGCAGTCTAAAAATAGACATCGACCCATAGGTCAAAAAATAGAGGTCCATCTATTTTTACCAACATGACCAATACTCCAAGAATAACACACTGCAACCCCTGTACCATGCTCCATATGTCTAAAAATAGACATAGTCTAAAAATAGACTTTGCGCCAGAATTTTCCTGCGGGCCCACTTAGTGAAGGCGACTTCATTTCACTAAGCTCCATCATCTTGCTGCATTTTCAACACTCCCTCTCAGAAAGATATGGATTATCTGCAACCCCTATCCTGCCTCTGTGGAATTGGAACTTGCTCCTGGTGAGCGCCTTCGTCAGGATGTCGGCATCATGATCCTCCATGGGAACATATGAAAGCATCATGATTCTCCGCTGAACACAATCTCTGATATGATGATACCAATCTGTGAAGCCATGCTGCCTCAACTGATCCTCCTTTCTGTACCATGAACCATATCCCGATGTGCCTCTAATATAGCGCAATACATGCTTGCCTGCCTTCCAAAAGATCTTGGTAGGCTTAACCATATCTTGCGAAAGCTGGTTAACTTCATAGCATATATCAAGTCGTGTATTGACCAGATACATAAGTGACCCCACCAACTATCGATAGACAGTGGCATCCACTACCTCCGCTGAAGTAGCATCCTCCTTCCTCCAACCACCAGGAAGAGGAGTGTCAACAGGCTTGCAGCCTTGCATGTTGAACCTCTCCATAATCTCCCGGGCATACTTGCCCTGAGAAACAAACAGTCCTCCGCTGCGCTGCCAAATCTCCAATCCCAGGAAATAATGAAGGATGCCCAAGTCCTTCATCTCAAAATCTCGTGCAAGATCCTCCTTGCATGAAAGTATCAACTGCTCATCGCCAATCAAAATCAGATCATCTACATACAGTACGATGATCAACAGCTTCCCCTCCACCACAATCTGGTACAGGTTTGGATCTGCCTCACTCTTGGAGAATCCAAGCCCTGTGAAGTAGCTGTCTATCCGAGTGTACCAAGCACGAGGTGCTTGCTTCAGCCCATACAGTGCTCTCTTGAGTCGGCACACATGCGACTCACTGCTGAAGATCTCAAAACCTTCAGGCTGCTCTATGTACACCTCTTCCTCAATAACTCCATTGAGGAATGCAGTCTTCACATCCATCTGATGAATGTGCCACCCCATCTGCGCTGAGAGAGCAAAGATCGTCCGTATGGAAGAGTACCTTGCGACAGGTGCAAAAGTCTCCTCATAGTCAATCCCCTCGATCTGTGAGAAGCCACGGGCGACAAATCTCGCCTTGTACTTCTCCACACTCCCGTCAGCCGCCTGCTTCACCTTGTAGATCCATCGCGAACCTACAACTTATTTCCCAACCGGTCTTGGGACAATCTCCCATGCACTGTTCCTGATGATCGAATCATATTCTTCGATCATGGCATCAACCCATGTGGGTTCCTCCACAGCTTCCTCAAAAGAGGATGGCTCCGTCACAACACATTGACTCACAAGAGCCATGTATCCATTGTACCGATCCGGTGACTGTCTCTGTCTGCGCTGTGCTGTAGGTGGTCCTACAACCTTCTCTGCATCCCGAGCCAGTCGCTCAGCTTCTGTAGTGCGCATGCGCCCTCTGATGGTTGGCGCTGCCTGGGTGGTTTCTTCCACCTCCCGAACCTCCTCTTGTGGCTGATCCACATCCGGAAGCTCCTCCTTAGGAACTAACAGCTCCTCATCTGCATGCAAGTGTAGCTCCCTCTCAAGCGAACACCGCATGGCTTTCTCCTCCTGAAATTTTATATCCCGTCGCACAACAGTCTTGCGACTGTCTGGCACATACACCCGATAGTTGTGAGGTGTATCAGTGTACCCCACAAATATTCCAACTTCAGCAGTTGGATCCAGCTTCCTTCTCGCATCCTTCGTCGCATGCATGTAGACAGGAGATCCGAAAATCCGCAAATGGGAAATATCAGGCCTCTTGCCAGAATAAGCCTCCTCTGGTGTACTCATGCCAAGAACCTTGTGAGGACAACGGTTCTGCACATACACTATTGTATTGCATGCCTCAGCCCACAAGTGAAGGGGTAGGCCCTGATCATGCAACATCGCCCGTGCAACACCCACGATCGTTCTGTTCTTCTGCTCAGCCACCCCGTTCTGCTATGGGTTATGGGGTGCGATGAGCTCTCATCGAATCCCTTCTGCACTGCAGAACTCCTTGAATTCAACCGAAATGAATTCACCACCGTTATCACTCCTTAGAGCAATCACCTTCTTCCCCGACTCCTTCTCGACCAGTGCTTTAAACTCACAGAACTTCGCGAATGTATCGCTCTTCTTCTGCATGAAGAAGATCTAGCACTTTCGAGAGAAATCATCAACAAAGATCACATAATACTTGTGCTTTGTTGTCGAAGCAACTGAGAAAGGACCACACACGTCTGTGTGAACTCTCTCAAGGATCGTCGTGGCACGACTATCCTTCTCGTTAAAGGTGGCTTTCACATACTTCCCCAAGGTACACCCCTTACACTGATCTGACTGCGCAAGAGTGCCCTTAGGAAGCCCAGTAGAAATCTGCTGCAGGATCTTCAAAGCTCCATGGTGAAGGTGGCCCAATCTCCTGTGCCACAGTTCGCCCTCATCATCCCGGCTCACCACTTCTCCCGCCTTGCATGCCATTGCTGCGCAGCCATCTACTTGCAACTGATAGAGGTTCTTGGTTCGAACTCCTATCTTCCGGGTCTCTCCAGTAGTCTTACTGCGCAGGAAGGCTTTTCCTTCGCTGAAGACCACATCATACCCCTTATCCTCCAACATCGCCACAGAGATCAAGTTCTTCTTCAATCCAGGTACATGCATGATATCCTTCAATACAAAGGGTTTACCAGACTCCCTCTGAAAGGATATGGTACCGATACCAGTCGCACTGTATCTACCATCATCGCCCATCTCGATGTGCACACCCAGATATTTGTCCTCCAGATCTGAGAACAAATATCGATCTCCCGTCATATGAAATGACGCACAGCTGTCCAAGAAACACACTGATCCCATCACACTTGAAACCAAGCATGCGATCCGTGAAAAGTCAAGCTCGAACTGTGAAGCCAAAGCCTCTCCATCTGCAGATCTTCCCGCTTGCTTGTTTTTCTTCTTCTTTGGACAATTGGTAGCATAATGTCCATGATCATGGCAGTGAAAACACTTCACTTTCGCCATATCCTGCTTCTTTCCCTTTGCACCGGAATGAGAGGTTTTCTTACCCTTCCCCTTCTTTGCTTTGGCAACCAAAGCGCAGTTTTCTTCATCAGCTCCCTTTGATGAAGATCCATCTCGAGTAGTCCTCCTTATCTCCTCCTGCATGAGATCCGCCTAAAGGCGCTCCCATCCCGGCAGCTTCTCCCGACCATTGACACTATCTTGATATGAGTGCCAAGCCTTCGGAAGACCAAGGAGAGCCAGGTCGACCATGTCCTCGTCTTCGACAGTCACCCCCACACTTCCCAGCTCATCTCTGCACTGAGTGAACTTCGTGAGGTATTTGGCGATACTGTTGCCTTTCTCCATCTTGATGTTCCTGAGCTTATCTTTGAGCGCCAGCTTCCTTTGGTCGCTCTTACTCTGGAATAGATCCGTCAAATCTTTCCACATTAAATATGGAGAAGCCTTTCCATGCAGGCTGGATACAATATGATCCTTGACGCCCTCCAACAAGATCCTTCGACATTTCGCCATCTTTTTTTGCCATGCTTCGACTTCAGCAGGATCAGTGGGATTTTGGACATCCGTATCTACGAACTCCTTCAGACCATTATCTTCTAATACTACCTCCATGCGATCCTTCCATGCAACATAATTCGAACTGCCTTCAAGAGCATATTCGAGTCGCAAACCGTTGAAAGACATTTTCAACACTGGCACTAAGAAAACAAAACTGCTGCAAAATTTCGAATTCCACCTCAAAGCTCAGCCGCTCTAGATCTGTGAGAACAAATTATTTCTAGCACAGAGATTGACTGCAAGGGGCATTTACCAGACCTTTCACTTTCCGAAGAAAGATGAATCCGGAGGCTACCTGGCCCGCATGCAGACTCTGTCTACCGAAATAAGTTTGTAATCACCGTGATGATCAATCTCTGCTTCAATAGCTCCGATACCATGTAGAAATTTTCTGAATAATGATTAATTATCCACCGAGACTATCCTGATCACATATCAATTCAAATTCATATGCAACACATAATCTCTTCCACTCAGATCATCACACATGCGGAAATAAAACAAGCGATAGCACATCAATTCATCATACACATTAACACAGTATGTATGGGGAAAGCTTATAGCTGAAAACCCCGCAACTATTGTGTATATTATAATGGAGAAATCATGTAACAAACTCAATACAATACTCCTCACAAGTACTCAGTACTTTCTCATAAAGTTACACACAAACTAGCTTGGTTTTGAACAGGTTACTGGTTCAAAACTCACCGCCAATTGCCTTGCCTCTATTGCGCAATCCAGGCCTGTCTAAATAGAGATCCAAGGTTCGAATCTCCTTGGCTTGATAGCGCAATCATCATGGGAAATTCCTCCAAGTGTGGTGCAAATACCATGCACAATTGATGTCGCCACTGATAGCTAACTCCACCCTTTCATCTACCTCTTTCACTGGTCTCCACTGAACTGTCCATGCACTGTAGTGAACTGATGTGTTCTTGAGTTGAATAATGAGTTACTAATTAATGAATTAAACAATATTTAATTCGCTCCACTCATTACTAGTTGATTAGCTAGTTAAACTAATCTCAACTAGTTCAACTAAGTTAAACCGAACACAACTCCACCATCTGTCTCATTAACTCCACCAAACTTCTGCCACTGGAGTCCTAACTGAATTTTATAGTCCAAATATTATTAAGGGTAAATAATATTTGACTTCCCTATTTTTAGGATAGGCAGTCTAAAAATAGACATCAACCTATAGGTCAAAAAATAGAGGTCCATCTATTTTTACCAACATGACCAATACTCCAAGAATAACATACTGCAACCCCTGGACCATGCTCCATATGTCTAAAAATAGACATAGTCTAAAAATAGACTTTGCGCCAGAATTTGCCTGCGGGCCCACTTAGTGAAGGCGACTTCATTTCACTAAGCTCCATCATCTTGTTGCATTTTCAACACAATCTCTGATATGATGATACCGGATGTCAATGTGTTTAGATCTATCATGAAATACTGGATTAACCGAGATTTTGATGCAACTCTGATTATCACAATAAATCACATTAGGCTCTAAGTGTGAACCGAACAACCCGACCAGGATCTTCCTCATCCATATAGCCTCGCATGCAGCCAAACTCGCTGCCATATACTCGGCCTCTGCTGAACTGAGTGCCACGGATCTCTGCTTCCTGTTGTACCAAGAAACTGTTGTCGACCCGATACTAAAAATCCCTCCAGATGTGCTCTTTCTGTCCGTTGGGCTCCCTGCCCAATCTGCATCCGTGAAGCCACACAGCTTCACCTCATCCGACTGTCTGTACCATAATCCATATCCCGATGTGCCTTTGAGATATCTCAATACATGCTTGCCTACCTTCCAGAAGAGCTTGGTTGGCTTAACCATAGCTTGTGAAAGCTGGTTAACAGCATAGCATATGTCGGGTCATGTATTGACTAGATACATAAGCGACCCCACCAACTGTCGATAAACAGTGGCATCCACTACCTCCGTCGAAGTAGCATCCTCCTTCCTCCATCCACCAGGAAGAGGCGTATCAACAGGCTTGCAGCCATGCATGTTGAACTTCTCCAATATCTCTCGGGCATACTTACCCTGAGAAACAAACAGTCCACCACTGCGCTGCCAAATTTCCAATCCCAGGAAATAATGAAGGAGGCCCAAGTCCTTCATCTCAAACTCCTTTGCAAGACCAGCCTTGCATGAGTGTATCAACAGTTCATCACCTGTCAAAATCAAATCATCTACATAAAGTACAATGATCAGCAACTTACCCTCCACCACAATCTGGTATAGGTTCGGATCCGCCTCACTCTTGGAGAATCCAAGTCCGGTGAAATAACTGTCTATCCGTGTGTACTAAGCACGAGGTGCTTGTTTCAACCCATACAGCGCTCTCTTGAGCCTGCACACATGCGACTCGCTGCTGAAGATCTCGAAACCTTCGGGCTGCTCTATGTACACCTCCTCCTCAATCACCCCGTTGAGGAACGCAGTCTTCACATCCATCTGATGAATGTGCCACCCCATCTGCGCTGAGAGAGCAAGAATCGTCCGTATGGAAGAATACCTTGCGACAGGTGCAAAGGTCTCCTCATAATCGATTCCCTCTATCTGTGAGAAGCCTCAGGCAACAAATCTTGCCTTGTACTTCTCCACACTCCCGTCAGCCACCTGCTTCACTTTGTAGATCCATCTCGAACCCACCACTGATTTCCCTTCCGGCCTTGGGACAATCTCCCATGCACTGTTTTTGACAATCGAATCATACTCTTCCACCATGGCATCTACCCATGCGGGATCCTCCACAGCTTCCTCGAAAGAGGATGGCTCTGTCACGATACACTTGCTCATAAGAGCCATGTATCCAGTATACCGGTCAGGTGACTGTCTTTGTCTGTGCTATGATGTAGGTGCTCCTACAACCTTCTCTGCATCTTGAGCCAGTCACTCAGCTTCTAGTTCTGTAGTGCGCTTGCTCCCTCTGATGGTTGGCGCTGCTTGAGTGGTCTCTTCCACTCCATGAACCTCATCTTGTGGCTGATCCACATCCTGAGACTCATCATTAGGAACTAATAGCTCCTCATCTGCATGTAAGTGTGGCTCCCTCTCAAGCAAACACTTCATGGCTTTCTCCTCATGAAATTTGATATCCCTTCGCACAACAGTCTTGCGACTGTTTGGAAAATACACATGATAGTTGTGGGGCGTATCAGTGTACCCCACAAGTATCCCAACCTCCGCAGTCAGCTCCAGCTTCTTCCTCGCATCCTTAGTCACATGAATGTAAACAGGTGAACCAAAAATCCTCAAATGGGAAATATTAGGCCTCTTACTATAGAAATTTGCTGAATAATGATTAATTATCCACCAAGACTATCCTGATCACATATCAATTCAAATTCATATGCAACACATAATCTCTTCCACTCATATCATCACACATGCAGAAATAAAACAAGCGATAGCACATCAAATCATCATACACATTAACACAGTATGTATGGGGAAAGCTTATAGCGGAAAACCCCGCAGCTATATGTGTATATTATAATGGAGAAAACCTGTAACAAACTCAGTACAATACTCCTCACAAGTACTCAGTACTATCTCATGAATTTACACACAAACTATCTTGGTTTTGAACAAGTCACGGGTTCAAAACACATCCATTAATTGCCTGCCTCTATTGCGCAATCATGGCCTATCTAAATAGAGATCCAAGGTTCAAATCTCCTTGGCTTGACAGCGCAATAATTATGGGAAATTGCCTCCAAGTGTGGTGCAAATCTCATGCACAACTGATGTCACAACTGATAGCTGTACTCACCCTTTCATCTACCTCTTCCACTGGTCTCCACTGAACTGTCCATGCACTGTAGTGAACTGATGTGTTCTTGAGTTGAATAATGAGTTACTAATTAATGAAGTAAATAATATTTAATTCACTCCACTCATTACTAGTTGATTAGCTAGTTAAACTAATCTCAACTAGTTCAACTAAGTTAAACCGAACACAACTCCACCAACTGTCTCATCAACTCCACCAAACTTCTACCACTGAAGTCCTAACTGAAGTCAACCATGCATGAGCTCACAAAACCCTTAGGAATAGCGTAATTCCTCTGTCAGATGCATGAGCCACTTCTGTAGCTCGAACTGAAGTGCTCCAAGAGAGTAAACTGAAGTTTAGAGTCCAAATATTATTAAGGGTAAATAATATTTGACTTTTCTATTTTTAGGATAGGCAGTCTAAAAATAGACTTCGACCTATATGTCTAAAAATAGAGGTCCATTTATTTTTACCAACATGACCAATACTCCAAGAATAACATACTGCAACCCCTGGACCATGCTCCATATGTCTAAAAATAGACATAGTCTAAAAATAGACTTTGCGCCAGAATTTGCCTGCGGGCCCACTTAGTGAAGGCGACTTCATTTCACTAAGCTCCATCATCTTGCCGCATTCTCAACACTCCCTCTCAGCAAGATATGGATTATCTGCAACCCCTATCCTGCCTCTGTGGAATTCGAACTTGCTCCTGGTGAGCGCCTTCGTCAGGATGTCGGCATCCCGATCCTCCGTGGGAACATATGAAAGCATCATGATTCTCCGCTGAACACAATCTCTGATATGATGGTACCTGATGTCGATGTGTTTGGATATATCATGAAATACTGGATTAGCCGAGAGTTTAATGCAACTCTGGTTATCACAGTAAATCACCGTAGGCTCCAAATGCAACCCGAACAATCCAACGAGGATCTTCCTCATCCAAATAGCCTCGCATGCAGCCAAGCTTGCTGCCATGTACTCGGCCTCTGCTGAACTGAGTGCCATGGATCTCTGCTTCCTGCTGTACCAGGAAACCGTTGTCGACCCAATGCTGAAAACTCCTCCAGATGTGCTCTTCCGGTCCGTTGGGCTCCCTGCCCAATCTGCATCAGTGAAGCCAGAAAGCTTCGCTCCATCCTCCTGTCTGTACCATAGACCATATCCCGATGTGCCACTAATATAACGCAATAAATGCTTGCCTGCCTTCCAAAAGAGCTTGGTAGGCTTAACCATAGCTTGCGAAATTTGGTTAACTGCATAGCATATATCGGGTCGTGTATTGACCAGATACATAAGCGACCCCACCAACTGTCGATAGACAGTGGCATCCACTACCTCCGCTCAAGTAGCATCCTCCTTCCTCCAACCACCAGGAAGAGGAGTGTCAACAGGCTTGCAGCCTTGCATGTTGAACCTCTCCAGAATCTCCCGGGCATACTTGCCCCGAGAAACAAACAGTCCTCCACTGCGCTGCCAAATCTCCAATCCCAGGAAATAATGAAGGATGCCCAGGTCCTTCATCTCAAACACTCGTGCAAGATCCTCCTTGCATGAAAGTATCAACTGCTCGTCGCCAGTCAAAATCAGATCATCTACATACAGTACGATGATCAACAGCTTCCCCTCCACCACAATCTCGTACAGGTTTGGATCCGCCTCACTCTTGGAGAATCCAAGCCCGGTGAAGTAGCTGTCTATCCGAGTGTACCAAGCACGAGGTGCTTGCTTCAGCCCATACAGTGCTCTCTTGAGTCGGCACACATGCGACTCACTGCTGAAGATCTCAAAACCTTCAGGCTGCTCTATGTACACCTCTTCCTCAATAACTCCATCGAGGAACGCAGTCTTCACATCCATCTGATGAATGTGCCACCCCATCTGCGCTGAGAGAGCAAGGATCGTCCGTATGGAAGAGTACCTTGCGACAGGTGCAAAATTCTCCTCATAATCGATCCCCTCGATCTGTGAAAAGCCACGGGCGACAAATCTCGCCTTGTACTTCTCCACACTCCCGTCAGCCGCCTGCTTCACTTTTTAGATCCATCGCGAACCCACCACTGATTTCCCCTCCGGTCTTGGGACAATCTCCCATGCACTGTTTCTGACGATCGAATCATATTCTTCGATCATGGCATCTACCCATGCGGGTTCCTCCACAGCTTCCTCAAAAGAGGATGGCTCCGTCACGACACATTGAATCACAAGAGCCATGTATCCAGTGTACCGATCCGGTGACTGCCTCTGTCTGCGCTGTGCTGTAGGTGGTCCTACAACCTTCTCTGCATCTCGAGCCAGTCGCTCAGCTTCTGTAGTGCGCATGCGCCCTCTGATGGTTGGCGCTGCATGGGTGGTTTCTTCCACCTCCTGAACTTCCTCTTGTGGCTGATCCACATCCCGAAGCTCCTCCTTAGGAACTAACAGCTCCTCATCTACATGCAAGTGTAGCTCCCTCTCAAGCGAACACTGCATGACTTTCTCCTCCTAAAAATTGATATCCCATCGCACAACAGTCTTGTGACTGTCTGAAAAATACACCCGATAGTTGTGAGGTGTATCAGTGTACCCCACAAATATTCCAACCTCTGCGGTCGGATCCAGCTTCCTTCTGGCATCCTTCGTCGCATGCATGTAGACAGGTGAACCAAAAATTCTCAAATGAGAAATGTCAGGTATCTTACTAGAATAAGCCTCCTCCGGTGTACTCATGCCAAGAACCTTGTGAGGACAACGGTTCTGCACATACACTATTGTATTGCATGCCTCAGCCCACAAGTGAAGGGGTAGGCCCTGATCATGCAACATCGCCCGTGCAGCACCCACGATTGTTTTGTTCTTCTGCTCAGCCACCCCGTTCTGCTGTGGTTTATGGGGTGCGATGAGCTCTCTCCGAATCCCTTCTGCACTGCAAAACTCCTTGAATTCAGCCGAGATGAATTCACCACCATTGTTGCTCCTTAGAGCAATCACTTTCTTCCCCGACTCCTTCTCGACCAGTGCTTTAAACTCACAGAACTTCGCGAATGTATCGCTCTTCTTCTGCATGAAGAAGATCTAGCACTTTCGAGAGAAATCATCAACAAAGATCACGTAATACTTGTGCTTTGCTGTCGAAGCAACTGAGAAAGGACCACACACGTCTGTGTGAACTCTCTCAAGGATCGTCGTGGTGCGACTATCCTTCTCGTGAAAGGTGGCTTTCACATACTTCCCTAAAGTACACCCCTTGCACTGATCTGACTGCGCAAGAGTGCCCTTAGGAAGCCCAGTAGAAATCTGCTACAGGATCTTCAAAGCTCCATGGTGAAGGTGGCCCAATCTCCTGTGCCACAGTTCGCCCTCATCATCCCGGCTCACCACTTCTCCCGCCTTGCATGCCATTGCTGCGCAGCCATCTACTTGCAACTGATAGAGGTTCTTGGTTCGAACTCCTATCTTCCGGGTCTCTCCAGTAGTCTTACTGCGCAGGAAGGCTTTTCCTTCGCTGAAGACCACATCATACCCCTTATCTTCCAACATCGCCACAGAGATCAAGTTCTTCTTCAATCCATGTACATGCATGACATCCTTCAACACGAAGGGTTTACCAGACTCCCTCTGAAAGGATATGGTACTGATACCAGTCGCACTGTATCTACCATCATCGCCCATCTCGATGTGCACACCCAGATCTTTGTCCTCCAGATCTGAGAACAAATCCCGATCTCCCGTCATATGAAATGACGCACCGCTATCCAAGAACCACACCGATCCCATCACACTTGAAACCAAGCATGCGATCAGTGAAAAATCAAGCTCGAACTATGAAGCCAAAGCTTCTCCATCTGCAGATCTTCCCGCTTGCTTGTTTTTCTTCTTCTTCGGACAATTGGTAGCATAATGTCCGTGATCATGGCAGTGAAAACACTTCACTTTCGCCATATCCTGCTTCTTGACCTTTGCACCGGAATGAGAAGTTTTCTTACCCTTCCCCTTCTTTGCTTTCGCATCCAAAGCGCAATTTTCTTCATCAGCTCCCTTTGATGAAGAACCGTCCCTAGTAGTCCTCCTTATCTCCTCCTGCATGAGATCCGCCTAAAGGCACTCCCATCCCGGCAACTTCTCCCGACCATTGACACTATCTTGATATGAATGCCAAGCCTTCGGAAGACCAAGGAGAGCTAGGTCCACCATGTCCTCATCTTCGACAGTCACCCCCACACTTCCCAGCTCATCTCTGCATTGAGTGAACTTCGTGAGGTATTTGGCGATACTGTCGCCTTTCTCCATCTTGATGTTCCCGAGCTTATCTTTGAGCGCCAGCTTCCTTTGGTCGCTCTTACTCTAGAATAGATCCGTCAAAGCTTTCCACATTAAATATGGAGAAGCCTTTCCATGCAGGCTGGATACAATATGATCCTTGACGCCCTCCAACAAGATCCTTCGACATTTCGCCATCTTCTTTTGCCATGCTTCGACTTCAGCAGGATCAGTGGGCTTTTGGACATCCGTATCTACGAACTCCTTCAGACCATTATCTTCTAATACTGCTTCCATGTGATCCTTCCATGCAACATAATTCGAACTACCTTCAAGAGCATATTCGAGTCGAAAACCGTTGAAAGACATTTTCAACACTGGCACCAAGAAAACAAAACTGCTGCAAAACTTCGAATTCCACCTCAAAGCTCAACCGCTCTAGATCGTGAGAACAAATTATTTCTAGCACAGAGATCGATTGCAAGGGGCGTTTACCAGACCTTTCACTTTCCGAAGAAAGATGAATCCGGAGGCTACCTGGCCCGCATGCAGACTCTGTCTACCGAAATAAGTTTGTAATCACTGTGATGATCAATATATGCTTCAATAGCTCTGATACCATGTAGAAATTTGCTGAATAATGATTAATTATCCACCGAGAATATCCTGATCACATACAATTCGAATTTATATGCAACACATAATCTCTTCCACTCAGATCATCAAACATGCGGAAATAAAATCAAGCGATAACACATCAAATCATCATACATATTAACACAGTATGTATGGGGAAAGCTTATAGCTGAAAACCCCGCAGCTATTGTGTATATTATAATGGAGAAATCATGTAACAAACTCAGTACAATACTCCTCACAAGTACTCAGTACTTTCTCATAAAGTTACACATAAACTAGCTTGGTTTTGAACAGGTTACTGGTTCAAAACTCACCACTAATTGCCTTGCCTCTATTGCGCAATCATGGCCTGTCTATATAGAGATCCAAGGTTCGAATCTCCTTGGCTTGACAGTGAAATCATCATGGGCAATTCCTCCAAGTGTGGTGCAAATCTCATGCACAACTGATGTCGCCACTGATAGCTAACTCCACCCTTTCATCTACCTCTTTCACTGGTCTCCACTGAACTGTCCATGCACTGTAGTGAACTGATGTGTTCTTGAGTTGAATAATGAGTTACTAATTAATGAATAAAATAATATTTAATTCACTCCACTCATTACTAGTTGATTAGCTAGTTAAACTAATCTCAACTAGTTCAACTAAGTTAAACCGAACACAACTCCACCAATTGTCTCATCAACTCCACCAAACTTCTGCCACTGAAGTCCTAACTGAAGTCAACCATACATGAGCTCACCAAACCCTTAGGAATAGCGTAATTCCTCTGTCAGATGCATGAGCCACTTCTGTAGCTCGAACTGAAGTGCTCCAAGAGAGTAAATTGCTGTTTAGAGTCCAAATATTATTAAGGGTAAATAATATTTGACTTCCCTATTTTTAGGATAGGCAGTCTAAAAATAGACTTCGACCTATCGACCTATAGGTAAAAAAATAGAGGTCCATCTATTTTTACCAACATTACCAATACTCCAAGAATAACATACCGCAACCCCTGGACCATGCTCCATATGTCTAAAAATAGACATAGTCTAAAAATAGACTTTGCACCAAAATTTGCCTGCGGGCCCACTTAGTGAAGGCGACTTCATTTCACTAAGCTCCATCATCTTGCTGCATTTTCAACACTTACCAGAAAATGCCTCCTCGGGTGTACTCATGCCAAGTATCCTGTGAGAACAACGGTTCTGCACATATACTGCAGTATTGCATGCCTCAGCCCATAAGTGTATGGGAAGGCCTTGATCACGCAACATCACCCGTGCAGCACCCACGATCATTTTGTTCTTCCGCTTAGCAACCCCATTTTGTTGTGGGTTATGAGGTGCTATGAGCTCTCTTCGAATTCCTTCTATGCTGCAAAATTCCTTGAATTCGCCAGAGATTAATTCACCACCATTGTCGCTCCTAAGACCCTTCACCTGCTTCCCCGATTCTTTCTTAACCAGTGCCTTGAACTCACAGAACTTTGAGTATGTCTCGCTCTTCTTCTACATGAAGAAGATCCAGCACTTACGAGAAAAATCATCAACAAATATCACATAGTACCTATGCTTTGCTGTCGAAGCTACTGAGAAAGGTCCACACACGTCTGTGTGAATTCTCTCAAGGATCGTCGTGGTGCAACTATCCTTCTTGTGAAAGGTGGCTTTCAAAAAATTTCCCAAGGTACACCCCTTGCACTAATCTGACTGCGCAAGAGTGCATTTAGGAAGCCCAATAGAAATCTGCTGCAGTATCTTCAAAGCTCCATGGTGAAGGTGGCCCAATCTCCAGTGCCACAACTCGCCATCATCCCGGCTCACCACTCCTTCTGCTTTGCCTTCCATTGCTGCGCAACCATCTACCTGCAATTGATAAAGGTTCTTAACTCGAACCCCTTCCTCCGGGTCTCACCAGTTTCCTTACTACGCAGGAAATCCTTTCCCTCGCTAAAGACAACCTCATATCCCTTGTCTTCTAACATCGCCACAGAGATCAGATTCTTCTTCAATCTTGGAACATGCATCACTTCCTTCAATACGAAGGGTTTACCAGACTCCCTCTCAAAGGAAATGGTATTGATACCTGTCGCACTGTATCTACCATCATCGCCCATCTCGATGTGCACTCCAAGATCTTTCTCATCCAGAACAGTAAACAAATCTCAATCTCCTGTCATGTGAAAATACGCACCACTGTCAAGAAACCACACTGAACCAATCGCACTTGAGACCAAGCATGCAATCAGCGAAAAATCCAGCTCAAACTGTGAGGCTAAGGCCTCTCCAGCTGCAGTCCCAGCAGCCTGCTTATTTTTCTTCTTCTGTGGACAATTTGTGGCGTAATGTCTGTGTTGGTGACAGTGAAAGCACTTCACCTTGGACATGTCCTGCTTCTTGCCTTTCGCACCGGATTGAGAAGCTTTCTTGCTCTTCCCCTTCTTTTCTTTGGCAGCCAAAGTGCAATTCTCTTCATCGGAGTTCTTTGATGAAGATCCCTCCCTGGTACTCCGCCTTATCTCCTCTTGCACAAGATCCGACCAAAGTCACTCCCATCCTGGCAATTTCTCCCGACCATTGACAGAGTCCTGATAGGAATACCAACTCTTCGGAAGCCCAAGGAGAGCCAATATCACCAAGTCCGACTCCTCATCATCAACAGTCACCCCCACACTTCCCATCTCATCCCTGTATTGGATGAACTTCGTGAGGTACTTGGGCATACTGTCACCTTTCTCCATTTTTATGTTCCTGAGTTTATCCTTGAGCGCCAACTTCCTCTGGTCGCTCTTGATTTGAAATAAATTTGTCAAAGATTTCCACATCAAGAATGGAGAAGCCTTACCATGAAGGCTGGACACTATGTAAAACTTCACACCTTCCAACAGAATCCTTCGACTCTTTGTTGTCTTCTTTTTCCATGCATCAAGTACGGCAGCATCACTAGAAGTAGGTTTTGGAACTTCTGCATCTATGAACTCCTTCAACCCATTGTCATCCAACACCGCCTCCATCATGTCCTTCCATGTAATATAATTCGAGCTGCCCTCAAGGGCATACTCCAATCGCAATCCGTTGAAAGACATCTCAACTTCGACACCAAGAAAACACTGCCACAAATTCGAATTCCACCAACTCAAAACTCAACCGCTTCAATGTTTTGCAATTGCTCCAATTATCAATATCGCTCTGATACCATGTAGAAATTTGAATAAATGATATATTATTCACCGAGATTCTCCTGATCACGCACCATTTTAGCTTCATGCATAATACAGAATCTCTTCTACCATTGATCATTAATTGTGGAAATAAAATCAATTGCATGCACACATTAAAACCACAAACAATCACACATATGAACATAGTATTTAATGGGAAAGTTTAAAGCTGAAAACCCCAACTATCTGTATATTATATGTCATGGAGATCATGTAACAATCATAGTACAAAGCTCCTCACAAGCTCTCAGCACAACCTCGAATTGCTACACACTATCAAGCTAGATCTAGCAAAACACATGCTCCAATATTTTGCCACTTGATAGCCAGCCTCTATTGCATTTTCAATGCTATGGAATGGCTTCATTAAATAGATAAACCACCTGGTTCATACTGTACAATACTCATGGGCTAATCCACCTATCTATGTGTTGAAAATAGCAACAGTATAGTCACAACTGATAGTTAACCCGCTCTTTCACCTATCTCTGCACTGGTCTCCACTGAAACTGTCCATGCACTGAAGTTAACTGATGCATTATTTAGTTGATTAATGAGTTTATAATTAGTTAAACTGAACACAACTCCATTAACTCCTCAATCAACTCCACCAACCTCTGTCACCTGAGTTCTAACTGAAGTCTCCATGCAATAGCTCCACTAAACCCTCAGGAATAGCGTAATTCCTTCTGTCAGCTGCATGTGCCACATCTGTGCACTTAACTGAAGTGCTCCAAGAGGATAAGATAATGCTTAGAGTCCAAATATTATTAAGAGCTAATAATATTCGACATATCTATTTTTAGACTGGCAATCTAAAAATAGATTCTGCCCAGTATGTCTAAAAATAGAAGTCCATCTATTTTTCCGACTTGACCAACCATCCACAAATCGCATCCTGCAACTCATAGAACATGATCCATATGTCTAAAAATAGACTTTACGCCAAAAATAGCCTGCGGGCCCACTTAGTGAAGGCGACTTCATTCCACTAAGCTCATCATCTTGTTGCAATCTCAACAAAGCTTTTGAAGGAAGGGGCAATGCTATGAATATAATTCATAACAAATATAATAAATATAGTCATAAATAGTTAAATAAGGATTATGTAAGTAGTTATTAAGTCAGTGAAAGGGCATGTCTAAAATACATGCCCAATCATGAAAGGTCACCTGCATAGGTATATAAGCAGGGCCTCATTGTAACGTTTTATCATCATCATCTTATACATTATATTATTATTACAAATACCTCTTGTGTATTTTATAATTAAGTCAACAAGCCTACATCTTTGTTTCTCTATGTTTGATGAAGCGGATTAAAAAGTATCGCAGATGGGATTATGCTAGTGGAGGTATGTTGGGCCAAATTTGAGGTGCGGTGGTGCACTTTTGATCTGCTTGTACAACCCGGTCATCTGGGAAGGGGGTTTCAGCTTATATGGTACACTTTACCTTATGCAACATGAATGGATGGGCATGAGGTGCTTCCCGGACTAAAGTGGTATGGCCATGGCATCACTTTTGCTGTGATATATGGTCCACTGTGGGTGATGAGCACCATGGAGGGGAGGCTCTATCAACCAACAAGGATGTTTATCATGTGCAGGGTGAGGTGATGATAAACATGGTCGAATATGAGGACCCTATGGCTCATTTATGATGGATAAATGATGTTAGGATATGTAGAGTTAACTGGGGCTCTATCATGCTGGGGTTAGAATGGTACCTGCTCTGGAACTTTCAGTAGATGACGTTGTGGATGTTTTGCGAGCTTTTCCTACAAAAAAAAACTACCTCGAGTGAAATCATCTTCTTTATCAAATATTATTGAAATTCATGAGCTTTAAAAAAGAAGATGAGAGAGGACATACCTGTCGGCGCTAAAATTTTATTTTTTCGGGAGTGCGAATGTGTGGCATCACCTCTGTTTGTTATGGAGTGCTGATCATGGTGTTGACTTCAGTTTGGTGATCAGATACTCTAAGCTCTATTTTTCCCTTGGGATTTGTTACTTGGCTCCTAGTTTTGATTTTAGTTGGGGTTGCCCCCAGAATTAGATCAGGGGGGGGGGCGCGCGGTTACTGCCCCCTGTCCAGGATCTCCCTTTTATTTGTTCCTCGGCTTCTTTTTGCAGCATTTGGAGGATTTTCATAATTCTCGTGGTTGTATGGTTGTTTATGAGCCTAGGAAAGGTTGCACTATATTTATCGGCACATTACATTGTGCCAGTGGTCCATTCTATGAGGGGAACGGGGGATATCGGTTCCCTTGTCCTTAATTCGTATATGAGTTCCGGGGTGACTTTCATGATAGCTAGGTTGTGATACGTTTTAAGTAGAATCGTATGAGTATCCAGGGTATTTTATTACTGCTACCTAGGTGTCCTTAGGCCAAAGACCCGATCAAACCATCTGTATCATCGACATGCATGGTACTATTGTTACCTAGGTGATCTTGGGAAAAATACCCAATCAAATCGTCTGCAGAATCGATGCGCATGGTACTATTATTTCCTAGGTGATCTTGGGTCAAAGACCCGATCAAGCCGTCTGCAAAATCTACCTACCTGGGTGTTACTGCTGCCTAGGAGATCTAGGGTCGAAGACCTAATCAAGCCGTCTGCAGAATCTACCTACCTAGTTGTTACTGTTGCCTAAGAGATCTAGGGTCAAAGACCTGATCAAGTCGTCTGCAAAATCTACCTCCCTAGTTGTTACTGCTGCCTACGAGATATAGGGTTGAAGACCTAATCAAGTCGTCTACAGAATCGACCTACCTAGTAACTCCCTGAGTATCGTGGGTGTTACTGCTACCTAGGTGATCTTGGGTCAAAGACCCGATCAAGCCGTCTGCAGAATCTACCTATATGGTAACTCTCTGAGTATCATGGGTGCTACTACTACCTAGGTGATCTTGGGTCAAAGACCCGTATGCAATAGATGACGCACATGGTAACTCCCCGAATACAGATTACTACTGCCTAGGTGACCTTGGGTCAAAGACTCGATCAAACCGTCTATAGTAATCGATGCGCGTGATAACTCAAGAGGATGAGGAAACCAGGTTCCCCTGTCCCTGGTTGGTGTATGGTGGCTTGGGGGAGGAGGGACAAATGGTTGTCTTTATGGTGACCTTCATTCCTCCTATAGGTACCGGATGGTACAAAGTTCATTTTCGGATGCCTGGGTGGAGGGATCCTCTTGATAGGATCGCTCGATGGCGTGTAAGGCATCCCTATATCATGGGATCTCTGGGCAATGATGGGTATAGTGCCCGTAGTTGTTGTAGAGAGCGCATGCGTGATTGGTACGCAGCGCTTTGCCTTTACCGTTGGTGGTAGGTTCCTTTTTACGGGAATGTGGTGTCGCGATGTCTGTCTCGAAACCAAGGAGTGGTTTTAATTCATCCAGCTCCGGACAGATATGGGTAGGGTGACCTATTATGTCACATATGGCACAAACTGGTGATTCCCGTTGTATGGCGGGGGTCACCATCTTCTTTCCTCTCTTCTCAGTTTTCTTAGTCTTAACTACTGGTTTTGCAATGGGGATTTCCTTTGCAGGGGTGGTTTCGACCGTTTCTTGGATGAGTGGGGCCTCCTTGGGAATGAGGGGCTTCAATCCTGTGGCAGTAACGTGGGTGGCTCTTGTTCCTATAGGGGGAACGAGGTACCAAACTGGGATTTCCAATGATATTTTGGGTAATACCAATGTTTCCAAAACTTGTTGGGAGACAAAGCCAGCTAGGGGGTAGAGAAAAGAGGTTTAGGAAGCGACGTAGGCTAAAGAGGCTATCGTGGCTGATGATTCAATGTCATTACTTCTTGTGTCTATGGCCTGACTAGCTTTGATGCTTGATGTGGACATCATGCACGTCGGAGCCCCTTTAACATTGGGCGATGACTCAGGGATAATGGCAGGATCTCCTAGGAATGACCCTAGAACGGATGACGGTTTGAATTGGTCGGGGCCATATTCCTGGTACTGTGAAAGCGCATCCGAGGATGTACCTACATAGGGTATAATTACATCAGTGGTTGTTAGGGGTCGCTTCTCACTGTGCATCAGTTGGTCTACAATAATGATGTGGTCCTCATGGGGGAACATCATAACGTGGAAGACGAAGGAGGCTATGGAAGACATGGTGTACATGTAACTCTGTCCAAGGAGTATATTGTAGTCCAAGTGAGCGTCCAAGGCTTCAATGTCTATGTGAACAGTCTTTCCAGCTAAACAGACCGGGAAGTTTTGGTAGAGCCTGACAGGGGTCGAAGGACGACCGTCATAGGCTCGAAGCATGATGACTGAGGGTTTTAATTCGGGAAAACCTAACTTCTGCCATAAAAAATTGGACATGATGCGTGTTCATGCACCCTCGTCTATGACACATCAGTGAATAGCGATATTTTGTATCGACACTGGTATCTGGAAGGCGACCATGGAAGGAAGCCTAGGGGTGGCTTTATCTAAGTCAAAATCCATTAGCTGTGTATCGGCAGGGTCGATAATGCCTAACGCGGAAAGTAGGGCTTTCCTTTGTTTCGAGCATGACTGCAGTACTTCCAAAGCTGACATAACAGTGGGAGATTGTGCTAAATCGTCCATGATGCTATAACTATGGATGCTTTGGAGCAGTTTCCTGCTCACCTATTAGTTCCCTTCACCATCTTTGGCAATGGCTCTATAGGTATCTTTGAGATGGTCAAAGGTGCAGTCGATGCGCTGGTACTTGCCCCTGACGTATTGGTGTCTGGTGGGGTGTCGTAGTTGTGATTCTACGTTTGGAAAAACATCTCTTCGCCAGTCATGTAGATTTCATGGCTTCTTTTCCCGGAGTCATCTGTATTTTGCTGATGAGTTATTACCATCCCTTGATTGGGGAAAGGTTCTGCATCACAACTGGTTGTTGAGAAGATCCTCCTTGTCCTCGGTTACTCTATAGCTACTTCAGCTTAGGGAGATCGAGACAGTCGTGAGTCTAGTGTCCGTACTCACCACATATCGAACAAGAATGGTTTGTTTAAAGAGGTGGCCTTTTGCTCTGCCGTTGGGCATTGCTTGGCTCCTCGCTCTGATTCCGGTTGGAGTTGCCTCCGGCCTGGGATCGCAGTGGGCACTATTGGTTGTTGCCCCCTGTCCAGGATTCCCTTTTGGCTTGTTTTTTGATTTTTTCTTTACCACATTAGGAGGGTATTTCTCCTAGTTATATTGGTGTGGTTGATTTTGGGACGGTTGCATAAAGTTCACCTATGCATTGGTTTGCATAGGTGGGTCGTGTGCTGGGGACTGAGCATAACATAGTCACTGGTTTGCACTTGGCTATTGGAAGGGAGCTCTTCTGTCAGTGTTTCTTTCTGCATACTGATTCCCCTAAGCCGGAGGATAAGGTCCTCCCTGGTGATACCCTGGCGCCCTATTGGTCAAATTTTGCTAAGGCATATGATGACTTTGAAAACCGGGTTGAGGTACGTTCTGGGTAGAACTATACTGTAACCGAGGTTTTGACTACTACTGCCTAGGTAACCTTGGGTCATTGACCCAATTAGCCCATCTTCAGAGTTCGACACACCTAGAAATTCTTGATAATTTTGCTAGCGTGGGGCATTAGGCAGGATGTTGTAAATGTATCATGACTGCATATAAATCATCTCAAGCTTCTAGCCTTTGTTGATTGTGTCCTCTTCGGATATTGGATTTTGCTGCGCCACATCCTTTGAAATCTCTGTCGTAAGAGTTTTCAGGAACAAAATCTAAGAGAACCCGATCATCGAGTTTAGCTTTACATAAACTGCAACTCCGCCTCCATTCATGGAGATGGTCTGAGATGTGGACGGCAGGGGTCTGTCTAAAATGATTCAGTAATTCCATTCTGGAATCATGGTGAATGGGTAAATGAAAATATGTTAGGAATGCGGTAGCGAGGGCGCTGAAGGTTCCATGTGAAGCTGAGGGTTGCTCCACGTACCACTTTGTGGCTACTCCTGTAAGAGTGCGTTGAAATAATCTCAATTGAATAGTGTCATCAATGATGTTGTTCGATGAGCACCACAGGTGAAAGGTCATGACATGATTACCTGGGTCTTCCGCTTGCTTGCCTTCAAAAAAAAAATTATCCGAAGGGAGCTTCGTCGGCATGGGAGGCCATGTAGAATCGTGTGCGATGGAGTCATTTGTCAGCTTTGTTAAATCGAGCAGATTCAACAAAGCTAAGAAAGGTAACTGGGAGGTTGACGCCATTGAAATGTGTGAAGACACAAAGTTCTGGTTAGGAAGAGGGTTAGTCTGCGACGTACCCTGCTGTGTATTCGGCTGGCTTCCCGAATGTGACGCACTCCTCTGCCCCCTAGGGGTCGTGGGAGGAGTGGTGTGTGGTGTGGCGTTGGGAAATCGACCAGGCTTCCCAACTACGGCTGCCCCAATAAAGGACGAACCAATAATGGTGGCAGCGTTCGATCTTTGACGCCTAAATGGCGAAAGACCTGGAACCCCTCCCAGTAATGGGGGGAGGTCCACAAGATGCCTGGATCGACGAGGTTCCATTGGGACGGTTCAGGTGTCGACTAGGTTTGGCTTTGGAAAAATTTAAGAGGATAGATTCTATGATCAAAGCAAAATTTTGGTCACATACATAAAACAAAACGAAAATAAAATAAATTTTCCCTTTAAATTAATCTATGTGATCAAGCAATCAAAAAACGGGTTTTTGTTTGTTTGCGTATGATACTCAAAATCCTAGAAGACCTATTCGTCCTCACACACTCAAATATAACTAGGCCTTGATAATTTTTCTTGCGAGTGATGGCACAACATACCGTAAGAGATAGTGATGCCCCAAGTCAGCCGAAGAGAATCCACCAAGGTAAGGGTAGAGGGTCTGGCGCTTGCCTGCACCGTCACCTATAGGGAAAAAGCTGCCCTATTTTTTGGCCACTAGGAGCCATCGTCCCACGTGAGCGTTTGAGTCTTGGGCTTCTTAGAGTCAGCTAACAGTACCGAGTATCAGCCAGGTCAGGTAGCCCCAACTGATACCTCACGCACTTCGCCTAAGCCTAACCCCCTCTGAAACGAGTCTTTGCCACGCTCCGGTTTTCTTTTCTGTGGGCTGATAGGTGGATTTGAAGCTCCCTAAATAAAAAACTTCTATGTTTCAATATGAAGTATGATCAAGGCGGATTATTGGATGCCTACCCCCTTGATCCTAACTTAAGCTATAAATTCTTTTGTGGCCCCTATGGAGAGAATTTAGTGCATTTGGTTAAGTTAGTTTTAGGTGTCTTTGCTTTGCTTAGTGGGTGAGTGTGTGTGAGCACAAAGTGGACAAGCACATAGTTTGAACGTGTGGATATTAATGATTCTTTACAAAATCCCCTATTTAAACTATGTTGTATTGTTCCTGCCTCAAATGAAAAACATGTGTGGATAATGGGTCGCTTTCTATTTTTCCTAGTTAATCTATTTGACCAACTATAGGGAGATGGCGAATTGTGAATAGGGAGCATTCATATGCTTACCTAGGATCACCATAGGGTGCAAAGGTAGCAGAGATTACTTGCTCTTCTATAAACAATTCAATCCTAGTCCCAAAATTCCTAGTGCAAAAATTGAACTAAACTAACTTTTACGCTAGAAAAAATAAAAATAGCTATGCATGCGTGGTCTTGGGCCACTTACTTGGGCTAATTATCTAGGTGTGTAAGTACCAAAATTTGCAAAACATAAAAAAAATTCGGAATGCAAGTTTTTTTTCCCCCCTACTTAAACTATGTGGGAACTTTGCAAAAATCAACTTGAAGTAAAACTGACACTAAGCCTAGAAAAAGCAGCTAAGAGTGAGCTTTAACAAGCTGGGGAGTACCACAACCAGTGATGGCAGGTGTATTAGGGGCTTCCAAGCACTTTACAAGTAGGAGAAAACATAATAAGGGAGAAAAATCTCATTCTGTATTTTGCGCACAAAAGGCTGAGATAGGCGCACTCTCTGCGCGCGTGTCAGCTCTAAATGCATGCCCTGCGCGTCTGTGAGGAGAAAACGCGCGCAAATTCCTGCAAGAAATTTTTTTGGAGTTGTTATGCTTTAGTCTGTCACTTGGGAAGAACTAGCGACTACAAAAGAAATCAAGGGAAATTCAGCTCCACTCCACAACACAGACAGAGGTCTCTGCAAAAAGAAGGCACAACCACATAAACTTGGTAATAAACGTTAGTGGAGTCGCCAATCCTGTTGTAGTGTGTTTGGTGCACGTATGTAAGAAATCACACCAACTTAAGGGGTGTGGTTTACCCCTTTAAGTTATTGGTAACATGCAGAAAAATAAGTGGAGTTAAGCAAGTTAGTGGAACAAGCTAGAATCAATAAGCATACTAGATAGAGAAATAGCATGCTTATATAAACTAAAAACTAAAAACAAATAAACAGAAGCTCTGTAAAGAGTCAAACGACAACAATGATGCAAGCGGTGGCTCAAGGCCCCTCTTATTGAGCACTGGTAGTAATAAGAGTGAAACTTTACCCTCTTGCCAAAGGGCCCCTAGACAATGGTTCTAGGTCCCGATGCAAGGATGTTTTTATCCAAATTTTGCCTCAGTGCAGTCTCTCTCTCTCTCTACTATGTTGGACTGAACTTGTTGGATGGCCAACAATTGAGTCCCCTCTATCTTCAACTCTGGCTCACACACTACTGGTATTTCTTGGGAAATTCTGGTTAGCATAACAATGTTTTCACAAATTCTTCATCTCATGGTGGCCTTATATAGGAGATTTCAAATCCTCCCTTCCCTCTCTTGGTACATAGAGGATGGTGACCCAAGAGAGGGGTATGATTCCTTTGCGTGCTCCAAATATTCCATTGTGTGCTCACATAGTGTCTAAGGAGGCGTTGGTGGTTGTCCTTAGGCAGCTTCAAGTAAGGCATCACTTGTCCTTTTCTTTGTGTGGTCCCGAATAGTGACATTTTTCCACTCCCAAGATTGCACGCATATTGGGAAAAAAGGCGCATGGAAGGCACTCTTCATGAAGGATTATGCGCGCAAATAGCATTTAGGATTAGTTCAAATTTGATTTTCCTCATACCTTAGAGACTTTTAAATACTTTCCAGATTCTGTAATGTCTTCCAGCCCTGTAAATCCATTTTCCTGACATTAATTAATGTCGTCTTCTGCTGTACGATATTCTAGTGTTAACAATCCCCTTATATTTCAGTTGCTATATGCCCTAAGAGAAGAAAATTTCATTCATGACTTCTATTGTGATATTTCCAAGGTTTTAAGTATATGTGATATCACCTATTGACTCACCAATGCAGTCTCTAAAGGGACTAATTGCGTTGCAGTTCCAAATCCTCTTTTCAAGGGTGCACTGCAGTGCACTTCTCAACACTCAAGGGTGCGTTGGTCACCTGGGATCAGAATTCTCATTGTTCCGGGAATCTCCATATGGCCAGTGCCTTCTAGAAGAGTTCATATGTGTCAAACTTCGAATCCAAGTGTCCATCTAACACCTCTGGACTTGGGAACATGTCTTGCCTATTATTAGAAAGTCATTCATTGAGAAACTACCATCAATTTCCCTATAAATTGAGCACTCATCCTAGTGCTAGAAAAGGAAGAAATTTGGTAAAGTTATGATGTTGTATTCTCATTTGATAAGAGAGTAAAAGTACTGATATGCTAATGGTATGATGTTGGATGTGATGAAGCTGGAATGAAGCTGGATCAGGTTGACAACAAATCGGTCCATTGGTTGTAACCTTCCCCTTATACTCTTTAATAAAGATTGTTGTTCATTTTCCCATACATATGTCTCCATTTCTTGTGCAATTTATTACTGAATGATGTATGTATTTCATATCTAATCGATTTAATTTGAGTAAGATAAGTAGATATTTTCATATTGCATGTTCTTTATTGTTCTTTGTTTGTGTTTGCAGGAATCAATCTAGCGACTTAGGTTGGATTGAGAATGACGACAACAACGACAAAAGGAGAAGGAGAAGCGATTCAATCACAAGTAGGCTCTTTCACCATTCTGTATATTTTCTTATTTTATAGAAATTGATAGTAATTTTTTCCTCTGTTGTTCTAAGTGACAAACACCACACTTAGGGAATTTGGTTTATCCATAGATCACAATTCCGCATAACGAATTGGCAACACCACTGGGGAGTATCTTATTATTCCTGGTGCTTTTCCTTTGTTTATCCTCATCAGTAGCATCTAGTTTCAGTTATCAGTCATTTCAATGAAGAAATTACATTAGAAGTCTGTTTTGTTGCTTGGTTTTTCAATCCTTGCTGCACCCAATGCACTATTGGTCAAGACACAGTGCATTGTGGTGCACAGTCTCCCACTCAGGGGTGCTTTGCAATGCACTGTCTCCCCTTAGAGGCTATGTTTCCCCCTTAGCCAACCAAAGTCCATCTAAATTTTTCATTGCTATCATTCTCAGCCACTTGTTTGTTGTATTCTCAAATGTTTGATACCTCTTAATTAAGACCAGTAAACTTTCCTGATTCTTCCTCCTTTGAAAATTAAATTTGTTTAATGTCTCCTTAGTGTTTTTCTTTATCATTAGAAAATTAAATTCAAAGTATTCCATTTCTACATTAGATCAATTTTATTTTCGAAAAGGAAATTGTTGTTTCATTCCTCGTTTACTGTAGGAAAATTGTAGTTCCATTCTTCATTTTCCTAAATGAGAAATTGTTGTTTCAATCCTCGTTTCTCAAATAAGGAAACACTTGTTTGATTTATTTATGCATTTAGTTTCATTTCTTGCATTCACATTAAAGGAAATGAAAATAAAAACATGCATGTGCATATAGTGAATTGTGTGTGTTGCATAGGAACAAGTTAGGAAAGTTGCATTTTAGTTTGTGTTATTTGTTGTTTGCTCAAAAATTGATTTCTCTTTCCCTTAGTAGCTAGGTGTTATGAAACCAGCTCCAAAATTAGAAGAAAAGAGAGATCAACGCCTTATAAATAAGCCACTTCAAGGGGCAACCTCCAATACATTATATAAATGAACAATTCTTGGATGATACAAATGACAAAACCTCCCTTCTATATATAGGAGTCCATGGGGCCATAATGTAATCCTAGCCAACCTAGCAATAATAATGTAAGGGCACAATAATAACAATATGGGGGTTACAAGGGTACAACAATAACAATAAGGGAGTTACACTAACAACAATAAGGGACTATACTAGTAATATAGGAACCTAACATGCTCCTTTCCTTCAAAAAAGTGTTGTCCTCAACGCTTGACTAGATCCAAGCGCTTCTGTATAAAATTCTAATCCTCCCATGTAGAATATTCAGTGGGTAAGTTCTTCCATTTGATGAGATACTCTGAAATTTATCGATTTCGTAGCTGTCGAGTTCTTGTTTCTGTGACTGCTTCAGGTTCCAATATGGTTTTTCCTTCCTCATCAAGTTCTGGAAATATTGTTTGAACTGAAAGTTTGTCCCCTATAACCTTCTTTAAGCATGAAACATGGAAAACTGGATGCACTCACGAAGAAGCGGGAAGCTCCAATTTGTACGCAATAGTACCAATATTTTGCAACACCTTGTATGAACCATAGTACTTTGGCGATAATTTATTATCCTTCTTAGCTTGCTTGAGGGACATTTGTTTGTATGGTTATAGCCGTAAAAATACCCAGTCTCCTACATCAAAACTTCTCTCACTTCGATGTTGATCTACCCATTGTTTCATTTGATTTTGTGCCAAATTTAGCTTATCCTTTAAGAGTTGGAGAACTTCTTGTTGATGCTCGATGTGATCTTCCACTGCTTGAACCCTAGAATTTTCCCTTAAAGAAGGTGTGATGGACAGTGGATGATATCCATAAAGTGCCATAAATGGGGTCATTTTTGCTGCAATAAGGAAGGAAGTATTATACCACCATTAAGCGAGCGGTAACCAATTGGCCCATTGTGCTTTCTTATCAGATACAAAACAACAAAGATATCCTTCCAAACATTTATTCACTATCTCTGTTTGACCATCAGATTGAGGATGATAAGATGAATTATGAGCTAGTTGAGTACCCAAACAAGAAAATAATTTCGCGCAAATATTTCCTGTAAAAATGGGATCTCTGTCACTTACAATAATCTTCAGGTTTCCATGTAGCTTTTGAATTGTTTCCATAAATGCAGTAGCAACTGCACTTGCACTAAATGGATTAGATAATGCACAAAAGTGTGCATACTTGGTAAGTCTATAAACTACCACCATGATGACACTCCTTCCTTCAGACTTAGGTAAACCTGTGATAAAATCCATTGAAATCTCCTCCCAACGTTGACTTGGAATGGATAAAGGTTGTAGAAGACCTAGGGTCTTAACTGTCTCAAATTTATTTTTCTGGCAAACCAAACATTCCGCCAAAAACTTTTGAATATCAGATTTAAGGCTATCCCAAAAAAAATATTTTTTCACCCTGTGGTAAGTTTTTAAAAATCCCGAGTGTCCTCTTAAAGGAGAAGTGTGCAATTCCAAAAGAATCTTTTGTTTTAGTTGGGAATTCTTGCAAATATATAAGTGATCTTTGTACCATAAGGAATCATTTTTCCAACTAAATGTATCAGATGTACTAGGATCTTGCTGCAACTTTTGAATGAGTGCCCACACTTCTTCATCCTTCTTCCATTCATCCCTTGCTTGGATTATCCAATTTGGTTGGATAATAGAAATGGCACAAAGAAATACTTCCACCTCTTCATCCTTTCTTAAGAGTGCATCTGCAACAACATTTAGCTTCCCTTTTTTGTAGATGATTTCAAAGTCATAACCCAACATCTTTGTGACCCATTTTTTCTACTCTTCTGAAGATAGTATTTGTTCCAAAAAGTGTTTAAGACTATCATGATCATTTTTTACCTTGAAGTGTCTTCCCATTAGGTAAGGTCTCCATTTCTTTAGTGTATGTAGTATTACCAACATTTCCTTCTCATAAATAGCATTTTGTAAATACTTTCCTTTGATTGGATGACTTTCAAAAGTAATGGGTCTTCCTTTTGGCATTAAAACAACACCAATTCCATTTCCTGAGGCATCACATTCCACAATAAAGGTTTTTGTGAAGTCTGGCATAGCTAAGACTGGTGCTAGGCACATTGCCTCTTTAAGATGTTCAAAGGCCTTAGTTGCTTCAGGAGTCCATGAAAATGAATCTTTCTTCAATAATGTTGTTAGAGGTGCTGCTATTCTCCCATAATTCTTAACAAACTTTTGATAATACCCTGTTAACCCGAGAAATCTGCGCAACTGCTTTATGGTTGTCGGGACTTTCCATTCCTTAATGGCTTTAATTTTGTTAGGGTCTACCTTAACACCCTCGTGAGATAAAATATGACCCAGATATTCCACCTCCTGTACTCCAAAGAAACATTTGGATGTTTTTACATATAATTGTTTCTCCTCCAATAGTTTGAGCACCCTGTCAACATGTTGAAAATGATCCTTCCAAGACCTGTTGTATATTAGTATATCATCAAAAAATAGTAGCACAAATTTTCTAAGGAAGGGTTTGAAAATGGAATTCATCAAACCTTGAAATGTAGAAGGTGCATTGGTAAGGCCAAAATGCATGACCAAAAATTCACAATGAACCTCATGAGTTTGAAATGTTGTTTTCGAAATATCTTCAGTCTTCATTCTAATTTAATGATATCCTTAACGAAGATCCAACTTGGTAAAATAAATTGCTCCATGTAATTCATCCAATAATTCATCAATCACAAGAATGGGAAATGTATCTTTAATAGTGAGCTTATGGAGCTCCCTATAATCCGGACACATGCGCCATGATCCATCCTTCTTGTGCACCACTACTACCAGAGCAGAGAAAGAACATTGACTAGGTTGAATTATACCAGCCACTAACATTTCTGCAATCATACGCTCAATTTCGCTCTTTTGGACATAAGGATATCTGTAAGGCCTAATGTTTGGAGGAACACTTCCTGGAATCAAATGAATAGCATGATCATGATCACGAATAGGTGGGAGTCCTTTGGGAGTTTCAAACACCTTGGAATGATTGTCCAAGAATTTTTGGAGATTTGGAGAAATAGATGATTTTGATGTTTGAACTTCTAGTGAGCATAATTGTTCAATTACGCCTCGTTGTTCTTTCTTCAGAAGATTTTTCATGACATTAGATCTTATTATATTTCCTGGATTCCCTGCGATACCTGATAATTCGATTTCCTTTCCTTCCGAATAAAATTTCAAGAAATTTTCTTGAAAATTAAAAGCTATCGTCCCCAAAGATTGTAAACATTGTACTCCTAGTAAACATCAGCACCTCCCATTGGGATGGAAAGCATTGGACTATTCAATACATATTCCCCCATGGCTAGCTTCATATTATGGCATTTTCCAGAGAAATTTATAGTTCCTCCATTTGCAACCATGACTTGACATTTTGGTGCTAGGTATAAGAAACAATTCAATTCCTTGGCTACCTTACAATAAATAAATAAAAATTGGGTACGGCCTGTATCAATCAACACTATTACCTTTTTCGTCTTGATATTTCCTTCTATCTTGAGAGTTTGAAGATTGGTAATTCCTGCCAATGCATTACATGATATGGTCGGACTCATTTCTTCTCCTTTTAGGGTTGCTTCCTGGTGTATATCCTCTTCTTTTGAAGTTTCTTGTTCATTTTCTTCCTCCTCTTCACAATCTATGTAAAATAATTTCTTATCAACACACTTATGACCTTTAGTGTATTTGCTATCACAACTGTAGAAAATCCCTTTTGCTCTTTTTTCTTCCAATTGTTGTGGTGTCAAACTTGTAGGTTGTGAAAGTCTAGGAGTAGCAACACTTCCATCTTTATAGACGTGAGTGGTAGGCTTCCTTGTCGCCATAATTTTACATTCAATTTTTCTTGCCAACCTGAATGCCTTCTCCAATGATCAGGTTCCCAAATGCGAAATTCATGTTGTATGTTATCCTTTAAAGTCCCTATGAAGACATCAATCCTGTGTTCCTCTGGAATATCAGTTACCCTTATATTCAATTTTTGGAAGTCCTCAATGTGATCCACCATTTAACCCTTTTGTTTGATATTTATCATTTAGCTAAAGAAGGTGTTGCTCTTTGTATTCTCATAATGTGCTATCATTTCCTCCGTAAAAATTGACCAAGTGACAATTTTTTTACGGGAGCAAAGCCATCAATACCATACAAATGTATTTTGTTGTAAATATAAAGTTGCAATGCGTACCTTTTGTGTGTTTTGCACATTATTGAGATCAAAATATTGCTCCATGTGTAGTATCCATGTTACGGGATCCTTGCCATCAAACTTCCTCATATCCATCTTTGGAAAATGGTGGTTCTTCAATCCAACATAGGGTTTATGAAATCACGATTAACATTTATTTTGTTCTCATCATGAGTTTCCTCTACTATCTTTTCGCCATCAGGAATCATTTCTTGTATCAACTTTGACAAACCTTCCATGTATTCCTTCAAAAATTCTGTTTTTTCTTCCATACCATTATTCAAACCATCCATCCTAGCTTCCACATTTTTCTTCAAAACATCCATTTCAATTTTATTTTTTCTTTGCGAGAGCGAAAGTTGGTGCACTTGCTCTTGTAATTTTGATAAGTCATGTTGCATTTATTCATATTCATGAGCCATAGTAGAGACTTCTGAAGGCTTAATGGGTGTTGAATTCTTTTTAGGAGGAATTTTTGAACCTAATACTGATACCTATTCTACAATATGCCCTTGGAATCAATTAAAATTGATTCTTCAAACAAGACTTATGCAATTTGGGAAAAAAATAAACACATTTTTCTTGCTTTTGAGGAGCTCGATATCGAAATTTAATTATCTTTATGATTTCAAATCTTCAATATCTGAAATTCAACCCTATAATAGCACTCTGAATCTTCTTTCGAATGCTACAAGTTTGACCTGATTTGAATTCTTCAAGACAAAGTTATGCCCAATCTCCCACAATGACCTAATTATGGACTGGCTCAGTAGAGAAAAGTTTTATGAAATGCCACATGTCATTGTTTCCTCCTTAGACTCTAAAATTGATACACAAGAAACTACAGTCCATGTACTTGCAGCCACTTTTTACATAATTCCAATCTGACGCTCAGAGAGAGAGTTATGACGATTTTCCCACGGCCACCTCTTTGAGATGAAATTCAGAAGCCTAAAACAGCCCTAACTTCCAGATATCATATCTCCGAAAATATTGCAAACCAAGATCTGAAATTTGTATAGGAGGTTCAATAGGATTTTGGCTTCAATTTGTAAAAATTTCAGCTTCTGAACCTTTGCAAAAAACAAGTTATAGCGAACATGACACGATGACCTGTTTTAGGTGAAATTTGGGGGCCTAAAAAAAGCCTAACTTCCACAGATCATATCTCTGAAAATATTGCAAACCAAGATCTGAAATTTTTACAAGACGTTCCTCCGGATTTCAGCTTCACTCTGTCAAATTTCAACTTCTGAACCTTCGTAGAAAAAAATTTATAGCGAAAATTCCACGATGACCTGTTTGGAGCAACAAAACCCTAGAATCCAAAGCTCTGATACCAAATGTTATGAAACCAGCTCTAAAAATAGAAGAAAAGAGAGATCAACGGCTTAGAAATAAGCCAATTCGAGGGGGAAACCTCCAATACATTACATAAATGAACAATTCTTGGATGATACAAATGACAAAACCTCCCTTGTATATATAGGAGTCCATGGGGCCGCAATCTAAGGGCCCCATGGACCTAACAATAATAAGGGGAGGGCACAATAATAAAAATATGGGGGTTACAGGGGTACAACAATAACAATAAGGGGGTTACACTAACAACAATAAGGGACTATACTAGTAATATAGGGACCTAACACTAAGATTTTCATTAAAGAAGCTAAATGGAAAAGTTTTCTTATCATTTAGTTTTCATTTTTAGGAATTTCTATCACATCACGCGGTGAACCTCAAAGACAAACTTTTAAACAAGATCAACATAAAATTTACATCAATTTACCTAAGAAAGCATTGGAACATTAACGATAAAATTTAGAAGGTCTAGGCTAGAGATGTGTTCCGACGTCGTTAAACATAGCAGTTGTCGCTAACTTGTCTATAATAAATTCCGAGTGTGATACCTCACTCCACGTACGTAAGTATATCAGAGCTCGTCCACGTACCTTCGGGTATATAGGGTGGTGTTCTAGTACGAAAAGTATAAGGGGGTGCTCTCACTATGCGGTTTCATGTTAGACAACGCTAATACGAACTTAGGCCTCCATGTACCTTCGGGTATATTTGGGAGGAAAATTTTAGGTTGCTATCCATCCATAGGTAAATGAGCCAGCTGCCTTGTAATTTGTGATACACCAAACATAGCATTCGGGGAGATTTCCTGCCCGTACTTCTTGGGTCGCTAGGAGGTATTATGCAGTTCACAATTACTTGGTAAACTTTTTGCCTAGAATTACCCTTTTTTTTCATAAAATAAATCAATCATCATGGAAGAAGAGCATCCCTTTCCACGTTGTTCGCGTAGAATATCACTTAAACCACCTTTACCACTGGAAGCCATTTCTAGTCGGTGAAGGCGACATTGTTATAAAATTATATATTACATAGCAATGCAACACATAAAATATGTGGAAAACACAAGCACATAAAACCAGAGAGACACAGATATACGTGGTTCACCCAGTTTGGGCTACGTCCACCCCAAATAGCCAATCCTTACTTTCTATTATCTAGAAAAATGAAGAGACACAACCTACAATAGATCTGTTGTAATATCCTTTGTTCTCTCTCACAATCTCCCTATCTGTTTCTCGCTCTGAGAATACACATCTCATACAAGCGAGGGGTTGCCTTCTAGGGCAAAAAATAGTAAACTAAACATAACTTCTACCGTTAGATCATCCACCTAATGAACGGCCCAGATTGACTAGAAATTACTATACTTTTACAAGGAAATTTTACATCTGTTTTTAGCTTCGGGGGCGCTGCCCCCGAAACCCCCCGCCAGGGGGGGTTTCCATAAACCGCAGCCCCCCCCCCCCCCAAATGGACCCCCCAAGCAGCGTACAATTACGGGCAGCGTTGCCGGCCCATTAAGGTACAGGGGTCCAATGCTATGATACAAAATAAACAAGATAATCAGGCTCCATACCCAACAATCTCCCACTTAGAGACTGATTGTAGCAACTCCATCGCTGCTTCATTTGTTGGAAAATGACTCCACTTTGGACCTGGTTGTTTCTCATCTTCATCATCATACTTGAAGACCAATTTAAATTGAGCATATTCTCAATTTATCCCTGGTTAAAACTTTTGTTAGCATATCAACAGGATTCTGGCTAGTATGTATCTTTTCCAACTTCAACTGTCCATCTTCCAACATTGACCGTATGAAATGGCACTTGAGCTGTATGTGTTTAGTCCTGGAATGAAATGCTGAGTTCTTTGCAAGATTAATGGCACTTTGGCTATCACTGTATAACGTGCCCATGTCATGCTTCTTACCCAATTCATCCATAAACCTTTGTAACCAAATCATTTCCTTACTAGCCTCTGTAGCAGCAACATACTCTATTTCTGTTGTTGAAAGTGCAACAGCACTTTGAATTTTTGAAACCCAACTGACAGTTGTTCCACCTACAGTAAATACATATCCTGTAGTGCTCCTCCTATTATCTCTGTCACCTGCCATATCTGCATCAACATATCCCTATAGAGCAATGTTTGAACCACCAAAGCATAATGCTTGATTTGTGGTACCTTTCAAATATCTAAGAATCCATTTCCTTGCCATCCAATGTTCTTTTCCTGGATTGTTCATGTACCTACTTACAACTCCCATTGCATGTGCAATATCAGGCCTTGTGCAGACCATTGCATACATTAAGCTTCCAACTGTTGATGCATATAGAAATTTAGACATATAGTCCATTTCTTCTTAGGTCTTGGGGCACATCTCCTTACTAAGTTTGAAATGGCTAGAAAAAGGTGTACTAACTAGTTTTGCATTCTGCATATTAAATATTTTCAGCACCTTTTGTATGTACTCATTATGAGATAGTGTTAATTTGCGATTTTTCTTGTCTCTAGTTATTCTCATACCAAGGATTTGTTTTGCAGGTCCCAATCCTTCATTGCAAAGGAATTTGCCAATTTTCTTTTGAGCACATTTATTTCCTGCATGTTAGACCCTGCAAAAAGCACGTCATCTACATACAATAGCAATATAATATAGTTGTCATCATTTTGCTTTTTCATATAAACACAATGATCAGAGTCACATCTAGTATAACCTTGTTCAGACATAAACCTGTCAAATTTTAGATACCACTGCCTTGGAGCCTATTTTAAGCCGTACAAGCTCTTCTTTAACCTATACACTAATTTTTCTTTCCCTATGACCTCATATCCTTCCGGTTGCTCCATATAGATAACTTCTTCCAAATATCCATGGAGAAATGATGTATTTACATCTAACTGTTCAAGATGTAAATCTTCCACTGCTACAAGACTTAGAATAGTTATGATTGAATTCATCTTAACAACAGGAGAAAATATTTCATCAAAATCAATACCTTTCTTTTGTGCAAACCCCTTCACCACAAGTCTAGCTTTGTACCTCTGTTTTCCTCCATCTTCTTCCTTCAGCCTGTAAACCCATTTATTCTGCAATGTAGTTTTACCCGCAGGCAACCTGACTAAGTCCCAAGTCTGGTTATGCATTAAGGAGTCCATCTCTTCTTCCATGGCTAGCTCCCACTTCTTCCTACTTTCAACCTGCATTGCTTCTTCATAACATTCAGGTTCACCAGAATCAATCAACAATAAATAATATAATGAAGGAGAGTATCGTTCAGGGGGTCTACTTATCCTGGTAGATCTTCTAACACCACTTTCAGGTGTTTGAGGTGCCTGTTGCTGTTGTGGTGGTTGTTGTTGTTGTGGTTGTTGATTATTATTATTTTCAGGCACCTTTACTTTTTCAGTTATCTCATCAAGAACTGTGTATTCCTTGCTTTCTTTTTCCTGTTTCTTTTCCTGCAACTGATTCTTATACAAGACCTTTTCATTGAATATTACATCTCTGCTCCTAATGATTTTGTGATTTTCATAATCATATAAGCGATAACAAAAATCATTAACACCATATCCAATAAAGGTACATTTCTTTGATTTTGCCTCAAGCTTTGTTCTGTTTTCTTTATTAATATGGACAAAGGCCTCACAACCAAAAGGCTTTAAAAAAGTGTAGTAAACATTTTTACATGTCCATGCTTCCTCTAGAATACCACCATCCAAGGAACTTGAAGGCCCTTTGTTTATTAGATAAACATATTAGATAAACAACAGTATCTACAGCATCTGCCCAAAATTGTAAAGGCAATCTTGCATGTAATCTCATGCACCATGCACGCTCCATGATTTTTATGTTCATCCTTTCTGACACACCATTATCTTGTGGTGTTCTTGGAACTGTCTTCTCTCTGTGAATTCCATGCTCTGAACAGTACCTATCAAACACTTTGCTACAATATTCACCTCCATTGTTTGATCTGAGACACTTCAACTTCTTTCCTGTCTCAATCTCAACCAAAGCTTTCCATTTCTTGAAAGTATCAAATACATCAGATTTATTCTGAATACAATAAATCCAAGTTTTTCTAGTTGCATCATCAATAAAAGTAACATAATAATGAGAGCCACTGAGAGATGATACCTGAGCAGGTCCCCATACATCTGTATGCACAAGCTCCAATTTTTTGCTCTTCTTTTCTTTCCCAACTCTGAGAAATATGACTCTCTTTTGTTTTCCATAAATGCAATTCTCACAGAAATCCAAATCAACATTCTTCAATCCTGGCAGCAAATTTCTTGAGTGAAGAATCTTCATTCCCTTCTCACTCATGTGTCCGAGCCTATGATTCCATAATGCTGCATCTGCTCCTTTGGAAGTTAAAGCATTAACAGAGTTAGAAATACCATTGCATAAATACAATGTACCAACCTTTTTGCCTTTTCCTATTACCAGGGCTCCTTTGGTGACCTTCCATGTTTTATCTGTGAAATTTGTCACACAACCTTCACCGCCTAACTGCCCTATTGAAATCAGATTTTTCTTCAGATCTGGAACATGCGTTACCTCCTTTAGTAGCCATTGGTTTCCATTCTGTTGTTTTACAAGAACTTTACCCATTCCAACAATTTTACAGGGTTTATCATCACCCAAACGAACTTGTCCAAAATCTTCTTGAACATAGTCATGAAAATATTTCTTATCAGGTGTGGCATGGAATGAGGCCCCTAAATCTACCACCCAGGAATCAGTAACATTTTCAAAAGAAAGAATCAAAGCACCTTGTAACACATCACCTGTCACATTTGCTTCATGATTGTTTTCTTATTGTGCGTCTCCTTCTTTTCCCTTTCTAGATCTACAGTTTTTCTTTAGGTGTCCTTTCTTTCCGCATTTCTAGCACACTATCCCCGATCTAGACTTGGATCTGCCTTTCCTTGATTTACTGCGATATCCCCAGCTCTTTCCTCTTTCTATTTTTCTTCCCCGGGACTCTGCACTCAAAGCATTACCCGATGTCTCACCGGAGCTTTTCCATCACATTTCCTCGCTAAGGATAGCACCAACAAATATTAGACATTGGGTTCAACGCTCCCTGTGTGTTTCACGACATGGACTAACCGCCTCTCGTGGATCCTAACTCTGGCGATTGTAGCGAAGACTAAAGCCTACGGATTTTGGTCTAACGACAATCGTGATTCCAACAAGTGGTATCAGAGCGACAGGTCTCGAGTTCAAAACTCACTCAGCTCGCGTTGGGGGGGAGATTGTTGGACATTGGGTTCAATGCTCCCCGTGTGTTTCGCGACATGGACTAACCGCCTCTCGTGGATCCTAACTCTGGCAATTGTAGTGGAGACTAAAGCCTGCGGGTTTTGGTCTAACAGCAATCGTGATTCCAACAACAACATCATCAAACTTTAAAGTACTAGATCCAGAGATGGAGTTATTAATGGCCATAACTAAATCACTCCAACTTTCTAGTAATGAGCACAGAAATAAAAGAGCCCTAACTTTATCATCAAATTTTACCCCTACAGAACTTAACTGACTAGTAACTGTATTAAAATCATTTAAATGGTCTGCAACAGATCCACCTTTCGACATCTTAATATTAAATAAATGTTTCATAAGAAATACCTTATTTAAGGCCAAGGGTTTTTCATATAGTTTTGCCAATGCCTTCATCAAACCCTCTGTTGTTGTTTCCTTCAAAATATTGAAGGCTACCGAAGCCGCGAGGCACAACCATACTGTTCCAAGTGCCTTTCTATCGAGAATCTCCCATTCTTCGTTTGTCATAGTCATCAGCTTCTTTGTTTTTCCACTCAATGGTAGGTACATATCTTTCTGATACAGATAATCTTCTATTTGCATCTTCCATAGCGGGAAGTTTTGGCCGTTAAATTTCTCGACCCTAAACTTACCATCTTCCGCCATTGCTCCCACTCGAACCAGGAACCCTTCTTTCCTGCGATTTTATTAGCCAAATAGACCTTTGGCTCTGATACCAGTTGTTAGAAAATTATATATATTACAGAGCAATGCAACACATAAAATATGCGGAAAACACAAGCACACAAAACACATAAAACCAGAGAGACACAGATATATGTGGTTCACCCAGTTTGGGCTATGTCCACCCCGAACAACCAGTTCTTCCTTTCTATTATACAACAATATGAAGAGACACAACCTACAACAGATCCGTTGCAATATCCTATGTTCTCTTTCACAGTCTCCCTATCTGTTTCTCGCTTTGAGAATACACATACAATACATAGTCATAATACAATACCCTCATACAAGCGAGGGGTTGCCTTTGAGGGAAAAAAACCCTAAACTAAACATAAATTCAACCATCATATCATCCACCTAATGAACGGCCCAGATTGACTAGAAATTACTATACTTTTACAAGGCAAATTTACATTTGTTTTTAGCTTCGGGGGCGCTGCCCCCGAAACCCCCCCCTAGGGGGGGCTCCATAAATCGCAGCTACCCCCCAGGCAGTGTACAAATTCTGCCCCATTAAGGTACAGGGGTCCAACGCTGTGATACAAAATAAACAAGATAATCAGGCTCCACACCCAACAGACATCGTTCTACTGAAACAAGTATAATCAGTACCTCTGGTGAGACATCATCCTCACATATACCAGAGACGTCTCGAGTTGTTTCTAAAAATTTTGGTTCATTTACTGTTGTCAATACGAATTCCTCACAGCTACCTATGTTCACGATCCATCCAATCAGTGGGACCATACCTCCCAAACCCGACGTTGTTCAACTAGAAGATGATCTGGATCCTGTCGTTCTTTTACCAGAACATCTAGGTCCTGAAAATCGAACAACCAAATTTTGTTCCTCTATTGGCTGCTCCATAATCGATTAGAGCCATTGAGTCTCCCATATCATGCCGTCAACCACCCCGAAATATACTATGGGCTTGACAGCGAAATACCTCCACCTGGTTTGATTTCGGTTGAAGAAATACCACAAGATGAAACACCTTCGACTCCAACTCATTTTGGATCAGAAATTTATCTTTACAATACTTTTGCTCAATCACCTCACACTTCTTTCTTTGATCTTGTGTCATTTCAAGTTCCCGTAGATCCTGTAGGGTATACATTGGGTCTTATGAACATGGATGAGACAACATCTTCGGTTGTACCATCTATTCCAGTTGCAACAGCACCTGCTCTTGCTACCTCGTCGATGTTTACCACATCACCAGAGTCACATCTATATGGTGGCCCTTCCGTCCCACCTGGTTACCAATATTTATCTGGAACCTTCTCTATTGCATCCTCAAACCCATGGACTTCACCAATGTCATCATTGTGTATTCTATGTGGTACATATATAATGAGTACTGAACGACTTGATCCTTTATATACATCTTCAGTTCAATATCAAGTTGGTTCATCTGGGTATATTCCATCCAATACAATCTCAACTGGACTCCCGTCATTTGGAGAACAATATATTCCATCTTATTATACTCCTCATGCTAGGGGGAAACCTATGATCACCCATTTTGACAGTACTCTATCGTTATATGGTCATCCAAATGTTGGAAATACTGTTTGTCAGTGGCATCCCACTCTACCCATCCAACCACAAATGGTTGTGCAACCATATCAACCGGTTCAACCTATTGCACCCACATCTACTCCACTTGTTAATACATCTTTACCCATGTTACTGGCTCAAAGTTTTGTACCTCAACCGTCTCAGGCGGGTCCTTCAACCCAATACCCTCAAGTATTGGGCCCTTAGACTCCAACTCCTTCAATTGGTTTACAACAACCACTTGTATCCAGAATTATTTATTCATAAACTCGATTACCCTATTATGGGATGTCACATGCACAACCGGGTTTTACCTATTCACAACCGAATCCAAGCTATTCTAGTTAGGGTTATAATATTTGGTGGACAAACACCTTGGTAGCCACAAGCGCAAATGAAACGACCTTCATTACAACAACAAGTAGCTTATCCAGGTTTTGGTCAACAAAATCCTCAAGTGTTTGCTTATAAAAACACCCCTATCTGGGTTACCAATAACAAATTCCTTATGCTGGTGCTCAAAGGCCTGTTTCCCAAGCAATTCCATCATACCCTGGCTATGCTCAACCTGACCTCAATAAAAAGTTTTCCTTTGTTGCAACTTTATAATTACTTGATTTAAACCAGCTTACAAATGATCCAATTAACTATGCTCCTTGGTGGTCGGTGATACCACATAAATTACCCTTAGATATTCCTAAGTTTAATGGAAACCCTGGACAAGACCTGTCGACGCATGTTATGACTTATCATTTGTGGTGTTCATCCAAGTCCTTAAATGATGACTCTGTTCGACTACGTCTTTTCAGCGTATGGTCACTCGTCTGGTCGTGAAGTGCTACATTGAGTTACCACGAGCTTCATTTGATAATTTCACTGCTTTAGCTACTACCTTTCTGACCCACTTTCAGTTATCCATACGATATGAAATTGGAATGGAACTCTTGACCAATTTTAAACAGACTAATGCTACTCCCATTTCTTATCATATTCATGAGTGGCGTCGTCCTCGTAGAATAGTCAAGACATTTGATCATGATCAACTCCTTGCTAAGTGGTTCTTTAAGTCCCTGTTACCATCTATAACCGAGGATGTGGCTAAGGGTGGCATTGTCACTAAAGAGCAGGTCATTGCTCATGCCCAGTACTTAGACTTAATTTATACTCAGTCTCACACACTCTATGAGAAAATTCCCAACGCGACGCGATCTAATTTTATTGTTCCTCCTCCATCTAAGGACTCTCATGCCGACGACGGTATGATCGGTACTGCAAGCACACATCACTCTACTGCATCTGATCCTACACCTTCTTTAGAAATTCATGTCGTGTCATCTTAGAAAGACAAAAGTGACAAGAAACCCGGAAGTAATAAAAAGGGGAAATCAAAGGAAAAGAAAACTTCAACCCTGCAGGAACAATCATCTGATCAATAAACTGGAAATCGAAAACCTCGTTACCCTTGCATAATTTGTAATGAGGAGCACTAAGTTAGAAACTATCCTCATCGCGCCGAAGTCTCAAAATTTATTAAGACCTCACATGCATTCGTTGTGTTGATAGATCCATTTCCAAATCCAGACAAAAATTTGGTTGCTACGGATCCATGTTCTAGTTCCCAAATGCTTATGCTATCTATCACGAAGCCAACAACTGATGTTTTGATTTCAACGTGAAATAAGGATTATGGTATTCAGGCTGTTGATCAACCTACTACCTCAACCACGAATCCGTCTACGGAATCTATTCTGCCAACAGTTATTCCTGAGTTCACAATAAAGCCACCAAAGGGAGTCGTCCATAAGTCGACATTCAATCCTCGAGCCCGAGCTACTCAAAATTATAATATAGTTGAAGATTTTGATCAATCCCCTTCTGCTATGTCGACGCTTGAGGTACTTCAAAATTGTCCCTCCCAGAAACAAGCTTTGTTTTCAGAAATTTGTGGAATCGATCTGACAAATTCCAATCTTGTAGTCTTTAATCATATTGGCTATGTGCTGCAATTACCAGCAAAATTGGCATTCTCCATCCAAGTAAATGTTCTCAATCACCTATTTCATCATACTATTATTGATTAGGGAGCATCTACCTGCATTATGTCTCTAAAATGTTGGAAGTCACTTGCCTCTCCATGCCTATCTCAATCTCCTACGACGTTGAAAGCTTTTGACGGTCGTACATATAAGCCTTGCGGTATCATCAATAACCTGCATGTCGAACTAGGGGGAAAAACAGTAAATTTTGAAGTTGAGGTTGTTGACAGACCCCTTTACTACAACATTTTACTCGGAAGGCCATGGGTATATGCTATGACTGCGATCGATTCTACATATTTTAAAATGATCGTCTTTCCTCATAAAGGTGTTATCAGAGTCATCAATCAACTCTCCTTCTTTGCCTCTAGTTCCCAGGTAACTAGAAGCGTTCTGTTAGTTCACGCACCCCAACTATCACTTCAAAACATTAGTGTAGGAATCTTAAAGGATTCTTCCCTAATGGGAACCTTTGCATTATCACCACTTGCGAAGTCGGCAAAAATTGCAAGTATAGAGACCTGCTACATTATATCTTCCACTCCATCTCGCTTAAGGAAGATTACGGGTGATTCTAAATTTGTTACGTTGGATTAATTTATGTTGCCCAGCCCAATTGAGTTGGCATAGAAATCAATCTACATGGCTTGGGTGGAAAATATGAAATCATCGTCACCGATCATTTGGGTCGATCGTTCATTAGATTTTGGTACTCCATCTAATCCTTTTTCATCCACTTTCTTGACTGATGAGTGCATTGTGGAATCCATGATGCCAGAAGGAGAACCATGGGGAGATCATCATCAACGTTCCCGTCTTCAGGATTACGAAGAAGATAACCTTATTGAACTATGTCACCCATCGATCAAAAATTTCTTTTCTAATTATTTTCACATTAATGCAATCAAATCCGAGCGAAACTTATCAAATATTGAGGAAACCATTTCTATCGATATTTCAACCAAACCCGGCATTGTTGAAAACATTCATGTCGAAGTGTCTTGTTCTCCATTAGAACTCGAAACTTATCACTCTCTCTTTCGTGAATTATGTGATATATTTGCTTAGTCTTACAAGGAAATGTGAGACATAGATACTAGTATCGTTGAACACTTTATTAAAATGTACCCTGATGTCAAACCGATACGTCAACACCTTCATCATGTTCATCCGAAGAAGGTCGCTGCCATTAAAGAAGAATTTGAAAAACCTTTTGCGTGCTGGTTTCATTTACCCTATTCCACTAACTGATTGGGTTTCCAAAATTATTCTTGTCATGAAGAAACAAGAGATAATCAGAGTATGCATCGATTATCGGGATGTCAATCTTGCTTGTCCAAAAGACAACTATCCTACTCCCTTTATTGACCAGATTATTGACGATTATGCTGGATGTGAAATCTTTTCATTCATGGATGGATTTTCTGGCTACATTCAAATCAATGTCCACCCAAAGGATCAATAGAATACATCATTCATCTGTCCCTGGGGCACATTCGCTTATCATAAACTCACATTTCGTTTAAACAACATTGGGGCAACATTTCAAAGAGCAATGGATTATGCTTTCAATGACATCAAGCACATTGTTCAACCTTATCTAGATTATTTACTCACGCATTCACGAAACCAGATTGATCACCCGATGCATTTGAGAGCTGTCTTTCTATGCTATCGACACTACAAAATATGTCTCAATCTACATAAATGTGTGTTTTGTGTTGGTTCTGGTCATTTGCTGGGATTCGTCATCTTAAAAGAAGGAATTTGAATCGACCCACTAAAGGTCCAGGCCATTCTTGATTTTTCTGCACCATCAAATTTGCTTCAGTTACAAAAAATTCAAGGAAAGGTTAACTTCCTAAGGAGGTTCATACCCAACCACGCTGAAATGGCCAAAGGATTTACTCAACTCTTAAAAAATGGGATTCCCTTCCATTGGGATAAGGTTGTGCAAGCTTCTTTTGATGATGTCAAGGATACACTTCTCCGAGCGTCATTAATGTATCCCCCCAATTATCAGAGTGATTATTTCTTATATATCATCGCGGTTGATACGACCATCGCTATGGTATTGGTCCAAGTAGAAGATGGGATAAAACATCCGATATATTATTTGAGTTGTAATCTCAATGATACGAAAGTGAAGTATTCATATGTAGAAAATATTGCCTTAGCAGTCGTTCAAGTTGTCCAAATATTTTTCCATTATATCATGTTTTGGAAGACCATTATCATTTCGGATTGCAACCCCATGACTTACATTCTGTCATGTCAATTGCTGGGGGGAAATATTTAGAATGGATTGTAATTTTACAAGAATTTGATTTGGAATTCATCAAATCCAAGTCAAATAAGTCTTTAGTTTTGGTTGAGCTTCTCTGCGACTTTCCCTCTGATAGTACTGCTACTACATCACAACCATCAATCCCTGATGAGTTTCTATTTCTGATCGGATCATATGATCCTTGGTATGGGGATTTTATCATTTATCTCCAAACCCAAACTTTTCGGCCTGATATCGCTCGCTCTCAACAGCGATGTATTCAATACCAAGCCAAAGATTATCTGATCATTAGTGATACACTTTATCGTCATGGTATCGATGCAATTTAAGGAGGTGCCTCACTCATGAGGAGGTTGAGAAGGTTTTAAATGATTTTCATGCTAGGGCTTGTGGTGGGAACTTGTCTGGATACGCTATCGCACAAAAGATACTCTCCGCCAGTTACTTTTGGCCAACCATATTTCGCGATTGCATCCTCGCGGTCAGAAGTTGTCATACGTGCCAGATATTTGAACGTAAAATCCATAAATCGCCAACGATGATGCATCATGTTATCGCTGTGGGACCATTCTCAAAATGGGGCATTGACTTCATGACTTGCAACCCTCGTTCGTTCAGGTGGCATGGTTATATTATTGTCGTAGTAGACTACTTTACCAAGTGGGCCAAAGCAATGCCTACATTCAATAACACAGGAAAACAACTGCATTATTCTTTTTCAATCATGTCATCTCAAGGTTTGGTGTTCCACAGGCTATAGTCACAAATCATGGTAAGCATTTCTGCAATCATATGATGAATTAGTTGACTGCCAAATTAGGATTGTCCCATGATATTTCTACTCCTTATTATCAACAATCCAATGGAAAATTTGAGGCTATTAACAAGATTCTTAAATGAATGCTTCAACGAATGATAGGAGTTCATAAACGAAATTGGCATTTGATCTTGTACTCAGCTTTGTGAGCATACTGAACCTTGGTGAGAAATGTAAGCAGATTTACCCCCTTTCAATTGGTGTATGGTCTGGAAGCTATCTTGCCTATCCAATGTGAAATACCATCATTAAAACTCGTTGTTGACTTGTTACCTGACACCTTTATTGAAGAAGCGTGTCCTTTTAACCTCATCCATCTTGATGAAACGTGTCGTGAAGCCGCATTGGCCAACGAAGCGAATAAGAGACGTATAAAGGTGCAATGTGACAAGCATGTCTAGCCTCGCATCTTCTCAGAGGGTGACCTGGTCTTACATTATGATCAGGAAGATGATGTAATAGGTACAGGAAAATTTGAGTTGTTATGGCATGGCCCCTATATTCTCAAAAGATTTCTTTGTAAGGGTGCCTACGAGTTGGTAGATTATGATGGAATTCTATTGGCGCAGCCCCAAAATGGGTTGTATCTCAAACATTACTATGCTTAAACAAGAGCGTAGTAAATTGTTGTATTATATTGTATATATGCTTTTGATTTGCATTTACTATCTTAGTTTGTTTTTCTAGAGTTTTCTTGAAGTTAGTAATCTGCTTTACATTTCATCACAGATGTATGAATATTTGGAACCATTCATTGGGTATGTTGATGGTGCTAGTCGTAGTACGCAGAATCTATCCTCTGCAGCGTGGGCCATTTTCGCTTCGAACGGCGAGTTAGTGATTTTCAAGGATTTGCATCGGTCGATCTACAAACAATGTCGTTGAGTATAGAGCATTGATCAAACTTCTCTCTTATGCCATTTCATTTGGTATTAACCGCGTCATCATTAGGTTAGACTCACAACTTGTGGTACTGCAACTTACTAGTGTTTATATTGTCATAAATCCAACACTACATCGTATATTCCTAAGAGTTCAACTTTTGGAAAGACATTTTGATTTCATTCAATATCAACACATTTCCAGAAAATTGAACACATTATCTGATGTCTTAGCGAATTATGTTATAAACAGACATTTTCAACACATGTAAAGACATATTTTCAATTCACATCACATAATTGAATAGGATTGCGCAATAAACATAGGAAAAGATTAAAAACAAATAGATAAATATTTATAGGTTTTTAAAAAGTTTATGCCCAAGACACATTGGTCATCTGACCTCAAAATGTATGTAAAATTTCCAAGTAAACTAGTGATGCTCGTGATAACAAGTTATTGATCTAGATATCCTACGCGATAACCGCATCCAATGGTCAAGAAAGTCAATAGTGTGGCGCTGCAGTCTCATGGGTAACTCTTCGATCCAGCAATCTAGAATTCTGAGATTCAATCCCTCTATGTGTTGTTGTAGCTCAACAAGAGTCATTGTCATATCCAAATCCTGAAGGACTACTCTCTCGACATCCCTCTCTGCTAGCTCATCTGCTCTTTGCTCTGGTTGATCCACTAGTCGAACTCGACCTACATCTGCATACATAAAAACTTTAGTTTAGTCTTGGGAAACATAAAAATACAAAAACATGTATAAACCTTAGAAAAATAAAAAAACATGGTCAAAACATTCTTACCAATTGCACCCCATTGAGCGTTGTCTGGTAGAACCAAGTGTGGATCTCCACGGAAGTCTACACCTGCATATTCATAATCATCGTTGGCGGCCATCTGTCATCTGAACTAGGTGAAGAATGCAGTCAAGAATACAATGTTTGATTGACCAACATGTCTAGACATCAATTCTACCCATCTCTGCATCCTTGTATCTCTAGGGCCATATATACCCAGTGTAACATGTTGGGGCTACATCATTGGAATCCACTTTAAGGCAAAGGAAATCAGGATCGAGCCATAGTTGAAATTATTCTTCCTTCCTCCCTTTTCCTTGGTTAGTTGTTCTTTCATCTGAAAGAGGACAACTTCAGCTCAATTAAATATTGTTGATTCCAAACACTCTAGTGCATACTGCATGTATGATCTGTTTGCCACATGTTGTGTAGCGGAACCGCAATTTTTGCGATAGTGAATAAGATGGTCCTCAAAGGAAAATCACATACATCATGGATGTTTATTTTCCCGTCCTTACTAGGTTCAGTCCCTGGATTGCAATACTGCAATATGTAATCTCTCACTGACTCTCCTCCAAGAGCAGACCCTTAAAGAGAAATGGGTGGACCTCGCCTCGATAATATTGTGAGAAAACAAATGTCCTCCACTAATATTGGGACCACTTTGTCCCCAATGTGAAAATCCTGTATCGCCGAATCCCATGAATGAATAAGGAACTCCAATAGTTCCCTTTGTTGCCTCATACCCGGCAATTTGAAGTACTTTAGCAACTCGCAAACTCTGAGGGCTCTTGCAGTACTTGGATCGTTTAGGGAAATCATGTTCTCTTTCCCTCCATATAATCATCATTTTGATTTGAGCAATACCAAAAACACAATCATAAGACTCATTAGGATCCTTTTCATGCAAAAAACTAGGGAAATTTTGGGCACACATCAAGAAACAAAAATGGAAATTGCGCCCAACCCACCACAGGTCAAGGGACAATGCGTTGCATATGAACCTGGCCATCAACTCCAATGTACCGCAATGCACCTTTCGACATTCAAGGGTGTGTTTCCCTCTGAGCGAAGTATATTTACCATAAAGGGCTCAAAACCCTAAAAATTTGCAATGAAATGAAACATAAATTCTACTAAAGGAAAGAGAAAGTTCACAGCTCCAACCTAGATCGAACAATGAGGAAAATCATCCACATAATCTGTCGCAATCAACTACTAAAGTTCGGGGGCAAAAACTGGTTCACATCTCCAAATTTCAAATGGTAACTTTCAAATGGTAAAAACTCTTTTAATTAGTCAATTTGATTATTTCAAATCATATTTAATGCTGTGACTATGGTTTTTATTCATTTTTTGCTATGAAACAGGTACTTTTAATCCGTTTGATGGTGTTATGAATAGGTTTTACAGCTGATACAGCAGATTAGTCGTGCACACTTACTCAAGAATGATATGACCACAAAGCATACTTTTATCCTTATTTTTCGAGCTTTGATAAAAATGAAAAAGGACTTGAAGTGCACTTTTATCTCTTTTTCGAGCTTCGATAACGGCGAAAAAAGAACCCTTCGAGTCTTATTTTATCTCTTTTCAGATTTTAATAATGTGAAAATATTTCCGAGCACTTGTCTTTTCGAGCTCGTAAAAGTAAATGAAATGACATCTACTCAGTATAAGTTTAAACCTTTTTCGAACTGAGATATATTATTAACAAAAAATGAAAACCTTAGTCGAACATGGCTAGGAGGTTCTCTCGGGTATCATTTTACACTTTTTCGGACCTGAGCGAAATATTTACGAAAAAGGACTCATGGAGTTTTCTTTTGTCCTCTTTTTCATACTCTCTAAACATGAAAAAGGATCGGGTTGTCATTGTCGTTAGGCTCGTTAAAACATAAAATAGCAACAGGCTTGTCAATCATGGCAATAATCGAGTTTCATTTATTGCTAGACCCGTTAAATTATTAAATAGCAATGCATTCACCCGAAGGGTTGAATTATAGATCAAGCATATGTTATCCTCCTCAAGCTTGTTAAAAAATAAAGAGGTATTGGTCGACAAATGACCAGGGAAATTTTGAGAAAGAGAACAAAACACTTTATGGTAGCAGGTCACTCTTGAACATGACACTTTCACTCCATCATCGTGAATTTTTGGTTGGGTAATCTTCTTGACGGTTCATTCATACCTATGGTTCATCATACCTTCACTTCGGTTTTGGGTCAATTTTTCCAACTCATCTTAGTGTCGCCAATATGTTCAAGAGAAGTCATCCAATGAATACTCATCCTTCTGTAATACTCATAAACCTTCAGTTTCATGACAATCATCCTTGAACATTGCTATATCAAGGCATATTTTGTCTCTGAAACCAGTAACTCTCATTTTGCGATAAAGTGGCTTCCTATTGACTTCAGCTCATCATCCAGGAAGTTTACTTAGAAACATCATCTTCTAGTACCCTAAGGCTTGTTACATCATCGAAAAGTTTCTCAATTCTGGACCTTTGACCGAAAGATTTTGTTTGGCATTCCACATAAAATAATCTATTCACACCTTACAAATAAAACTGCAGTACCTTGAGAGCCATTAACATCAATGGTGGTTCTCTCGTGTTTGTTAACATCTTACATCATTGGCTGCTAATCAAACGATGTCTTCCCATGTTCGACTACAAATCATATATTCGCATGGTTCGACTTGTACATGAACGATCGAGTGAACGAGATAAGAAGACCCCTGATCTATTTTCATCCATCTGGGTTGCAATTTCAAGATTGTTGTACACATCATCTGTACAATGACTCTACATACAAATTGTCATCCAAACATGGGCCTATATCTGTAGGCATGTCTGTATTAGGAAACATTCCAATGTATATGACTTTCTGAACAATGTACATGTTATTAGATATTTTATGTGTTGAGCATGGGAATGCCTCCCTCAGCAATTCATGATCAAGATGAAAACTATCATGATGTAATGTATTGTAAAGATTGATGCAGGTCACCGTCCACTTCAGTTCCACCTCATCACATCGTAAAGCATCTCATCCAAATTCTAATATTATTTTGACTTCTTGCTTTAGGGCGAAACTGTGATAGGAAATTTGGGCATCATCCCCCATGACCTGGTCAAACTCAACATCATCCCCAAGACCAATGAAATAGGGTCTATCATAACCTTATATTTCAGTTGCTATATGCCCTAAGAGAAGAAAATTTCATTCATGACTTCTATTGTGAGATTTCCAAGGTTTGAAGTATATGTTATATCGCCTATTAACTCACCAATGCAGTCTCTAAAGGGACTAACTGCGTTGTGGTGCCAAATCCTCCATTCAAGGGTGCACTGCAGTGCACTTCTCGACACTCAAGAGTGTTTTGGTCACCTAGGAGTAGAATTCTCATTGTTTCGTGAATATCCACATGGCCAGTGCCTTCTAGAAGAGTCCATATGTGTCAAACTTCAAATCCAAGTGTCCATATAACACCTCTGAACTTGGGAACATGTCTTTCCTATTATTAGAAATACTTTCATTGAGAAACTACCATCAACTTCCCTATAAATTGAGCACTCATCCTAGTGCTAGAAAAGGAAGAATTTTGGTAAAGTTATGTTGTTGGATTCTCATTTGATAAGAGAGTGAAAAAATTGATATGTTGCTGGCATGAGGTTGGATGTGATGAGGCTGGAATGAAGCTGGAGCAGGTTGACAACAAATCAGTCCATTGGTTGTAACCTTCCCCTTATACTCTTTCATAAAGATTGTTATTTATTTTCCCATACATATGTCTCCATTACTTGTGCAATGTATTCTTGAATGATGTATGTGTTTCATATCCAATCGATATGATTTGAGTAAGATAAGTAGATATATGTATATTGCAGGTTGTTTGTTTTTCTCTGTTTGTGTTTGCAGGAATCAATCTAGCGACTTGGGCTGGATTGAGAGCGACGAAAACAATGATAGAAGGAGAAGGAGAAACGATTCAATCACAAGTAGGCTCTTTCACCATTATGTATATTTTCTTATTTTAGAGAAAGTTATAGTAATTCTTTCCTATGTTCTAAGTCACAAACACCACACTTAGGGAATTTGGTTTATCCGTAGAGCACAATTCCCCATAACAGTCCTTGTTGGCCTTATGAAGGAGCTTCTCCAGGTGTATGTTAACTCTGTCAAGCCAAAATTCTCTGTCATCATTGATTTCTCTTGCAATTCTCTCCTCAAATGTGAGTTCTTTTAAATCATGTTTTTCCTACTCCAATTCTATTTTAAGGCCCCTTGTTTTTGGTCTCTTCTTGGTAATCTAGGCCTCATCATCATCAGACTCATCATTTTCCATCACTGCTTTTCCTTTGACATATTTCCTCTTGGCCTTCAACAAGCCCATTTCCAAGAGTACCTATGTGTCTTTCAACTGCTTATTTTCTTGCTCAAGGAAGGAGATGAAAAATTGTGCTCTTGCCAAATTATCTTGCAGCTCTTTGATTGTGGCATCTTTCTCTGTGATGACCAGGTTTGAGGTTTCATGATCATCTTGGAAATCCAATTCCACCAGGTCAAACTCCTTTTCTTCCTCATGGTGAAGGTTTTCTTTCTCTTGGACAACTGCCTCCTGCTACTTTTGATATCCCTATTTTTTTGATGTAGAAGTCAAAGCCCCTTCCACAATCTATGGATCTAACACTTTCCTATGTCCTCTCTTGTAGGTTTTAACCTCTTTGTCCTGTTTAATTTTCTTCACTGTAGCCCTGCTAGATAGCCTAATTTTCTTGTGAGAAATTGACGCTAATGGTGGAATAGGTCTAGCAGGCTGATTTGGTGGTTTAGTGAAGACATCTGCCTCAATGAAAGTCTCCCATGCAATATTCAACTTTTTGAGGTGATGAAGGACAATAATTTTAATGAGTGAATGATGGAAGAGACTGTTCATTTGAAGCTCATACTCTCTGTTCTGCACTATGTAGGCCATATTTTCAATGCTCCTGTACAAATAGTAGGGAAGATTGAGCAATCTCACCCTAGTGAAATGCATGAGTAACCTGATGTGATAGTTGTACAACCTGGAAAATCTGCCCTCAGAAGTGAAATATTTCATGATGATATTCATAATGCGATCAAACCTATTAAGAAACTGACCAAAAGGAGATATTTTCTTGATGTTGTCTTTGTAAGGTGCTTTGAGGTAAGGTTCATACAGCTGGGCATCCAAATATTGAGTTTTGAACCACTTTTCACCTACATTGGTTATCCCTGTTGCTGCTGCAATAATTTCTATGGAAATGGTGAATGTCACCCCTACAATGGTCACTTGGTCTTTTTGTAGGTTGGTGATGAAAATCCTGGTCTAAGTAGGATGGCTATGCACTCTTTGGACCATCTCACAAAACTCAAAACAACCTACATGCTAGACACATTTGACCACTAAGGGAGATGACATCAATTCCCTAGTGTCTGATGGATCTAGTCTCAAGATTCTCCCTCCTTTATTGTATGTTTTCTTCTCTTCTTCAGTGGTGTTTCTCTCCTCCTCCATTATGTTCAGGTTTGTTTAGAAACACTGGCAAGGGAAAGGGAGTGGGATTATAGGGTTAAGGAATTGGGATAAGTGAGGGAAAATTTGGGGAAGAGTGTAAGGGAGTTAGGAAGCTTAGGGAAATGATGGGGAGTTGAAATGATAATGGGGGATGGGGTAGGGAATTAAAATACAAGGATGTTTTCTAGCTGCCTAGAAAATCGCAACGTAGGGATAGGGTTTTAGGGAATATAGCTTGGAAATGGGAAATTAAGGGATGTGAGGGTAGTGGGGAGTGAATTAGAGTATGAGAAAGGTAAATGGGGTCCAGGGGAAAGCAATTTTAGCTTGTAAACTCTGAAAACTAAGGTTTAATTACTAGATCATGACATGGATAGCAATGGAGAGGTTTCCACCATAAAATTATGACCATGAGTTGAAAGGAGGAGCTTAGAAGTTGTAACTTACTTGGAAATGAGTGAATAAACCTTTTTTTGCAGCTTATAACCCTTGGATACAAGCTTTGGGGTCATGGTTTCTCCTCTGCAAAAATCACAACGAGCTTGAGAAAGGCACAATGAAGCCCTGCAAAAAGCACAACGTGCTTCTGAAAAGCGCAGCGCCTGTGGAAAAAGCACAACGATAGACCTTGAACTCGGTTTTTTGAAGGAAATTTTAACTTTTTGCTTGGGAAACTTGGAGAGCTCGATGTTGAAGAGTGAAAATGAGTGAATTTTGGTCTTTGAGGGCCTTTTATACTTGGGGAAATATCATTAAATGGACATGGACCCACGTTTCCTTTTTTGAAATCAACCTTACATTGCTTTTTTACCTTTAACTTTTGAACTTGATCTTTTGATGGCTTAGGAAAACTGAATGGATTTTTTGGAACCTTAATCATTTTATGATGGAACTTTGAGTATTGCAGCTACTTGGAACTCTAAAGTACTTATTACAAATTAGAAACATAAAATTACATTTTGTTTGAAATCAAATTTACTGATGACAATACTTTATTGTCACTCCTTCACTTGTTGGACTTTATTCATGAAATGATGATTTGATGACCTTGGAACCCTAACACCTAATGGAGACTCTAGACTGAATGAAACCATGATGAAAATGAATGTAATGATAATGACAACTCTTGAATGATGGTACACTCAGTTAAGAGGTGAAATGAGCCAGCAATTAGTAAAATTTTGGAAGGAGTAAAATCAGACCTAGATCTACATCTAGTGACCATATTTTTGCATGATGACTTAATGGACTGACAAAAATTTTAACTATGGGACCCTAACAAGACATGATAAGGATCCATTTGATCACTAGTCACAGGATGCAAAAACTGACACTAACAAGAGGTATGTCAACTTCTACACCAGTATTTTTAATGTCATGCATGATAGATCTTACTTCTGATGCTAAAGAAAGAGTGTCATAATTTTACAATTCAAGGTTGAACAACTTAATCATTAATTGAAAATTTTCAAGTTCTGTATGTGAATCATAGAGTTATTTTAATTTTCTCAAGGCTTCATAGGCATTTAAAAATGGTGTAATATGGCGACTCACCTCTTCGTTTACAGAATCTGCAATCAAGGCATAGGCCTTTCAATTCTTGTTTTCCCAAATGCAGTCCCCTTATCTGAGGTGGGATTTATCGGTGGATTGTATCCTTATCCTTCACAAATTCCTCTCCACAACTCATTAAAAATGAGAGAACTTGATTTTCCGAGACCACTCAAGATAGTTCTCCTTGCCCGAGAGAACTACTCCCACAATAGATATAAGAGAATACATTGTAAATATCTACTTTTGAAAAGAAAAAAAAAAGTAGTATACTGGAAAAAGACTCAATTCTGGTGTAAAAAATGTATTCTGCTGCAAAAACTCAATTTTGGTGTAAAAAATGTTCTTTGCTGCAAAAAAATCAATTCTAAAGTGAAAAATACACTCTGCTGCAAAAACTCAATTCTGGTTTTTTTAAAAAAATTGTAAAAAATATATATATATTTTTTTTGTAGAGGGGAGGTCGACCTGGGGGAGGTGGGACCTGATGGAGGTCAGACCTCAGGAAGGTCAAACTTGGGGAAGTGGAATAGGGAGAGGTGAGGGCGGAGGGCAGAGGAAGGGCGGAGGAGGGAACGGGGGGAGATGGGAGGAGAGAGTGGAGGGGGAAGGAAGAAGGGTAGTCCACGGAGGGGAGCGGGGAAGGAAGGAGGGGGAAGCAGCCGTAGGAGGAGGAGGTAGCAGTTACGGGGTAGCTGCGTGAGGAGATGGGAAGTGCGGAGGGGAGCGGAGAAGGAGGGAGGGGGAAGCATTTGCAGGAGGAGCTGCGAGAGGAGGAGGTAGCAGCTACGGGGTAGCTGCAGGAGGAGCCGGGAAGTGCGGAGGGGAGACGGAATGTGCGCTACGATCTGTGCAGGTAGCAGTTGTGTGGAGGTAGCAGATGTGTGGGTAGCTGCGGGAGGAGATATGAAGCACGGAGGGGAGCGGGACTGTGCACTGCGAGCTATGGAGGTAGCAACTGCATGGGATAGAAGAGTTGTGCGCTGCATGGAGGAGGGCCGTGAGGAGGAGTTGGAGCCAGGGAGCATAGCTCAAAAAAAAAATTGATGCCAAGGAGCCTGGGAATGAGCTGAAGGCTCAAAAAAAAAATTGAATCTAGACTACCAGGAGTAGGAGGGATAGTTCTGCTAGGAGTAGACAGAGAGGCAAGTCTTCCAGGAGTAGGAGGGAGTTACACCAAGGGCAGGAATGCTAAAAAAGGAGTTGGCTCTGATACCATGTCAGACTAGGAGGTAACTCCACAAATTGAACTGTGAATTTGATAGAGGGTGCTCATGTATATACATGGAGGTGAGACTATTGGGATTCATTTCCCAATGTCTCTTAGACTTCCTTATTTCTTATTTTACACTAATATACAATTTCTCCCAATCCCTTAGGATTAGGTGTCAACGCATACGTTTCAAATATATATATATATTTTAAATTGTGTATTCACAATATAATTGTTGTGTTCAATTTTTCTCATGCTTAATTTTTTTTTTTAATTAGACACTTTGTATTACTGATATAAAAAAGTTACATAGAGCCTAGATTTTTTATGCATGGTTGCCTTTGAGGAAGGCCAAACTAGAGATTAAACATTGTGATTTATTTCCTTGATAAGAGCATCAAATAAACAAAAATACTAGGACATAGTAGGACTGGACAGGATGAGACTGAGAGTAGATTGACAAAACATATACATAGAGAATTTACTAATACTTGGAAGAGATACATGATAATTGTTAGACTGATCCTTCTAGCTTGGTTGCTCAAGTGTTTTTGGAGACTAAGTTATGATTTCACATTATGGGAAGCATATCGAGATTTTGATCCATTATTTCCATTTTGTCTTCAAATTATGCATGTTTGTGGATATTTTGTTGTTGATTTGTGTGATAGTCTACAAGGATGAGCCCAAGAAGAATATTGATGTGCCAATAAACATTTATTCCTTGCCTATAGTTTCCATATATGGTACTGGTGGAGGTTCATGTGTTGGGAACCCACTGCTAAGTTTATGCCTGTACATGTTGGTCAATGGTATATCTACGATCTTGTTTGACCAAAGTTTGATAATGATTTATTTCCTGGCACACAATTTGAGGTATGATTTTCTCATAATTATCTTGAGTATACTTATCTTAAGACTGGCATGTTGTTGGTTGATTGGAGCAGTATTTATGGGCAAAGGAGAGGAGGGGGAGGGGTAGCATCATCCTCAACGAGGTGATGAGGGAATGTCTCTAGTCATGATGTTGGGAGAAAATTAGTTGAGGCAAGGAACAAGAGGTTAAATTTTGAAGGGAGGATAATTCAACGATGGGGAGGATTGAGTGGCAAGGGCTTAAGAGGAGTGCTTGGAAAACATGGGAGTTGAGTCAAGAAGATTGGGAGGGTCGTAGGAGGATGAGAGTTCCAATTCAAAAACAACTTCCTAGTAATGTTTCACCAATCCACGGGCCGATAATTCCAAGGAGTGGGCCAATTCACAAGATTTTGAGACAGAATAAATTGACTTACATGGATAGAGATCTTAATCTGATCTTTGGGGAGAGTGTTATGTAGAGTTGAAAGATCCAGGCCATAACCCCCCACAGTTATGATAGTATTTGAAGGATGATCTGCAAGGTTGGAGTGGATGAAGTGTGGTTGTGTTGATAAATGGATGAAGACACCTAGAGAGGAAGATTATTGCCAAGATCGAGGGTGGACATTTTATTTGTCGACATATTGCAACTGTCGAGCTTCAAGAATGTGTTGGCCTAAACCAAATTGTTTTCTTGATTATGCTTGGTACTGGGAGTATGATTGCTGGAGATGTTGCAAGAATGCTTCTCCTCGAAGGAATACAAGGAGATCGTCTAATGATGATGAGATTTAGTCATGTCCAAAGGATATTATATTTGTGTGGCGACGTAGTCTGAGGGCCATGGTTGCATAAATCGTGTGAGCTTGATGGTTTGGTGGATTTGTTGGAGTGCACCATGCAGGGAGGACACAATGAGCGGATTTAAGGCAGGTGGTGGACATTCCATGATCCTTCCTATGATACATATGCATCAAATTATTGTGGAGAAAGGGGGTCCACCTTATGCTTCAATTGTTATATTCGATTATAATATATATATATACATATATATATATATATATATATATTATAATCGAATATAACAATTAATATATAAGAATGGACATACATATATATGTGTGTGTGTGTGTGTGTGTGTGTGTGTGTGTGTATATATACACACACACACACACACACACACACACACATATATATGTGTGTGTGTGTGTGTGTGTGTGTATACATATATATATGTATATACATACATATATATATATATATATAGATATATATATATGTATGTACATATGTACATATATATATATGTACACACATATATATATATATGTACATATATGTACATATATATATATATATATATATATATATATATATATGTTACCATGATAATTTGTCCTTAGTCTACCATTCCCTGTCCCGCACAATGGAGGACCCATTTTGTGACCCGTGAACATTGTCATGCCTTGAAAACATCATCAATGCATTCCTCTAAGCATGAGCTTCAATTGCCCTAAAGACATCTCCTTGCAAAAAATCATAAAAACATCTCTTTTTGCATTGGCGCGGGCAGACAGTTCAGCACTCGCGCCAATGGGGAAAATCCTACAAAGAGGCTGCGCCAACTGGCGCTCTGTCCCAGAGCAGTAGTCGCGCCAGCCAATTTAAGGAGTGTTTTTTAAATAAAGATGGCGGAAGTTGAGTTTTAACAAACTCAGAAACCATTGCCTATCTTGAGTTGGGAGGTTTGGCTGCGGGAATTCTATGGAAGGGAAGTGGTTTTGCCACCTCCCATGGAACCTTCCTTGTTGATAGGGCCAATCCCACAATAATAGGGATCCCAACTCCCTCCTTACCCATCTATAAAAGCCTGCTCAATTCCATGGCAAGCAAGTCTTGAAGTGCCTAAGCTTTGAATCTCCAAATTCCCAAGAGCCTTTATGCTGTAAGAGCCCTCTTTCTTCCCTTAAGGCCGACTCAAGTAAGGAGACCATTGTCGAGAGACTCAGGAGAGGTTTTCCCTTTTCCTGGCGAGCTTTGCGAGATGTGAACGACTGGAGACCCATCCGAAGGAGACCACGACGTCAGAACTTTGGTTGTAATCTCTTTCGATCGGTATTTAATGAATGATTACGATTATGGTTCCACTCTGTTTTCGATTATGTTAATATGAGTAGTATCCTTTCTGACTGATATTTAGCTACGTATGACGGATTTTATGCTTGTATCTGTTTTTTTCTTGCACGTGCAGGTATCCATCCACGAAGATCGTAGAGGATCGTGATCTGTCGAGGCTGAGGAACGGGAACGCTCTCTTCTTCAGATCGTAGCATTGGATTCCAGGTAGGCCTCCATCTTTGGTCTTTTCATTTCATAACTAGGAACTTGCTTCGTAACATTTCGTGATTGTTGCTAGACCCCTGCTGGGCTAGTAGGGATCGCCTATGTCCGCAGAGGGGATTTACCTCCTCAACAATTTGGCGACTCCACTGGGGATCGTCTGGATTTCACTGTCTCGTTTGATTATTTTATGTTTTTCCTTGCTTGATGAGCCTTCTGGGTTGGGTTCTTTTGTTGTTTTTTACTTCTTGGTTTGCTTAGTATGCATTGATCTGCTTCTGGAGTAGTTCTTTTTTGTTTTTGGCTGAGAAACTCGACTGGCGCGCTTTTTAGCTCGACAGTCGCGCCAATTGGCGCATGTTGCTTTTGTTTAGCCCGCACCAATTGCTTTCTGGCGCCAGTTGCAGCCTTACAGTCGCGCCACTCCTGTAAGGTTTTTGAGTTTCCTCATTTTTGAGCTCTCTGGGTTTGGTCAATGCTTTTCTTCTTGATTTTCCGACTATCTGAGTGTGTTGGAGTCCTGTTTGACTGAGAATTCACCTCTATCCTTTGGTTGTTTGCTTTTATCTATCGATTTCACGTTTTGAGCCCTAGGGCATCTAGTGGCTTAGTGTATCGAGCCCTCATTGGGAGTTTTGGTGTTTCGTTTGTCCGGTCGACTTTCTGATTGATTCTCCGCATCCTCTTAGTAGTTGTTCATTGTTTTGTTGTGATTTTTGGGTGATTTCTCATTCCTTCATTCAAATTTCGTTTGGTCTTGCATTGGGCCTAGATCACACGGCCCATTGGAGCCCTTGAGTCTTTTCTTGGTTTTGAGAGACTTTGGTCGATTTGGGATCTGATTGCTTGCATTGTTGAGTGAAATTTGTTTGTTTTTCTCTCTCAAATATCGTTTCTCAAGTTGTTCCATTTGTTTTCAGTTTGTTTAGTGCATATTAGCTATCAAACGTTGAAAATTAAAAAAAAATCTCTTGTGCTTTTGGTTGAATTAGTGCAAATTGTAATCTTTTCGATCTTGCTAGTAATTAGTGATTTGAATGAAAAGTTTTCAATTTCATTAGTTGCATTAAGAGATCTAATTGTTTGTCTTCCGATCATTTCGTTTGTGTAAAAGCTCTCAACTCTTCTGTAACTAGTTTTCATCGAACGAAATGTTGGACTGTGGCATGTAGCTTTGCATTTAGGAGTCTTTTAAGACACTACATACGATAGGGCCTGAAAATTGAAACTTAATCGAAGATCAACTTTAAAATCTATCCAATTAACCTAAGGCAACATTGAAATCTAACGAAACATATTTAGAGGTCTAGGCTAGAGACGTGTTCCGACATCTTTAAACCTAGCAGCTGTCGTTCGCCTTTTGGCTTTAGACAGCGCTAGTACGGACTTATGCTCCCCGTACCGTCGCGTATATAAAGGGAGACCCCTCTAGGTTTTCAATCCTTTATCCACAGGAAGTCGAGTCTGCCGCCCTATACCCGTGATACACCGAACACAGCATTCGGGGAGACTACCTGCACGTACGGAAAGTCCTTGGTCGATTTCTGTTTCATTACTGAAACCAAGGTGTATATGGCAGTTCACGGATATTTGGTACACCCTTTGTGCCTAGTTTTTTCCTAAGTAGTCATTTGGTCTTTTCTGACTCCCTAAACTTGAAAAGACCGTTGAGCGCTTGTCCTTTCACGCTTGTATCAAATCTGAAAGAGATAGAGTCATCTTTCTATTGTTTCTTGACTCTTAAAATATGAAATGATAGAGTTTCTTACTTTTCAATGTGGTAAAATTAATCACCCACGATTACACGCCCGCTTAGATATTGCTTGTTGACCGTTTGATCGTGTGCCCTTAACTCGTTTTCAGCCCGTGTGTGTGTTTGCTTCTTTTTCTCTGGTCTTTTGCCACAGTGGCGGAACCTTCGGTTTCGTCTACTGGTAGTCCTTACACGGACGATTCTTCAGAGGCTTCCCGATCCTCTGTCAAACCACAGCAGCCTATTGTTTCCAAGTTTTCTGACGGGGGACCAGTTCTCGCTGAGAAACCCTTTGGAGGACCAGTTGAGTTCAATTGGCCCTTTTCGGACCCTGTGTCTGAATTGAGATTAGGAGCTGATTTCCTTTCTCTTACCTCGGGTTTGCCTTTTGTAGCTGTTGTATTTCCTCCTAGTCCTCGCCGTCTTTTGCGTGATTTAACGGCAGGATCAACCATGAGTGATTCTGGTGAGGAAATCCCAACGTCTGGTGAAGACTATAAGTTCTTCCCGCAAAGATTGTTTGAGGGAGACAACTCTGAGCTGGCTACCGTGTCAATAGCCAGTCCTTCTTTACCACAGGGATACAGATCTCTGGGTCAGATTATTTCCGCTGCAGCCTCTATGGGAATATCATCTCCTGCTTCGAGGCCAGCTGCTACTACACCCGGGGTGTCTCCTCAGATGCCTGTCACTTGCTTCCGTCCGCCACCTGTCAGGTACGCTCCCAGTTGAACCAAAGATTCGCCAACAGGCCGCCAACTCCCGAAGATGTTTATCTGCTGTCGTTATACCTTCTCACATCCTCCTGGGAGGAGCACGTAACCATTTTGTCTTTGCAACAGCCGAATGCCGAGGCTGGACCGTCCTCCCAAGATCCCTACTGATCTTACTTTTCACATTATGCACAGGATGGTACTCCTGTGTATTCTTTCCCAGGTCAGTATGACGAGCACGGGGAGATCTTGCGTCTACCCGCTCCTGAGGCTTATCTCTATGCTCAAGGTTTACCGTTTGACCAGGCTTATAACCCGCAGGGACAGCCTTTCTAAGGCCAACCTATGGGCCAACCTGGCTATCTTTATGATCCACAGGGGCAGCCCATCCAAGGTTACCTTGTCGACCAACAAGGGCCATCGTACGGTCCGCAAGGACAGTATTATAGTCCTTCCGGTCAACATCTTCAGCCTCAGCCGGGGTATCAACCGGGACCGGTCTATGGTCCTGGGGGGCAAATCCAGCCTTCTTTACCGATGCAACCGTAGTATCCTGTTGTTTCTAATGTTGCATATCATCCAGGACCATCCCATGGCTCGTCTGTGTCAAACCGGCTTCCAAGTACACCTAGTCCTTGCTCCACCACCAGACTGTCTACTCATATCCAAAGATAACCCGTGATCCCGCTCCAGCTTATCCGCATAATTCCCGTGGCCCATTTACAACCAAAGCGGCCTCGCGCACCGCGCCGATTGTCTATCCGGTTTCACTTCTGTCATTCAAAGCTATCCTGTCATTCTTTCACTTCTTGTAATCTTTGGTCACACTATTCACTCAGCAGCCTCTGGGCTTCTGTCAACTCAGTTCATTCAAAGAGCCTCGTCATTCCATTAACCCCGCACAGCAGTGGTTCATTCAAATGCCGCAACTAAATCAACACTGCTCTATATCAAAGTTCGGCAGGTTCCACTTTTTAAAGAAATTTACTCATCCTCATGGTGGTTATTATCCTCATGGTCAGTCTCAACCGAACTATAACCACCCCAGAGGCTCTCAGTATTATCCTCCTCCACCCGGTTTTACCTACACTCAGTAGCCAAATCCAAACGCTGCTTATACAAGGCCGACGCATAATCAAGGTCCGTACCCTGGTTATCAAGCCCCACACTATGGTTACCAGCATCCAAATCAGTCTGGTTATACGACCTACGCCCCCTACGGTCAAAATCCTGCAGGACAGAACCTGTGGGGGCAAGGATATTCACAACCATCGTGGAGTATGGGTACCGGACCTCATCCTGGGCCTGGCATGGCAGTTAATCCTCCATTGCCATTCCTGGCTACCTTGGAGCTGCCGGATGTTTCAAAGTTGACCAATGATCCGATTTTACATAATCCGTATTGGCCTCCGGTTCCCACCAAGATACCAGGTGATTGTCCTAAGTTTGAGGGAAAAGCTGGGGAGGACCCCCAGGCGCATGTGATGACGTATCATCTTTGGTGTTCGTCTAACTCTTGGGTCGACGATTCGATTCACCTGCGCCTCTTCCAGCGTACTTTAACTGGAGCTACTGCTAAGTGGTACATAGAGTTATCCCGTGGAATTTTTCAAGATTTCAACTCTTTAGCCATGGCTTTCCTCACGCATTTCCAGTTACCGGTTCGGTATGAAGCCGGGACGCACCTCCTGACTTCCCTGAAGCAGGATAAAGCCACTCACATCTCAGATCACATTCATGAGTGGCAGCGCCGTCGTAGACTGATCAAGTTTCACATACCTGATCAGATATTGACTCACTGGTTCACCACCTCCTTTGTGAATAAAATCGCTCAGGATATTGCGATGGGAGCGTGCGTGACAGAGGAACAAGCCATCGCGCGTGCCCAGTACCTGGATCTTGTCTATTCACAGTCTGGCACGCTTTATGACATCTTGACTGATGCTCCACGGCCCGGAACCACTAAGGCTCCGCCCACCCCTGCGGTGGATGGTGTCATTGGTTCTGTCTCTCAGAATTCAAAGAAATCTTCGAATGGGAAGCAGAAGGCTAATTCTTCCAATAATACCTCTGCTAATCCTGCCTCATACGATTCTGGTAAAACCGCAGAGGTGAATGCCGTTCAGGCCAATCCTGCGGACAAATCCTCCAAGGGGAAGAAGAAGGGCAAAGGCAAATCTAAATCTGATGCCCCGAAACCAGAATCTAAATCTCATACTGAGGATGGCTCCCAGCGAAAACCGAAGTACCCTTGCCTCATCTGTGAAGGGGACCATTATACTAAGGATTGTCCACGACGATCCGAGGTTAGTCAACTTCTTAAAGGCCCTAAAGGGACTCCGGCTGTTTTGAAAGAGCCATTTCCATCTCAGCAGACCCAGATGGTCGAACAACCGTCACCATCTGCACCGTTTGGGTCTCAGGTTTTCATGATGAAGACTATTGCACCTATCTCTGTCGCTACGCGGTCGAAGGATTACAACGAACCACGGCAGGCACTCGGGAAGGCAGTTGCAGATGGGCCGCCTCCCCCACCTGTATCCGGTCCGTTGGAAATCGAGAAGCCTTCTCTTGAACCCGTTGTGAAGCCACCTCCCAAAGGTGTCCTTCGAAGATCTTCTTATAATCCAAACGCTCGTGCCGCTCAACATTACAGTATTGTTGAGGATCTGGCACAGGCGCCATGTGCTATGTCTGCACTTGAGGTTCTTCAAATTTGTCCTTCACAACGGAAGGCTTTACTGTCTGCGATCGGGGGCATTGATCCCGCCGACTCGAGTCTTCTCACCTTCGATCTGGAGAATTTTACTCCCCGACTTCCACATCAAATCGCTTTGGTTATTCAAGTCGGGATTAACGGTCTGAACATTCATAGGGCCGTCGTAGATGAGGATGCATCTACCTTTGTTATGTCCTCCGCTTGCTGGAAGGCCATCGGCTCTCCAGCCTTGTCGTCGTCTCCCAATGCCCTTGAGGCATTTGATGGTCGGGAATCTAAACCCCTGGGCGTTCTCGAGAGTCTCGCGATCACATTACAGGGAAAAACTGTCAACGTAGAAGTGGAAGTGGTTGACGCTAAACTCAAATACAATATACTTCTTGGCCGCAGCTGGACCCATGCCATGCTCTGCGTGCCGTCCACCGTCTTTCGATTCATTAAGTTCCCTCACGAGGGCAAGATTGTCACGGTGGATCAATTGTCATTTTTCACCTCTAACTCTGAGAACAACGTGCCATACGTGGATCAAATTCCGAATCCCCCAGACAGTGTAGGACCTAGTCTCTTCAAAGACCCAGTCCTCATGGGTATCTTCCCCGCACCGCCACCGCATACCGCTCAAGTCAACATGCTGTCCAGGTCCGATGACCCCTGGCTTATTCCTACACCTGAGTAGGTATATGAGTTTGGAGAATCCATTCCTTTAACGCCAGTAGAGATCAGCTACTATGAGATTGTTGCTGCATCGGATCCTCCACCTCCTCAGCATGCTCCTTTGAGCATGGCTCTCAACGTCTACTCGCAAACCCCCTGGCTTGGTCAGGCTGATTCACCTGATCCTCTCAGAGAGACTTTTCCTTCAGATGAAGCTATCATTGAAACTATGTCTCTTGAGGAGCTGCCCTGGGGCGATGGACATCATCGCTCCTCGTTTATGCCTAGCTTGGAGGCAATGACTGATTTTCTGGAGCGTTATGCTACTCAGGTTCCTTCCCCTCCTCTTCAAACACCGATCTTGACGCACGAGGTTTTTTCGGAGGGTAATCTGAGTAACATTACTCAAATTGTTCCAATCAACATCTCCGTTAAACCGGGGATTGTTGAGAATATTCATGTGGGTGTGACTTGTTCTCCCGATGAGATTCAAGTCTATACTGAGCTTTTCAAAGAATTCAGAGATGTTTTTGCATGGTCTTACGAGGAAATGCCGGGGATTGATCCCAGTATCGTGGTCCACGAGATTCCAACCTATCCAGGTGCGAAACCCGTGCGCCAACGCTTACGCCCCATGCATCCTCGAAAAGCCGCCGCCATCAAGGCAGAAGTTGAAAAACTTCTGAACGCGGGTTTCATTTATCCCATTCCCCTCACAGAATGGGTGTCTAACATTGTCCCTGTCGATAAAAAGCAGGGTACGATTAGAGTCTGTGTGGATTATCGCGACATCAATCGCGCCTATCCCAAAGATAATTATCCCACTTCGTTTATAGACCAGATCATCGATGAATGTGCTGGGAGTGAGATCTATTCCTTAATGGACGGTTTCTCAGAATATAACCAAATCAATATTGCACCTGAGGATCAACACAAGACCACATTCATCTGTATGTGGGGTACTTTCGCGTACAAAAAACTCTCGTTTGAATTGAAAAACGCTGGAGCCACTTTTTAGCGTGCGATGTCCTATGCTTTTCATGACATTCGTCATATCATTCAGCCTTATCTGGACGACTTGCCGGCCCATTCGGGTAAGCGAGAGGACCATCCTGAACATCTCCGCCAGATCTTTCTTCGTTGCAGACGCTACAATATCAGGCTCAATCCTCATAAATGTGTCTTCTGCGTTGATTTTGGCCGTCTTTTAGGATTCATAGTCTCGAAAGACGGAATTCGCCTTGACCCTTTAAAGGTCGAGGCCATCGTAAATCTCCCATCACCCTCTTCCCTGCATCAGTTACAGAGTCTGCAAGGGAAAGCGAATTTTCTTCGGCGGTTTATCCTGAATTATGCCGAGGTGGCCAAAGGACTCACTCGTTTGTTAAAGCAGAACGTTCCCTTTCACTGGGACGAAATTGCTCAGGAATCCTTTAAGAAGCTGAAGACGTTGCTTGTCAATGCTCCGTTGCTTCGTCCTCCGGACTACCACCGCGACTTCACTTTATATCTAGCCGCCGCATTTAGCACCATAGCCATGGTCTTGGTGCAGGATGACGATGACGGTGATGAACATGTTGTTTATTACCTGTCACGGAACCTTCTCGATCCGGAAACACGTTATGCTCATGTCGAGAAGTTGGCATTAGCAGTAGTACACGCTGTACAACGCTTTCGCCATTACATCCTTTTGCATACGATAACAGTGGTTTCAGACTGCAACCCTATGACGTATATTCTTTCCAGACAATTACTGGGGGGCAAGTACTCCAAATGGATTGTGATCCTGCAGGAGTTTGACTTAGAGTTCACTACCGCTAAGTCAACTAAATCACTGGTCTTCACGGATCTGATATGCTCTCTCCCTACAGACTCTGCTCCCTCACACTCTGAAGACCATATACCAGACGAAATGCTTTTCCTCATCAGTACTCGTGACCCTTGGTATGGTGACATAATAGTGTATCTTCAAACCTCGACATTTCGGTCTGAGTTGGATAAAGCTGCCCGCCGTCGGATTCGGCACCAGTCCCAACCCTACCGTATAGTAGGAGATACCTTATATCGCGTTGGAGTAGATTCGGTGCTCCGACGATGCCTAACCTTGGAAGAGGCTGAGAAGGTCCTAAATGACTGCCACAGTGGCGCTTGTGGTGGACATATGTCTGGGTATGCTATTGCCCAGAAGATTCTGCGAGCAGGTTATTTCTGGCCTTCCATATTCAAAGACTGTATCATTGCAGTCCGTAAATGTCATCCATGCTAGATATTTCAGCGCAAGATGTGCGCGCCGCCTTTACCATTGCATCCCGTTATTACCGTCGGCCCTTTTTCAAAATGGGGCGTGGATTTTATGACGTGTAACCCTCACTCGGCCGGGGGGCATGCGTATATCATTGTCGCCGTCGACTACTTCACCAAGTGGGCCGAGGCGATGCCTACACTAGCTGCTGACGAGAAAACGGCTGCTCAATTTATATTCAACCACGTTATTGCACGGTTCGGGGTTCCTCAAGCCATCGTCACTGATCACGGTACTCACTTCCGAGATTATATGATGGCGGAGCTGACTTCAACGTTGGGCTTGCGTCACGACAGCTTGACACCATATTACCCTCAAGCGAATGGTCAGGTTGAAGCAGTGAACAAGGTTTTGGTCACTATGCTTCAGCGAAAAATTGGTATTCACAAATCCAATTGGCATCTCCAACTGTTCTCAGCTCTCTGGGCATACCGAACATCTGCAAAGAGTGCAACTGGGTTCACACCATTTCAATTGGTGTATGGTCTGGAAGAAACTCTTCCGGTTGAATGCGAGATTCCTTCTTTGAAATTAGCTGTGGAACTTCTACCTAATACTTCTGCTGAGGAAGAACGTCTTCTGTATCTGGAACGGTTAGATGAAACCCGTCGTCTGGCTGCTTTGGTTATCGAAGCACAAAAGAAGAGGGTCAAAACTCATTTTGATCAATCTGTTTCTCCTCGTTCCTTTATTGAAGGGGACCTCGTCCTCCTGTACGATCAAGCACATGATAAGCTTGGAGCCGGTAAGTTCCAGCCTATGTGGCATGGGCCCTATATAGTAAAACTTGTTTTGAAAAACGGGGCCTACGAGCTTATAGATTATGAAGGAGTTCCACTGGCGTAGCCCAGAAATGGGTTGTACCTCAAAAAGTACTATGCTTGAAGTGATTTCTTGGTGTGGTGTGTGTACATTAGTGTGTGTTTTCGTTTGTGTGCATGTATTGTGTGGTGTGCTTTGTAAACATCTTTCTGCTGATCGGGTCTTCCTGGTTGTGCAGATGTCTTTTCATCCATTTGTTGGTTTCGCGGATGGTGCCTCCCGCAGTACCAGGAATCTGTCTTCAGTAGCCTGGGTAATCTATGATCCTGCTGGTGAGTTGATTGACCTGCAAGGAGTGTGTCTAGGACGTACCATGAACAACATCACGGAGTATAGTGCTGTGTTAGAATTATTGACCGAGGCAGTAAACCTTGGTATCCGTGAATTGCTCGTGTATCTAGATTCGCAACTTGTAGTGCTACAACTGAACGGACACTATTCGGTAAGAAACCCGTCCATCTTACGTTTGTATCTGCGTATTCGATTACTGGAAAGGAATTTTGACTACATTACATATCATCATATACCCAGACATTTGAATACATTAACAGATGCAGTAGCAAATTTGGTATTAGACAGACATTTGCGCAATTTGTAAATCATCATCACATGTAAAGAAAGATCCATCCAGAAATAGATATGCACATATATATAGATATCTAAATGTTTACATAGAGTGTGTCACGTAAAATTCAAAATATACATAATCGTCTTAAGTACATCCGGAGACGATATGTCTCTCAAAAAATAGGTGTGGTATAAATCCTAAGAGCTAATCCGCATGGTGCTCATGATAGCACGTGAATGCACGCACTAAGCGTCTCAGGATTCGGTGGATCCGACCCGGAACTCCCACCGTACTCCCACCGTGTGGCGTTGGTATGCCATCGGTACGTCTTCCAGCCGAGCATAGTCCGGAATCCCTCGGGCAATGCCCTCAAGATTCTGGATCAACTCCTCTCCTCCGGTGCCCTCTCCCTGAGGATCAGGGGCGAGTTGTGTCCTCCGTGAGATTGGAGACATCCCAGCTAGTCTCTCAGGTCCCACATCTACATGCATATATAAAATGTGTTAAGACGAATGTGTATTAACAAAAGAAACATAAAACATAAAAAATAAAAAATATGAGGTCTTACCCAACTCCTCGTCCCAGTCATCTCCTTCTGGCAGTGGGAGATCTGGGTCTCCAGTGAAGTCAGTTCCTGCATAGGGCCAGTCTTCCATGACAATCAGCTGGCACCGTAACCACCTAAAGAATTCCGGCCTCCAGGACATCTGTTGGCCGCCTCCAGCTCTGGGCATCAATGCTGCCCAGCGAGCCATCCTTGGCTCTCGTGGTATCGGATCTGCTACTGCGGCCCCTTGGCCCTGGAAGATTGGTAAGCATTCCAGAATGAACAATACCAGGATGGAACCATAACCAAATTGTTTTAGTTTACCCTGTTTGCATTTTGTGAGCTGCCTTTTCATATTGATTGTTACTGTTGTTTCCCAATCGAACAGTAGGGGACTCATGCATTCTGAGGACAGCAGGAGTTGGGCCTTTGTGGCCTCGTGCGGTGCCTGCGACCCTGCAGCCCGCGTGATGGTATGTAGTACCACTCTCAATGCTAGATCAGGGATAGTGTGGATATCCACCTTCTTGCTTCCTAATCCCATTTGTGCTCCTCGGCACACTCGTGCCATCACTTCTTCCATCTTCTCCCCAGATGGTCTACTTCCAGTCAAGACGGGGATAGGACCTCTGTGGGACAATCCAGTGATAAAATAAACATCAGAAACCTCCAGCTCTAATACCTGGTCTCGTAACCTGAACACCTGTTCATGTTCATCCCAGATACTGATTAAATACTGGAGGAGCTCGGGCTAAGCTCGTAGACAGGGTGTGAGGAAGAACTTTTTCAGCCCACAGTTTCTAAGGGTGTTCATGCAAGCTTGACTTTGGATGGCTTTCTCATCCTCTTCTCCATGCTCTCGTTCTTTCCATTCAATCGCCATTTTGCTTGATTACCTGCATTCATATGGTCATAAGCCCTTGGTTAGATCTCTGACAGGCCTCAAATTCCATGAAATTTGGTTTAAATGTCGAAATTTTAGGCGGATTTTTAGGTTCAGCCGCTGGCGCAGCCATCTTGTGAACAGTCGCGCCACGTGGCGCGAGCCCTTTGTGTAAAAGAGCCCATTAGCGTGGGTCCGTGCCCGATACCCGCGCTAATGAGCGCAGCCCTAAAATTTTAAAAGTGGCCACATAGAACTGATTTTCAAGGGAAAATTATCAAAAATGGATGAAAATGAAGAGCAAGGGAGCGCCTCTTACCTGTAGCAGACGAGAAACTGAATGGTCAACTGGATTTGTCGCAATCACCGTCAGAAGTTTCTGCTCCAAATGGACCACTGTTGCTTTTTACCAAGGTAAATAGTAAATGTAATTTTATTTTTACCAATTTGACATATTTATAACTTTTTGACATAAAACGAGTTGTAAAAAGTCATTTTTATCAAATATTTTTATTTTTATATGTCGAAAATGGATTTTACGCTTGCTTGGTATGTGCAGCAGCAGGTTTTTGCGACTTTAACGATGGAAACAAGTTGTATTTTATACTTTTTTCAGACTCGGTAAATACACGAAAAAGTCACTTTGGAGTCACCTTTCAGCTCTTTTCTGACTCTCTAAACATGAAAATATTGTCGAGGCCCTTGTCGTTTCGATCTCGTTAAATTGAACACGAATCGACATCTACCCAGTATACGTTTAACCCTTTTTCGGGCTGGGATGGATTGATTACGAAAAAGGAATACCCTAGCCTATCGCGACTAGGAGGTTTTCTCGGATATTGTTTTCTACTTTTTCGGATCCGAGGAACTATTTACGAAAAGGGACCTGTGGAGTTTACTTTTCCGCTGTATTTTCAAACTCTCTAAACATGAAAAGACGCCGAGTTCTCCCTTTGTCAGACTCGTTAAACCCTGATGACATCGGATCCAGTCGAAATGACGTTCTCCGAGTTCCTCCTTCCTAGGACTCGTTAAATGCACTAGGATGGATTTGCCCGAAGGGCGGACTTATATTACAAGCATATGCTATCCCCTTCAAGCTTGTTATCAAAAATAATTTGGGTACTCGCCAGAAATGGTGGGGGAAAAATGGAACCATCGTCGTTGTCGTCGGCAGTATGTCGCTCTTGAACATGGCACTTGTCTGCATTCGTGTCGGGTTGGGGACATCTCATCTCGTTTCTTCACTTTGCCTCCGTGGGTTTGGATAATCCCTTTTTACCTCTCCTCTGCTCATTGCCTTGTCACCATGACCTCTGATCTGTTGATGTCAAATACTGCCAAGTCCACTGTCGTGTCGTTTATATGTTCAAGAGAAGTTGGCCTCTGCTAATATCAACCTTCCTCTGATTCTCATACGATCCCGATTCACAACAAAACACCATGTTCCTCTGTCTCATGTCGATGATGTGGGAATCATTATGGCCCACCTTCGATCAAGGTCACTTCCTGTCGACATCAGCTCATTATCCGGGAAGCTGATCTAGAGACTCCTTTATGGTACCTTGGAGCCTGCATGCCTCAATGGTAGGTTCGTCGCATTCGACGTGAGGTTTTCATCATTGGCCTCCGATCGAGTGATTCTGCGGGTGTTCGACGCCAACTCATTGATTCACACGCCGTAGATTGTACCTGTAGTACCTTGAGGGCCATTGTCATTATTGGTGGTCTCTCTCGCGTCTGTTAACAACTTTCATCATTGGCTGGTAATCAGACGATGTTCTTGCATGTTCGACTTCAGCTCACATATTCACATGCTCGAACTTGTACTTTGTTTGGGTCGAGATGGAGCGCAAGACCCTGGATTGTGTCTGTTGTAATCCAGGCTGCGATTGTGGATTATTATCATTATGTACATGACTCACTGATTGGATGGCTGCGACCATACCTGAGTTTATTTGTTTGATCTTAGTTGGATGGCTGCGCCCATACCCTGGATCTGGATTATAGCATACTCTGTTTCGGATGGCTGCGTCCATACCACATATACATCATGTACTTGAGATATCAGTTGTATCTTTCTGCGCAGGTTTTCCGACGGCGGGCCTTCAATTGAACATGTTCTCGTAAAGCATTTCACCCCTCTCTCTCTCGGGCCTCATACTTTAGGGGGCATCTATTACACAGTAATTTGTCACCGTCCCTACCATTCCCCGTCCCACACAATGGAGGACCCATTTTTTGACCTGTGAACATTGTCATGCCTTGAAAACATCATCAATGCATTCCTATAAGCATGAGCTTCAATTTCCCTAAAGACATCTCCTTGCAAAAAATCATAAAAACATCTCTTGCATCGCGCAGACAATCTCAAGACTCGCGCCAATGGGGAAAAATCCTACAAAGAGGCCGCTAACCTAACACGCTCCGTCCCGCATGCGTAGTCACGCCACCAATTCTATGAGTGCTGAACAGGATGGTTGAGTTTTAACAAAAATCGTAAACCATTGCCTATTCAGAGTTGGAGGCTTTATCATGGAATTTATGGAAGTAGTGGTTTTGCCACCTCCCATGGAACCTTCCTATGATAGGGCTAATCCCACAAGAATAGGATTCAACTCCCTCCTTCCCCCATCTATAAAAGCCTCAATTCCATGGCAAGCTAGTCTTGAAGTGCCTAAGCTTTGAATCTCCAAATTCCCAAGAGCTCTCTTATGTCAAGAGCTCCTCCTCTTTCTTCCCTTAAGGCCGACTCAAGTAAGGAGACTATCATCGAGAGACTCAGGAGAGGTTTGCCCTTTCCCTGGCGAGATTTGCGAGACGTGAACGACTGGAGACCCATCCGAAGGAGACCACGACGTCAGAACATTGGTTGTAATATCTTTCGATCATTATTTAATAAATGATTACGATTATGGTTCCACTCTGTTTTCGATTATGTTAATATGATTAGTATCCTTTCTGACTGATATTGAGTTACGTATGCCAGATTTTATGCTTGTATCTATTTGTTTCTTGCACATGCAGGTATCCATCCATGGAGATCGTAGAGGATCGTGATCTGCTGAGGCTGAGGAACGGGAATGCTCTCTTCTTCAGATCGTAGCATTGGATTCCAGGTAGGCCTCCATCTTTGGTCTTTTCATTTCGTAACTAGGAACTTGCGTCGTAACATTTCGTGATTGTTGCTAGACCCCTGTTGGGCTAGTAGAGATCGCCTACGTACGCAAGGAGATTTACACTCTCAACAATATATATATAGATATATATATATATATATATGTATATCTACATATATATATACACATATATATATGTACATATATATACACATATATATATGTACATATATATATACACATATATATATGTACATATCTATATATACACATATATATATGTACATATATATATGTATATATATATATATATATATATAGATGTACATATATATATACATATATATATGTACATATATATATATATATATATATATATGTACATATACATATGTATAGATATATATATGTACATATGTATATATACATATATATATGTACATATATATATATATATATATATATATATATGTACATCTATATATATATATATATATATATATATATATATATGTACATCTATATATATATTATATATGTACATCTATATATATATATATATATATATATATATATATATATGTACATCTATATGTACATCTATATATATATATATATATATATATATGTACATCTATATATATGTATATGTACATATATATATATATATATATATATATATATTGGATCATGTTATTGTTTTTCATCCATTTCGATGCATTCAAAGTGGAAAAAGTGGAGGAATCAGCTCACAGGACCATTTGTACTGGCGGGACCCAGTTTGGCGAAGTTGAAGTTTGCAACAAGAAACAGTGAAATTGCCATCCGAAAGCAACATGACAACACCTACACTAGTGTGGGAGCACAAGTCATGTAATGATGGGTCCTAGTGATACATTAGTGTGAAATTCAATTTATTTCATAAATTGGATATGTGTCAAATTTAATTATCCCTTAATTAAATTGGACAATAAAATATAATCTTATCTCATAATCACTTGTAATAGTTAATTAAGTGTGATAAACTCAGTTAGCTCATGAATTTTGAGTCGAGGGTAGTTGGTGAGGCATGCAGAGTGATTCTATGTGTTTTAGAATTCAAGTAGAAGTTAAGTGTATGATTTTAATGCATGAGTAATCGGTTAACTTAGTTAGGTGAGTTAGAGTTAGTTGAACTAACTGTAACTGTTTGTTGCACTAGTGAGATATCAAGTGAATTAAATCATGTTTAATTCACATGCAGTGATCTGCCATGCAACTGATGATTTACTATTAATAACTGCATGAATGTCAGTTCGAGTGGAAACCCAATTAAGACAAAGGTTAAAGGGAAGTTGACTATCAGTTGTACTATTAGCAGACTGCCCCGATGTAGTTAAAACACCACATGATGCCCATGATACTCTGCGCAGTTGAGGAAGGCTAAAATTCCTAAAGAATAGAGATTGCATTCATTAGGAATTGTGTGAGCAAGGCAAGCTGAAGACAGGCTGAGAATTGGCTAAGTGTTGGACAAATTTTGTCTGCATCAGTGTGAGACAATCAAGATAGCGCAACAAACTCTTGTGAGAAGAGTGCATTGTATTGTTTCATGATTCCTTGGTTCATTATACAATAGAGATAGAGGGGTTTTGAGCAGCAAGCTTTCCTCGGGAAAAATATCTATGTTGTGGATTGATTTGCTTCTTTATTTTACTTGGTGTGATTGTGCGATCGTGTTTATTTTCCGCAATTAATTTGTAGAAAGATTCAATATCTTGCTTTATCATATCGCATGATCGAATTGAATCCATTGATATACATATGTTTGTATAATTTCTATAGGCGAAACAAAGTTTGAAACCTTATGGGAGTGTTATGAGGCATCAAATGACATTTTTTTGGGGTAAAACTTTGTCACTTTAGCATCACACCTTTTCATGTTGTTCTACACACAGAGATCTTTCCAACGACACAAGAATCATGTCAATCAAAGTTTGTATGCAAAAGTTATGCCACTCACAAGTTGACCTTCCTATCTTCACACCTATAATTTGGGAGGATGTCGCGTCAACCTCCATTATTCATGAAAAAAGGGTCTAGCCTTGTGATTATGATGTAAAATTCTCTAGAATAGTCTATATTGTAACTCTAGTTAACAATTGATGTAAAACTTAACCACTAGTAGGCTATTGGGTTGTGTTATAACCAGGGCACTAGGAGGAGAAGGCATTCCATTCTTTCGAGAGAATTTTGTTCCATAGCTGAACAACGATAGCCAAGAGGGATAGGCATTAGTGTAGAAATTTTAATACAATTATGTATATCATGTATCATGAAAAAATCTCATACAAAACTCTACTCCAAGATCTCTCAGTACAATATACAATCGTCTCACATTGTCATACAAAAATTGGCATAAACATGCACCAATTTACTGCCTTTCTGACAGCCTGCCTCCACTGCGGAATCCCTACTAATGAAGATCCCTGAATGAATTCGATCTTGCCTTGCCTTGACTGCGCAATCCTCATTGGAATCTCCAATGTGTGTGTAGTTGCATTGAATGCACCAATATAGTCACAACTGATAGTCAAACAGGCCCTTTCACCTATCTCTCAACTTGGTCTCCACTAGATTTGACACGCATGTAGTTAACAGTAGCATTTATTCAGTTGCATGTGAGATCACTCCATGTGAATTAATTTAATATTTAATTCACTGATATCTCACTAGTGTATCTTTAGTTACAACTAGTTACAACTAGCACAACTGATTTTAACTCACTTAACTGAGTTAAACTAAATAACAACTCACATAACTACACATCCACCTCTGTTACAACTTTGTATCACTCAGTTACAACAAAGTCCACTCTGCATGTCCCACCAACCAACCTTGGAACTCGAAATTCCTTCAGTCAACTAGTTTTCCACATCAATTAATTGAAATCAAGCGCTTCAAGAGAATAGATTATTATTTATTGTCTAATTATTATTAAGGGTTAATAATAATTTACATCCGATCTGTTTTTAGACATGTGATCTATAAATAGACTTCGCCCATGAATCTAAAAATAGAATGTCATCTATAAATAGAATTTTCTCAACCATCTATAAATAGACTCCAGCTATAAATAGAATATGCTCACCATTCTAAAAATAAGCATACACCTAAAAATAGCCTGTGGGCCCCACCTAGTGTAGGTGCTTAATTTTCACTAGGATCATCATCTTGTTGAATCTCAACACTCCCCCTCAACAAGAAAGGGATTATCCTTCACCCCGATCCTGTCTCTATGGTATTTGAATTTGCTCCTGGTGAGCACCTTCGTCAGAATATCTGCATCCTGATCTTCCGTGGGAATGTACTGAATCAACATTATCTTCTGCTGCACACAATCTCTGATATGATGATACCATATATCTATATTCTTAGATCTATCATGAAACACAATATTAATCGAGAGTTTAATGCAACTCTGATTATCACAATGAATCATTGTAGGATCTAAATGAGAACCAAACAAATTGACCAGGATCTTCCTCATCTAGATAGCCTCACATGTAGCTTGAATTGCTTCCATGTATTCTGCTTCCGCTGAACTAAGTGCCACGAATCTATATTTCCTGTTGTACCAAGAAACAACTGTAGATTTGATACTGAAAACCCCTCCTTATGTGTTCTTTCTGTCCGTTGGGCTGCCTGCCCAATCTGCATCCATGAAGCTATGCAACTTCACCTCATCTGTCTGTCTGTACCATAAGACATACTCAGATGTGCCCCTGAGATATCTTAGGACATGCTTTCCCTCCTTCCAAAAGAGCTTGGTAGGCTTAACCATCGCTTGACAAAGTTGTTTCACCACATAGCATATGTCCGGTCTTGTATTAACTAAATACATGAGTGAACCCACCAACTATCGATAGACAGTAGCATCCACTACCTCTCCCGATGTAGCGTCCTCTTTCCTCCAGTTTCCTGGAAGAGGATTATCCATAGGTTTGCAAGCCTCCATGTGAAAATTACCGAGTATCTCCCTTACATACTTTCCTTAAGACACAAACAGTTCACCTTCTCACTGCCATATTTCCAATCCAAGGAAATAGTGAAGGAGGCCCATATCCTTCATCTCAAACTCCTTTGTAGGATCCTCCTTGCATGAGTATATCAGCTGCTCATCACCGGTCAATATTAAATCATCAACATAAAAAACAATGATTAAAAACATACCCTCCACCACAATCTGGTATAGTTTTGCATCCACCTCACTCTTGGTGAAGCCAAGTCTGGTGAAATAGCTATCAATCCAAGTGTATCAAGCACGAGGTGCTTGCTTCAACCCATACAACGCTCTTTTGACTCTGCATACATGCCACTCGTTGCTGAAGATCTCAAATCCTTCAGGCTGCTCAATGTACACTTCTTCCTCAATGATCCCATTAAGGAACGCAGTCTTCACATCCATCTGATGAATGTGCCAACCCATCTGCGCTGAGAGAGCAAGGATGGTCCTTATGGAATAATATCGTGTGACAGGTGAAAAGGTTTCTTCATAATCAATCCACTCGATCTATGAGAATCCATGGGCCACAAATCTTGCCTTATACTTCTCAACACTCCCATCAACAGTTTGCTTTACCTTGTAGATCCATCTTGAACCTACCATTCATTTATCAACAGGCCTTGGAACAATTTCCCAAGCATTGTTTCTGAAAATGGAGTCATACTCCTCCACCATTGCATCTACCCATGTGGTCTCTTTCACTGCTTCCTGAAAGGAAGATGGCTCAGTCACAATACATTTGCTGATGAGAGCCATGTATCTAGTGAATCGGTCAGGAGAGTATCTTTGTCTGCATTGTGAAGTAGGGACTCCTGCATTCTGTGCCACATCAAGCTTCAACCTCTCATCTTCTGTGGTACGCCTTCAGCTAGTTCTAATGTTTGGCTCTGCGTGAGTGGAATCCTCCACTCCATGAACCTCCTCCTGTGGCTAATCCACATCTAGAGACTCATCTTTGGGAACAAGCAGTTCCTCCTCTGCATGCAAGTCTAGCTCCCTCTCAGGCGAAAACTTCATGGCTTTATCCTCATTGAATTTTATATCCCTTCGCACCACAGTAATTCGAATATTTGGAAAATACACACAATACTTTTGGGGTGTTTCTCTGTACCCCACAAATATCCCAACTTCAGCAGTTGGCTCCAGCTTCTTCCTGGCGTTCTTGGTCACATGCACATAAACAGATGAGCCAAAAATCTTAAAGTGAGAAACATCTGGTTTCTTACCAGTAAAAGCTTCTTCAAGTGTACTCATGCTAAGTACTCTATGAGGATAACGGTTTTGCACATAAACCACAGTGTTGCCTGCTTCTGCCCACAAGTTCATTGGTAGGCCCTATTCATGTAGCATAGCTTGTGCAGCACCCACGATCATTCTATTCTTCCTCTACGCAACCCCATTCTGTTATGGGTTATGAGGCATTATGAGTTCTCTTCGAATTCCTTCTTTGCTATAGAAGTATTTGAATTTGTTCGAGATATATTTACCACCATTATCGCTCTGCAGATCCTTCACTTGCTTCCCCGACTCTTTCTCCACAAATGCTTTAAACTCACATAAATTTGAGAATGTTTGATATTTCTTCTGCATGAAGAAGATTCAGCATCTACGAGAATAGTCATCAACAAAAATAACATAATACCTGTGTTTTTTTGTTGAAGCAACTGATAATGGCCCACACACATCTGTGTGAACTCTCTCCAGGATCACCAAAGCACAGTTATCCTTTTCATGAAAGGTGGTCTTCACAAACTTACCCATAGTACATCCCTTGCACTGATCTATCTTTGCAAGTGTACCCTTGGGAAGTCTAGTAGAAATCTGCTGTAAAATCTTCAGGGCGCCATGGTGAAGATGGCCCAATCGCCTGTGCCATAATTCGCCCTCATCCTGGCTCCCCACTTCTTCTTTTTTTCCCACCATTGCAGCGCAGCCATCTACCTCCAGCTTGTAGATATTCTTGACTCGAATCCTTATCCTCTTGGTTTGACCCATTGTTTTATGTCGCAATAAATCTTTTCCATCGCTGAAAACAATTTCATAACCTCTGTCCTCCAACATCGCGACTGAGACCAAGTTCTTCTTTAGACCTGGAACATGCATAACATCTTTCAACATAAATGGTTTACCTAACTCCCTCTCAAAGGTAATGGTACCAATGTCGGTCTCACAATATCGTCCATCATCGCACATCTCTATATGCATTTGGAGATATTTCTCCTTCAAGTCACTGAAAAGCTCCTTATCTCCTGTCATGTGGAAGGAAGCACTGCTATCAAGATACCACACCGATCCCATTGCGCTTGAAACCAAGCATGTGATCAAAGAGAAATCAATTTCAAATTGTGAGGCAAGGGCTCACCAGCTACAGCTCCAGCAGCCTTCTTGTTCTTCTTTTTCTATGGGCAGTTAGTGGCGAGATGCCCATGTTCGTGACAGTGAAAACACTTCACCTTGGACAAATGCAGCTTATTTCCTTTAGCCTCATATTTTGAGTGGAATTTATTCCCCTTCCCTTTCCTTGCTTTGGCATCCAAAGCACAATCCTCTTCATCATCATGCTTTGATGAAGAGCCATCCCTGGTGTTCCTTTTGAACTCCTCCTGCACTAGATTCGACCACAGTCGTTCCCAATCCGGCAATTTTTCCTGTCCGTTGACAGAGTCTTAATAACTATACCAACTCTTAGGAAGTCCCAAGAGAGCTAAACTCACCAAATCATCATCAACAACCGTGATTCCCACACTCCCTAGTTCATCCCGAAAATGGACAAACTTTGTGAGACACTTAGGAATATTGTCGCCCTTCTCCATCTTGATCTTTCTGAGTTTATCCTTTGGCGTCAATTTCCTATGGTTGCTGCTGCTTTAGAAAATATTTGTCAAAGCTTTCCACATTGCAAATGGAGTGGCTTTCCCATGAAGGCTTGAGACAATATGGTCTCTCACACCTTCCAACAGAATCCTTCTTGTCTTCGCTACTTTCTTTTGCCATACGTCAAGTAATGCAGTATCCGTCGAAGTGGGCTTAGGAACATCATTGTCGATGAATTCTTTCTAGCCATTATCTTCAAGCACAGCCTCCATCCTATCCTTCCATGCAATGTAGTTTGAGCTGCCCTCGAGTGCATACTCTAACCGCAAACCATTGAAAGCCATTTCGATGTTTATTCAACTATCGCACCAATAAATTCTTGCAGCAAATTCGAATTGTTTCCACCAACAAAACTTAGCTACTGCTTCAATATTGCAATCTTCTTTGCTCTGATACCATGTAGAAATTTTAATACAATTATGTATATGATGGATCATGAAACAATCTCATACAAAACTCTACTCCAAGAGCTCTTAGTACAATATACAATCGTCTCACACTTTCATACAAAAATTGGCATAAACATGCACCAATTTATTACCTCCTGATAGCCTGCCTCCACTGCGCAATCCCTGCTGATGAAGATCCCTGAATGAATTCGATCTTGCCTTGCCTTGACTGTGCAATCCTCATTGGCATCTCCAATGTGTGTGTAGTTGCATTGAATGCACCACTATAGTCACAACTGATAGTCAAACAAGCCCTTTCACCTATCTCTCAACTTGGTCTCCACTGAATTTGACATGCATGTAGTTAACAATAGTATTTCTTCAATTGCATGTGAGATCACTCCATGTGAATTAATTTAATATTTAACTCACTGATCTCTCACTAGTGTATCTTTAGTTACAACTAGTTACAACTAGCACAACTAAGTTTAACTCACTTAACTGAGTTAAACTAAATAAAAACTCATATAACTACACATCCAACTCTGTTTCAACTTTGTATCACTCAGTTACAACGAAGTCTACTCTACATGTCCGACAAACCAACCTCGGAACTTTAAATTCCTTCAGTCAACTGGTTTGCCACATCGGTTAACTGAAATCAAGTGCTTCAAGAGAATAGATTATTATTTAATGTCTACTTATTATTAAGGGCTAATAATAATTGACATCTGATCTATTTTTAGACATGCGATCTATAAATAGACTTCGCCCATGCATCTGAAAATAGAATCTCATCTATAAATAGAATTTTCTCAACCATCTATAAATAGACTCCCGCTATAAATAGAATATGCTCACCATTCTAAAAATAGACATACACCTAAAAATAACATGCGGGCCCTACCTAGTGTAGGTGTTCAATTTTCACTAGGATCATCATCTTGTTGAATCTCAACAGGTAGAACACACATGGAATATTTGTGCACTATAACATCCCACGGGCCATATGCCCTACTTCTTTGTACCTGCAACCATATTCCCAAACAGAGAATCAGAGCAAAGCGACCTCATCTTCTAGTTGGGTTTTCTCTCGAAAGGGTTTCCCAGAGCATATTTTGTATCTTATGTTTGTGTGTGTGAGATTATTTTGTCATTCTCTATTTTTATTCATAATTTCCATTCACATGCATGCACTAATTACATTTAAATCTATAGATCTTGAAGTTTAATAAAGTTGTAATAGTGTAGAATTTTAGATTTTTAATATAATATTATCAGATTTGTTGTGATGAACTGTCCAATGGAATATCCATGCAATTTACGAATCATATTAGTATCAGAACATGTTTCTTTGGGTATTTGTGGATATTTGCAGGGGATCTAGGTCGGCAGAGTCGAAAATCGTAAAACCCTAACCATGGTCGACGAATATGTAAATGACACTTGTGATCTTGTCGATGTGAGGTTCTTGTGGTTGGAACAACAAGTTGCAGACATAAATCACAATGTAAACCTCCCCATGGTGGCCCTGAGCAATAATATTGATATATTCGGAGAAGATTGGGGTTCAAATATATATGAAAAATCAGAAGGGGGATCAGGAAGAAACGAAGAAACAACGTAAGAAAGAACCCATAAAAGGTCAACCCGGTTTGAGTGCCATGAATCAATACTTGCTTAAAATGAAAGAAAAAGTCGATATCAAGTCGTACCATGACGATATCAATGCTCTAAAGCTGAAACAATGGTTGTAACAACTAGAAGTTTATTTCAACATCCATTATATTGAAGAAGGACAAAACATCTCATTTGCATGACTGAAATTGGAGGGTCATGCACTAACCTGGTTATACAGTCACACAAAAACCCTGAGGTTGGAGGGAGAACCTCTGGTGAATAAGTGGGAGGATTTCAAAACCCTAATTAAGTCACATTTTTATCCCATTGGGTATGTGGAGGACCAATGGATTTGATGGCATTACTTCAAGCAAAAGTCGAGCCAAAGCGTGCAGGAGTACACCACGAAATTTAGAAAGATGGCTATAATGTTGGGTATCTCTCTAAGAACCCAGATGTACTCCTCAAGTATTTGGGGGGTTTGCATTGCCATATGCATGAGTAAGTGATGTTGTTCAAGCCCAAATCGGTGGACGAGGCTTGTGCACAGGCACAATACCTAGAGAACATAGGCCTGAAGATAGCACAATCAAGTGGATCGAAGCAGAACGAGCAACAAGACGCATCTAAGGAGGGGGGGAAGAAACAAAAAGGAGGAAAATATAAAAATAAGACAATCACAACACACTAGTGCAAGGACTATCAACCATTGCAACATTTATGTCCATATAGAGGAGAAGTTCTAGAAGTTGCATCCAGAGCTAAACTCGAAGAACAAGAAGAAAGATAATAAGAAGAAGAATCTCATGGCGATTGATTCGAGCAACCAAGTTGAAAGTATCTCGCATGTGGATGAGAAGATATTTTGTACATCAATGCAGAAGGAGGTGAATATTAGTAGCCTTCAACAACATGAAGAGAAAGAATTACCAAACTCTTGCATATAAATATACAGGTTAAGAAGACAAAGATTGATGATATGTTTGACTAAGGATCACATGCAAATCTCATTGCAACAAAGTTGGTCAAGAATTTGGGGTTGGAAGTTCGTGATCATCCAAACTCATATACATTGGGATGGGTAAATAAGGATGTAGAGATGAAGGTGACAAAACAATGCAAAATTAGATTTTCTATCAATGTTGATTTTATTGATGAAGTAGATCTAGATGTGGTTCCCCTTGATGTATGTGGAGTCATGTTTGGGAGTCCATACATGTACATGCGTGATGCAATATTCATGAGGAGAGCCAACCATTATTGGCTCATAAAGGATGGAAAATCGTTCATCATCAATGCGCACAAAGTCAGGCAAAAATTTCATAGGCAAATGTAAAACAAGCCAAGAAATTGAACGGTTCCAGCAAGAAGTATGTTTTATTGTTTTTAAGAGAAATTAAGTTTGTAGAGGAGTTAATAAGAGGCAAGGCATCCCTGGAGGGGTGTACTAAGCAACAAAAACAACAACTAGAGGAGTTGTTATAGGCATACAGGGATGTGTTTTGAGAGCTTAAAGGACTACCACCTAAGAGGGAAGTGGAGCATGAGATCTAGATATTTTCGGACTCTCCCTTGCCAAATATTGGTTTGTACAAGAAATTTGTTATGGAAACAAGTGTGGTGAAGAAATAGTTGCAACAATTGCTAGAACATGGTGTTATTCGACCGAGTATATCACCATGTGGGTCACCCATCATCATTGTGCCAAAGAAGGATGGGACTTGGCGGATGTGTATATATTACAGGGAATTGAAAAAAATCATGCTCAAGAAGAGATATCCCCTATCCAAGATAGATGATCTGTTGGATCCATTGCAGCAAGCAAATTACTTCACCAAGATCGACTTGGAGTTTGGATATCACCAGGTCCGAGTTAAATAAGAAGATACCTAGAAGACCACCTTCAAAACTAGGTGTTATAGCATCATTTCTCACCTTGACATGATTCATGATTGCTTCATGGCTTTTGGGCACCCATTCCTACAGACTTGGACAAATTCACTTAAAAACAGTGTAAAATCCCCCATACGCGACTATGCCCGTACTTTTACGCGTGTATACGCGAGTCCAGCTAGACTTTTCCGCGTATGCCATTAAAATGATTAAAAAATATATAAAAAATCCCTAATTTCGCGCTGGGTTGATGGTTACTCGGGTAGTTCAACCACCCCAGCCCGTGGCCAACTGTTTCCAACTGTTGAAACTAATTGGAGGGACTATAAAAAGCCCTCATGTGTATGGCCTAAGGGAGAGAGAGAATTATTGATATTATACTCTATTGGTATTCCCTATCCAAGTCTGATTCCCCGTGCCTCCTGCACTTTCCCAGTTCATTGTAGGAAACCCTTGTTTCCTTGAGATACACATCCCTTTATATGTTATCTCGTATGCACCAGTTTGGAAGGAGTCTTAGCGAGGCAAGGGCTGGACGGATCCGGACGACGGTCTGCGAAGGCCTTGGAAGGATCAGGTGATCTCTCCATTCGTTACTTTTGTACATGCTATTTATAATACAGAAGTACCATGCTGTTCCCGAAATAAACTTGTTAGTGTATGCTTATATGTATGAGAATATTTGTTATACAAGCATTCATTATGATTTATTTAATGTTCTATATGAATCTCACTGACATTTAGAGTAGATATATGTTGTACAACCTGTCCTTTGTGCTGGTTTCTTCTTGTTTTCAGGTTAAGAAGGAAGGACGGTTTCTGGGGGTTTGAACCCCACGTGGATCTACTTCAACCGTAGGACCTACGGGTAACTCTCTCATTCTACTCTATTTAGTTTTTCTAAACGTGCATGGTTGTGTGAGTCTCTGTTAAGTAGCATGCCCCTGCTCTGTGGAGGTTGTATCCCAACCAACCTCTAGGGTGAGATTTCCCCAAAACAGAACTGGCGACTCCACTGGGGATCACACTTTTGTGATTCTCCTGTTGGGTGGTTTCAGCTGTTTGGTAGGATCCCAGCAGTTTTAACTTTCATTTGCAGTCCAGTTTATTTTTTTGCAGTCAGTCTGAAGTATTGGTGTCTTTTCCAGACTTGTTCTTTTTGTTTTTTCATTATTTACCTTGGAATATGCGCCTTCCTTTGCACACAGTCGCGTATACACGCGAGTTTGTCTGAAGGAAACCGCGTATACGCGAGTTTCCCTTAGAACAGACGTGTATGCATGCTGGTTGCACAGCTGTGAAGTAGCGTATACCTAGGCAGATTTTGAATTTTTGGGATTCTTGACTTTTTGGTCCTTTCTGGTTGTGGAGGCCTGTTTCTACAGAGTCTCTGTACTTACTGGAGTGTGAAGGAAGTGGTTTCATGTCTTTTCTCTTTTTCGTTTGAGTGAAAACTAGTCTTTTGGCAAAATGTTGTTTCTGGTGCTGGCACTTCTGGATTGAGTTCCAAGATCGCTTTCTGAGCATTCTTGGTTGTTCTGCTTTATCAGAACAGAGAGCTTCTGCTCACTGACTTGTTCCTATCTTTGTGTTGTGCTTTGCATTGCGATTTTTGCTTCGTTTTTGATTGGTTTTCTTGAGTTCCATAGGCTAGGGTTTTGTTGCAATTTTTGAAGAACTTTTCTTGCTTCTTTGGAGTTTTTGTTTGCAACAAGTTTGCACTATTTGTCTAGGCTGAGTGGCTGATTTTTGGTCTTCCGTTGCTCTTATTGATCTTGCTACTGTTAGCTTTATAAGGTTTGGGAGCATTGTTGAAGTTTGTGCTTGAAATTCGGTCTCGTTTTGGTTTGGATTTTGATAGTTGTGCTTGGTCTTTTCGAGCTCTTGCTTTATAAAACTAAAAAGCCCAAAAAACATTTGTTTTGCTTTTTGTTTTTGCATTTCAAAAACTCAAAAAACATTGTCTCTTGTTTTTGTTTTTGTTGTTGCATTTTCATTTTCGTTTTTCCATATCTTTTGGAGCTTTTGTGAAGTTTCTTGCTTCTAGTTTTCGGCTTGATTTTGAGGAGGAGTTGTCATTTGATTTCTTCTTCTTGTTTTTAAGTGTTTTTGGTGTCCTTATTTTAAGAGTTCTTGATTTCAAGAATTAGCTTTCTGGACAACAAAAGATGAGTTAAAATTGAAGGAGCTTTTTGGGAAATTTCACCTTGTTTTAAGAGATTTTTGCATCTTAGGATTTACATGCTTGTAGCGATTTGCATTAGGTGCATTTCAACATTTAGTTAGCTTCTTAGTTTTTGTGAGTGTGAGTTTGCTTTTTGAAAAGAAAAAAATACAATTTTTTAGTCTCGTAGAACCTGTATAGAGATTACTTTTCATCGAAAGACAAATAACTGCATGTGCATGTAGTTAAGTTTTTATTAATTTCTTTTGCGTCAAAACACCATTGGTTTCAACTCCATATCCTTGTGACTTAATATAACATCCCTTAAAATAAGCGATTTAATCTAAAATAAACTAGCAAGTTTTATTAAGTGTCAATCACCAACTAGCTAGGTTGTAGGGCCTTGGAATAGGTGAGTGGAAAGTTAACTCTCTAAGGCCGCTCAAACAAACATAGAAGTTGATTAATTGAGCGAAATCCAACTCCGTGAGGTGGACTAGGAAAGCTCTCATCCGAGAGTCAAGCGCGAGGGGAAGTGAACGTTGAGAAGAGGGATACCCCCCCTCCGATTAGCTGAATCTGACCTCAAGACCGTTCCGCTCAGCTTCTGATACGGATTGGTGTCCATAGTTGCCACTCCTAGGTTCCACACAGGTGACTGCGGGGGGGAATACCCGTGGTGCAGGCGGACGTACGCATGCTTTCGGCGGCTTCTGGGGGGTGCCCTTGCGAAGCTTGGGTGCTTGAGCCGGCAAAGGCTGTAATTAGGAGGTCGGCGTAACTGTTTCTGATACCTTCGCTAGTTGTTCTGGGCCCTAATCATCCCAGAATGCTTCCAGAAGGCCCTATACTTCACTTTCCTGTATTTTGGTGTTTGGTCCTCATCACCCGGAGCGGAAATACTTGGAGGCTGTTTGCTTGCTGTATCTCAGGGATTTTTATTTTTAGTGAGTGCTCTTTGCTCCTAGCTTGCCTAGCTTTTCACTTTTTTGAGTCTAATTTAATAAATCTATAAAAGTGGCTGATCAAGCGCCTCGTCGTTCGAGGAAAATCCGGGGGTTATCTCCCGAGAGTGCAGAGCCTTCTTCGAGAAGGCGTAGGAGCGATTTAGTAGGTGGTTACCACCCTGTGGAGTCTGACGCTGTGGAGAGAGATCCTCCACCAAGATCTAAAGGTTTCGTAGCTGATTCCGGTGTCGGTTCCGAGAGGAGCATTCCGCTCACCTCGCGAGTGTTGTTTCCTCAGGAAGAATATTTTTAGATAGAAGATATACCTGAGCCTCCCGCTATAGGTCCATCTCCTCTTCCTCCTGATTATCCGTTTGTTGTTCAGTACATCGGACCTGAGTCGGAGAGACCGCCGGATCTTCCGTATCATTCTTATCTTTCGATGGCCACGACTGGGAACGCGGCTTCTACCGTGAGTGTTGCAGGCATTCAGACTCCTGCTTCTGTCGAAGCAGGGGGCACAATTGCTTCATCTTCGATTGCTTCTAGTGCTGTTGTGTTTGGCTCTGGGTTCACCCAAGCACATGCTTCTCATTCTGGTCCCTTCTGTTCAAGGATGCCCTCTAGTGGGAATCCCTCTTTTTCCTTTTCCGTCAGTGCAGCTGGATCTACACCCATGTCTAACATGGCTAGTGGATCAGCTTCGTTTCAGGGTTTCCCCTTTGGGACTGGGCATATTCCTAGTTCCAATCCTTCTTTAGGGGCGTTTCCGTTTACGTCCCAGACCCAAAGTTTCAACCCTTGGTCTGGAGGGCAAAGTTCGACTACTTTTACGGGATGGAATCCTGTCTTTACTACAGCGGGGGCAGGGAATCAGTTTTACGCAGGTCATCAAGGGAATGCTTCTTTCCCTTCATTGAGTGCCTATCAGTCTTTTTCTACTCTGTCTAATGCTTGGAACCCCTACCAGGGTCTTTCCTCTTCAATCAATACTTCAGCGGGGGGAACTGGTCTGGGCTTTGGTAACTCGGCGTGGGGAGGAGGTTCTTCTCCGTTTTCTACGAGTCCTTTCTGGCAGCCTAGTACCTCATCAAATCTAGGCTATTCTTTTTAGAATGTTGGGAATCCATCCCATCAAGGATGGAATCCTCAGGCTCCGCCTCGCTTACCTTTTCTGGCAACGTTAAACTTGCCGGACTTGTAAGTTAACTAATAATGACCGGAATTCGTTTATAGTCACGGTGGCCTCACGTCCAGGCCAACTTCCTTCAGACATTCCAAAGTTTGAAGGTAAGAATGAAGAGGATCCGGCGGACCACATCACCACTTTCCACTTATGGTGCTCTTCGAACTCCCTGATCGATGACTCGATTAGGTTGAGATTATTTCAACGCACCCTAACTGGAAATGCTGCCAAATGGTATATCGAGCTCACTGGGGGCAGTTTTGCCACATTTGGAGAGCTGGCTGTCACATTTCTAAACCATTTTCAGTTGCCTGTCAGATATGAGGCTGGGACCGAACTCCTGGCTAATTTTAAGCAAGATGAGGCAACTCACATTTCTGATCACATTCAGGAATGGAGGAGAAGGAAGAGGCTTATCAAAGCCCATATTCCAAGTGAATTCCTTCTCGAGTGGTTTTTGAAATCTCTGCAGTCAGATATTTCAAAAGATGTATCCCTATCTGGGGTATTTTCTGAGGAGCAGGCCATCTTTAGGGCCCAGCAGTTAGAACTGATCTATTCTCAGTCTGGGATGCTTTATAAGTATTTGCCCAATGCTCCTCGCTCCAAATCGGATTTATCGAAACCCAAACCTGGTCCGCATGCTGACGGGCTTGTCGGATCGGTCAATAGTAGTGCAGCCAGCCTGCTTTCTCAACTGCAGCAGTTGTCTTTACAATCTGCTCCTTCTGTTCAGGCTGTGCATGCTGATTCATCACCTTCCCAGTCTTTGTCCATAAATGTTGTCCAAGCTTCTAATCCCAAAGGAAATCAACAATCCGATGGGAAGAAGAAGGGACGAAATAACAAGAAGAAGGGCAAGAATGGGAAGGGCAATGCAAATAAAACCAACGAGCGTGTTGGTGAGGGTCAAAAGGAGAAAAAGAAAGTGAAGTTTCCATGCAAGCTTTGTGCTGGAGACCATCTCACACACCTTTGCCCAAAAATTCAGGATGCTCAGCGCCTGTTATCTCAGCAGGGTTCTTCTAGTTCCCAGGCTGTGCTAACAAACCCTTTTCCCCAAGGGCAGCAATTAATTGTTGGCGCGAACCAAAATCCTGGGGCTTCCTCTGGAGGTGCCCAGGAAGGGGAAATTCCATCGAACATCTTTATGATGAGTGCTCACGTGGATATCGCTACGAGATCCCGTGATTATGGCGGAGAGAAATCTTCGAAAGCTAAGGAAGTTCCTGATGCTACTGAGCCGCTTCACATCACGAAGCCAACTGTTGAGTCTATGCCTCGGATGCCAAAAGCATCTTCTAAGCGGTCAACGATTAATCCGAACATGAGGGCTGCCCAGAACTACTTGATTGTAGAAGATCTGGCGCAAAGTCCTTGTGCTATGTCAGCTTTAGAGGTACTCCAGTCTTGTCCGGCTCAGCGCAGTGCTTTGCTCACTGCCATTGGGGCTGTTGATCCGAAAAATTCTCTTCTGATTACTTTTGATATGACTAATTTTAAGAAGAGACTTCCTCATCACATGGCTTTCCATATTAAATCATCGTATCGGAAGTGCAATATCTTTTGAACGGTTGTTGATGAGGGTGCTTCTACTTGCGTGATGTCTCTCGCATGCTGGAAGACACTTGGATCTCCCAAAGTTGTTCCATCTAGCACTGTTCTTACTGCGTTCGATGGCCATTCTCACAGACCCCATTGTATTTTCCCGGCTTTGCCCATCTGTGTTGGGGGCAAAACCGTTAACATAGAGGTTGAGGTAGTGGATGCAGCCTTGGACTACAACCTTCTGTTGGGGAGGAACTGGATATATGAGATGGATGCCATTGCATCCTCATTATTTCGAATTGTATGTTTCCCCCACGAAGGGAGGATTGTCACGGTGGATCAACTGGACTGTCCTCAAGTAGACCTGAATGCGCCTTCTGACTCATCTGTTCCTAAGTTGGACAATACTAAGGCGCCTATTGAGAATCTAGGAGTTGGAATGTATTCTTCCCTGATGGGTTCTTTCGATATTCCTCCTCCTACTGTGTCTATTAATGCTATTTTGTCCTCCAGGGCTCCCCTTCGAAGAGAGTTCTTTCAAACTCATTATTTTTCGGACCCTTGGACCTTACCTTCCCCTACTGCCACATTAGCGGAAGGTCAAGTAAATGGAATGGCATTTCCGATTTCTGCAGCTGAGATTGCATATCAGTCTATTGTTGACACTGAAGAATCTGATCCAGCTCCTCTTTCACCGGAAGAGTTGGATGGTGATGTGGCTCAGGTTTGGACGATTAGTTCTTCTTCGGCCTAGGATTTCCTTGATACTACTCTTCCATCTGAAGAGGCAATCCTGGAAGCCATGACTGGTATAGATAGACCGTGGGATGATTTGCATCATCGGTCTTACTTCCTACCTGACTTAAACGAAGTTGAAACTAGTTTTCCAATTCCTCAGTCTCCTGGACCTGTTCACCCAGTCTTGAACCCTTTAGCACCAGCACAGGTATATGCCGAAGGGAACATGGCTGTGATCTCTCCTACTATCCCGGTGAACATTTCCAGGGATCCCAATATTGTTGAGAATGTCTTCATTGGAGCTTAATGTTCTCGTGAAGAGATTCAAATCTATACCGAGCTCTTCAAAGAGTATAGGGATGTATTTTCTTGGTCTTATGAGGAAATGCCTGGCATAGACCCATCTATCGTCGAGCATGAGATCAAGACGTATGAAAACGCTAAGCCGGTCAGGCAAAAACTTCGTCCGGTTAATCCTAGGAAGGCAGCAGCTATCAAAGCTGAAGTTGAAAAACTGCTCAAGGCGGGATTCATTTTCCCAGTTCCTCTGACTGAATGGGTTTCAAACCCCGTTACGGTAGATAAAAAGCAAGGAACGATTCGAGTGTGCATCGATTTCAGAGACCTGAATAAGGTGTGTCCTAAAGATAATTACCCCCACACCTTTCATCGATCAGATTATTGACGAGTGTGCCGGTAACGAGATTTTCTCCTTCATGGACGGTTTCTCTGGTTACAATCAAATTACTATCAGTCCAGAAGATCAACATAAGACCGCATTTATTTGTCCCTGGGGTACGTTTGCATATAAGAAAATGCCTTTTGGTCTTAAAAATGCTGGAGCTACCTTTCAGCGGGCCATGTCTTACGCCTTCCACGACATCAAGAAGATTATTGAGGCATACTTAGATGATGTAGCTGCTCATTCTCGAAAGAGGATGGATCATCCTGGTCACCTCCGGCAAATATTTGAAAGATGTCGTTTTTATAAAATTCGTTTGAATCCGAACAAGTGCGTTTTCGCGGTAACATTCGGTCGGCTGTTGGGATTTATCATGTCTAGGGAAGGGATAAGGGTAGATCCCTTCAAGGTTGAGGCAATACTTCGGCTGCCTCCCCCGTCTTCAATCCGTCAGCTTTCTTCGCAAAACTTATGTCTTGGCAGCTGCCAATCCATTTCAGTTTGTCCTCAGCAGGCGAGTGATTGGGGGCAAATATAATAGATGGATTGTGATTTTACAAGAATTTGATCTTGAGTTCATGTCTGCCAAATCCAAGAAGTCATTAGTTTTTGCGGAATTGATCTCCGAGTTGCCCTGTGGAGAGGAGATGATCTATGATGAGTCATTTCCGGACGAACACTTGTTTCTTATCTCTCCACAGGATCCTTGGTACGGGGATATCATTGTGTATCTCCAGACTGCGAAGTTTCCCTCTACTTTTTCGAAAGATGAGCGTCGTAAGCTGCGTCACTTGGCCAAGAATTATTTGATTATTGGTGATGCTTTATACCGTCGAGGGGTTGATTCAATCCTAAGACGCTGCTTAACTCTCGAAGAAGCTGAGGCTGTGCTGAATGATTCTCACAGTGGAGCTTGTGGGGGTCATTTATCTGGGCTTGCTACAGCCCAAAATATTTTGCGTGTTGGATACTTTTGGCCCTCGATTTTCAAAGATTGTATTGAATCGGTCAAAAGGTGTCATCCTTGTCAGGTGTATACTCGAAAAATGCGTGCTCATCCAGCTCCGCTTTTTCCAGTCGTTACTGTCGGTCGTTTTACAAAGTGGGGTATTGATTTTACTACTTGTAACCCGCCTTCGGCAAAAGGTCACAAGTACATTATTGTAGCAGTAGACTACTTTACGAAGTGGGTCGAGGCTATGCCTACTTTTGGGAACGATGGTGAGACTGCAGGTCTTTTCCTTTTCAACCAAGTTATTGCTCATTTTGGTATTCCTAGAGAGATTTTCACTGACCATGGCAGTCATTTTCAGAATAGTATGATGGCTGAGTTGGCTCTCAAATTGGGTTTCCGGCGGGAGCATTCATCTCCATATTATCCTCAGGCCAATGGGCAAGTGGAAGCCGTGAATAAATCCTTGAAGACAATTCTTCAAAGGACAATTGATAAACATAGATCCAACTGGCATATTATGCTATATCTTGCACTTTGGGCATACAGGACGTCAGTGAAAACTGCAACTGGCTTTACTCCGTTTCAGTTAGTGCACGGGGTGGAATCCATATTTCCTATTGAATGCGAGATTCCTTCTCTTAAATTAGCTGTTGAACTTCTTCCTGACACTTCTAGTCTGGCAGAACGGCTTCTTCATCTGGAACATCTCGATGAGTAGCGTCGAGATGCCGCCACGATGAATGAAGCACATAAAAACCGAGTAAAATTTCAGTACGATAAGGCGGTCAAGCCTAGGGTCTTTTCGGAAGGTGACCTTGTTTTGGTCTATGCCCAAGAAAAGGATGCCCTGGGGGCAGGAAAGTTTAAGTCTATGTGGTATGGCCCCTATATTGTTAATAAAGTCCTTAAGAAAGGAGCGTATACCTTGGTTGATTTCGAAGGGAACGAGTTGCCGGAGCCCCGTAATGGGCTCTATTTGAAGAAGTATTATGCCTAGGATTTGGCCTGGCATGTTGCTTTTTGTATATAGTAGTTTTTTGCTTTGTACATATCTGATTGATTTTCGATCTTTGATGAGTTGGTGATGTTTTTGATCTGCTTTGGCAGGTTGTGTTGGATGTCATGAGTCATTTTGGTTTCACCGATGGTGCTAGTAGACACACCCGGAACTTAGCTTCCGCGGCTTGAGTGCTTCATTATCCATCCGGTCAGCTGTTAGTATCAAGAGGGGTCTGCATTGGTCTTGCTTCCAATAATATAGCGGAATACACTGCAGTTATTCATCTACTCTCGAAGGCAATATCTTTGGGTGTTGATTCGTTGGTAGTTTTCTTGGACTCTCAGCTGGTGGTGTCGCAGTTGAACAATACTTATCGGGTACGAGATCCATTTTATTACGATTGTTCTTGAGGGTACATTTGTTACAAAGGTCATTTCAATTTTTAACTTTCATTCATATTCCTCGAGCTGACAGTTGGTTTGCTGACTCATTAGCTAATCAAGCATTATATTGGCATATTAATCATTCCATACAATAATTTTTTAATCATCAAAAACATCATACATTTGATACATTTATCACATCACATCAAATATCGCTGTATATATATCATCGGAGTGTTCAAAAACTTTACAAAATTTGGATCCATAATGTCGTACAAAACTTGGGCTTATGCCCCCATCATGTTCAGTCTCAAAAAATAATATACAGTCATCTAATACATAATATCTGTCTACTCCTGAGGTCCCTGCCCAGAAGTCGTGTTCCTATAGAACGTAACTGTAGTGGCAACTCGGCGGAATAGTCTAACCCAGTCTCGGGGCACTCCTACCACCCGTCTCTGGATGGCTTCCGGTAGATCCTCCACGGCAGCCATAGGGATTTGGCGGGTTAATCCCTCCAAGTTTCTCTGCACGGCCTGGAGAGTCCTATCTGAATCCACAGTATCCGCTTCACCCCTGCGGCGCTTATGGCGCGGTAGGCCCTCAGGACGAACTGGTCCAACATCTGAAACATGATCATTTTAATTGTCAGTCATTATGAATCCAATCAAAAACATGTTTGTTTTTCATTTTTTCATACATATTTGAAAAAAATCCAAAAAAAAATCATATAAGTCAAAAAAAAATTTGCAAACTTACCGACTGCTCCCCATGCTGTGCCAGGTGGAAGAACTAGATCCGGATCTCCACGAAAGTCCATCCCGGCATAGGGATAGTCGTCCACTGCGATGATTTGTTCTCCCCACCAAAGGAAGAACTCATCGTCCCATGTGGTCCGGGGTACTTCACTACCCCCCAGTCTCTTCATCATGTCTGCCCAACGGGAAATTCTTGGGTCCCGCGGGCTACTGATGGTAGAGATGACTCTGGGTCTCAAGGCTGGAATCTTCTCAAAGAAGAATGTTGTCAAAATTGTACCATAGCCAAAGTGTTTGGTATTTACTTGGCGGATTGAGGTCAGCTGTTGTTTCATGTTCAGTAACAGGGCTGTGCACCAATCGTAAACATGAGTCAAACATTCTACTGCTATGCTCATTTGCGTCCTGGACGCCTGATGTAGAGAGGCGGATCCTGCCACTCTGCTGATGGTGAAAAGGAGGATTTTCATGTGCAAATCCCTCACATCTTTAATTGCAATCTGCATTCCAACCTTTTTGGAACCCGGTACGCAATACACGTGGACATAGTCTTCCACGGTTAACCCTCCCAGGGGCTTCCCGTGCAAGTCTACTGGTTCTCCCCTCCGGGAGAGTCCAGTAATGAAATATATGTCTTCCACTTCAATGCGTATTGGCATCTGATCAATAATGAAGCAATCCTGATCTGGTTCCCAGTAATTTACGAGCATTTCTAGCAATCGCACATTGCTTTTCATATTTGGCATCTTGAAGAATTTGAACAATCCGCAATTCCGAAGGATATTTTGCGCTGCACGATCTTGCATGACCTCTTGGTCTATTGCGCTATGCTCACGTTCCCTCCATGAGATTGTCATCCTGTCAAATTTCATCAAATTATGCATTAGCCACACTTTTTTGCATTCGGACCTGCGCATACGCGGTTTTTCCTTTGCACAGTCGCGTGTATACGCGAGTTTCCTTTAATGAACCCGCGTATGCGCAAGTCCGTATATTTTAGCAAGGGTTTTAAAGCTAAAAATCACTTAATTTTAAATTCCAAACGGACAAAATGAATAAACAGGATGATTAAGGAGCCTACCTGAAGTTTCGGTGCGTTTCGACGGTCGGTTGTTCCTGATTTGACGAAAGAAGTTTTTTGCTCCAGAGCACTTTTTCCAAATCAGCAATGCAATAATGAACCAAATATGAGGTAATTTGTCTATTTATGGCTAAAAATTTGAAAATTTTCGCAAAAATTCCTTATGCTTATTTTTTCGATCTATCTTAAGCTGCATAACCCGGATGCTTGGAAGTGCCCAGTTTGGTATGTTTTCAGGTACATTTTGACGATTTTGAGATTTTTCCCGGTTTTTGATCCATGATTACTGACTCGTCACGGCAGGTATATGATCTTCACTGGCATATAAGTTAGGGAAATCACTTTCCGTTGCATCTTGCATACTAGCCTCCATACTGATCACTTGCCATAGGGTCGATCCCATCGGGTCATGAGTATTACACCCATTTCACTCGCCGATTATTTAATCATGACTTGATGGTAGAGCCTTCCTTTACATGGGCTTCCTAGTTAGTTCCTCGCTATCACTTGTTGCCCATGCTTCTTTTTATGTAGGCTCGGGAGTCCTCTTTAGTCCCGCCATGTCTTCTGTGTTGAAGCTTCATTCTTCTCCTTCATCACTTATCATTTTTCTGGCTTATACCCTAGAGGCTCCCTCGTGTCGTTAAGTTGTATTACTGCATTGCATATTGGCTACTTGTTTATCCTGGCCTTTAGCCGGCTTCATTTGGACTCGATGTTTAAGCCAACTTTTGACCTTGACTTTCTGTACAAGTTAACCATTGCATGCACTTAGCTATCACGACTTGACACCTTTTTACCCATGGATGAAACATTCCTCTGAGTATCACTGACCAGTTTTTGCCACCTTGCATTGAGCATAGGATTGTTCCAATCCCAGGAACTAGTGCATCTGCTTTCTTGATACTCGTTCTATCCATTGTACCATAGCATTCTTTTATTCTTTTTCGGGCTTATTATATGAAAAAGACAAAAAAATCAAATATAACAAAAAGAGCGGGAACGGGATGTATCTTCGTTATTTTGATGGCAGTACAGAGTCAGTTTGTAGCCCTTGAACAAAGCACATATACTTATATATATTTCCTTCATTTGGGATGGTTCTAGTTTGACCTAGGTTCAGCCTTTACCATGTTTCACTTGTCGGTTCTCCCCCGGTTGGTTATCTCTTCCAATCATATGGAGAGTTTGTTTTGCCTCCTGCAAGACAGACTTATACAGTGTCACTTTTTACTGCCATGGTCATCACAGAGTCGTGCTTTTGTTCAAGGGAAGTCTAGCCTGAGTCGGCCATTCTGCGGTGTCTCTTGACTCATTATTCAGTCGGCCTTCCCGGTCTTGTCGGTATCATGTTCTATCACATCAGATGTTTTGATCTTCTGCTCGTGCTGGTTTGAGAAGGTCCCCATTGACTTCTTGCCGGCGGGTTTGTCTCTTATCGACTACGACACATTGCTCTGAGAGCAAACCTAGAGCCGCACCTTGGGCCTATTTTCATTATTGATAGGTGACCTTGTGCTCAGCATTTGATCATCATCATGGGTCTTTGACTGAGTGGTTTCCCCTGTGTTCGACGTCAGCACACATTATCACACTTGGGATTCGTGCAGTACCTTGATTTCCATTTGACCCTATCGGTGGATTTCTCGCCTCTGTGTCGGCTTTCATTATTGGTTGGTTCAGAAGGTTTCTTTTGTGCGCTAGCTTTATCTTGTGCATGTCGGAAACGTACTTCGGTTTTGGTTCCATCACTCTACTTCGTCCGATTCCTTCCAAATCTTGGCCTGCGGGTTACACTCGCGCTGGACTGATGTGGGATGCCTTAATGCCTTCCTTCCAGCAGATCTTTTCCCATCGACTCCGACTCATTGCTCTGGGAATAAGGTCTAGAGTATTTTTGTCAGTACCTTAGGGTTTGTAGTCATCAGTGGCAGACTCTTCGCTAGCGACAGTGGGGATTCATCATTGCCTCCTGATTGGTAGATTCTTTCAAGTGTTCGACTTCAACTCATTCATTCGCACTTGTTAGATTGTACTGGGGCACCTTGACACTCATTATCATTATCGGTGGGTTGTCTCGCATTGGTTAACAGTATACATCATTGACCGGTAATCCAACGATTTCTCACATGGTCGACTTCAGCTCATTTATTCCCATTGTGTAGAATTGTGCCATAGTGATCAGTGAAGACCTCGGGTTGCATCAGCATTCTTCGGTTCACTTTTGACAGTCCATTCAGTTTCTGCCAGTGATGCCGTCCACCCTTATATGTTGCAGTTCAGCACAACAGCATCTTATATGTTGGCTCCCGAGTTGCGTGATTGTACCGTTTGATCCACCTCTTATGATCCGGTACTTGGAGATTCAGTTACTTATTTGGTCAGACATCCAGTTGCACCATCTTTGATCAACTTTCTATATGTGATACTTGGACATTGATTCAGACTTGTATTTCCGGGCCATGCTCAGATGATTCATTGTGTACTTTCAGTTCAGCTATACTTGTATACATGTTGGATCTATTCATTACTTTCTATATGATGTATTTTTGACTGAGCATGGGTATGCCCGCCTCAGCATGAGTTGACTCTCTGGTTTCTTTCATTGGTTTTTGGCGGGCTGAAATCTGGTGAAGTCCTCTCTTGTCCTTGCGAAGTTCTTTCTATGTGCATAATACATTTCGGCCATCATGTACCCCTTCTGACCTCATATATTAGGGGGCATCTGTTATAGCATCATTTCTCACTTTCACATGATTCATGATTGCTTTGATGGTTTTGGGCACCCATTCCTACAGACTTGGACAAATTCACTTAAAAACAGTGTAAAAATCCCCATACGCGACTATGCCCGTACTTTTCCGCGTGTATACGCGAGTCCAGCTGCACTTTTCCGCATATGCCATTAAAATGATTAAAAAATATATAAAAATCCCTAATTTCGCGCTGGGTTGATGGTTACTCGGGTAGTTCAACCACCCCAGCCCGTGGCCAACTGTTTCCAACTGTTGAAACTACTTGGAGGGACTATAAAAAGCCCTCATGTGTATGGCCTAAGGGAGAGAGAGAATTATTGATATTATACTCTGTTGGTATTCCCTATCCAAGTCTGATTGCCCGTGCCTCCTGCACTTTCCCAGTTCATTACAGGAAACCCTTGTTTCCTTGAGATGCACATCCCTTTATATGTCATCTCGTATGCACCATTTTGGAAGGAGTCTTAGTGAGGCAAGGGCTGGACGGATCCGGACGACGGTCTGCGAAGGCCTTGGAAGGATCAGGTGATCTCTCCACTCGTTACTTTTGTACATGCTATTTATAATACAGAAGTACCATCTTGTTCCCGAAATATACGTGTTAGTGTATGCTTATATATATGAGAAAATTGTTATTTAAGCATTCATTATGATTTATTTAATGTTTTATATGGATTTCACTAACATTTAGAGTAGATATATGATGTACAAACAGTTCTTCGTGCTTGTTTCTTCTTGTATTTCAGGTTGAGAAGGAAGGACGGTTGTTGGGGGTTTGGACCGTCTGCGAAGGCCTTGGAAGGATCAGGTGATCTCTCCACTCGTTACTTTTGTACATGCTATTTATAATACAGAAGTACCATGTTGTTCCCGAAATAAACGTGTTAGTGTATGCTTATATGTATGAGAATATTGTTATTTAAGCATTCATTATGATCTATTTAATGTTTTTTATGGATTTCACTAACATTTAGAGTAGATATATGCTGTACAACCTGTTCTTCATGCTTGTTTCTTCTTGTCTTTCAGGTTAAGAAGGAAGGACGGTTGCTGGGGGTTTGGACCCCGTGGGATCTGCTTCAACCGTAGGACCTACGGGTAACTTTCTCATTCTACTCTATTTAGTTTTTTTGAACGTGCATGGTTGTGTGAGTCCTTCTTAAGTAGCATGCCCCTGCTCTGTGGAGGTTGTAACCCAACGAACCTCTAGGGTGATATTCCCCGAAACAAGAAGTACCCACATCAGGAGGAGGAACACTTGCATATTTGCAATATGGTCTTAAGCTCTTGACATTGGGAGCCCCATGCATGATTCATGAGATGCACGAGGAGGAGGAGGTAGATACCAGTGCTAGTACAGTAGAGGAGATGCAGCCATCATCACTACCAACAGTTGGAGAGGCCATTGCACTGGTTAGAGGAACTCTTGTAGATGTGCAAGATGTTCCTAAGATTTAGCTTATCCAAGGTTTGAAAACACTTTTATCTCATATTATTTCAGTACCTCATATTGATATTTGTGAGACCATGCCATCAGGGCAAGTGCATAACCAAGGATTAGAGCACCTTGCTGATTTGGAGCAGCAAATTATCACTACACAGAGGACCCTTGACTTCATCAAGGAGAAGATGTATAGCTATCCCAGTTTTTCATGGTTGAGCTACACCCAACACTTTGTGTTGAAGTGTGGAGTTTTAGAATATGGGAGGAGCACAATCCTATTCAGTACAGTTCCAGACTATGAGTCCAGCATTGTATATGGTCAGGAGACAACAGAAGTATCACCGTGCAAATCTACAACGCTGTCACTGAGTAGCAGTGATGAGATGAGGGCCCCACTATTCTTGGAGCATCTCGAAGATAGCTTCACTCATGAAGCATTGGAGGGACAGATGATAGATGGTAGACATATTGTGATGGATATCATTTCCCATTATCAAGATGGAATTTTCTTGATGAGATCCTCACAACTCAAAGAGGAATTTCTACCTACAACATGTATGGGGCCTTATGGGTTATATTGGGCCATTGATGAGAGGATCTCATGGAGAGACCTCAAAGGAGGTGCACTTCAACATTTCATGGAGTGAAAATATTATCAGTTGGATGAGATTGGTATTCTACCTTGGGTGGATATCAAGATTGAGCTTGGCATGATTCATCATCCACATTGAGATTAATGGATCTGGGTGAGGAGCAAGAGGTTTCCAACCTTCTTGCAGATCTATGATACAGGGCAGCAAGAAGCATGGTTGTGTTGGTTTCTTTTGGCTGAGTATGGGTACTACCCAACATCTCACATTTATGTGGTCCATGCCATGGATGTCACTGATGTTGTGCAGCAACAGGAGGCATGGTTGTGTTGCTTATTGATAAGAGAGTTTGGACATCACATGATATATCTTATGTACTTATATTTACTTTTGTTTGGGATATGTCTTATGTCCATAAATTTATTTCTGTTTGGGACATATCTCATGTTCATGTATGTACTTGGGTTTGGCACATGGCCTAACTATCACATGATGTGGCAGCAGGGAGCTTATTTGTATTGTTCTGATGCGACATACCACATGTCAATCAATATGTTGTTGCTCCATGACTTGCATCATGATGATGTAATATGGCAGCAAGAATCCTTGTTTCTTTGGTTACTTTTGGGAGAGTATGGGCTGATTTATCCCCATACATTGCATGATATTGATGGAGGATGGAAATAGGAGACCTTACTGCGTTGGCTTCTGTTGGGAGATTATGGTCATTGTACTTGGTATAATGATGATGTGATGGGGAAGCAAGACGCATTGTTGTGGTGGCTTATTTTGAGAGAGTATGGTTCTATTACTTGTATTGATGCATATTTGACATGGCAGCAAGAGGAATTGTTGCAGTGGCTTCTATTGAGAGAGTATGGCTCTCTTACTTGGTTTAATGATGATTTGGCATGGTAGTAGAAGGCTTTGCTGCGGTGGTTGTTATTGGGAGAATATGGTTTGACATTGTACATTTTCATCCATATGTCTCTACTTCTTATTTTGCACATTTTTGGAAGGATGACTGGATCCAACAAAGCCAACAGGGCTAAGGATGGAAGCATGGAGAGATACACTCTACTTCATGTAGCATGGGATGGAAAGATAGTTTATGATGGGAGACTTTCCAATTTGGGAAGATACCACTTCACTTTATGTATCTCATACATAGAGGAGGATCTTGGACAACATATGGTTGCCACTTGGAGACTTATTGATGAGGAGAGGCATCTAACTTTTCAGTTGGAGGTCATTCTAGACATTCTAGAGAAGCATCTTTGGAGCTGGGCATGCATGACACATTGTAGTAGATGGGGAGGCCTTCCATATGAGGATGCCATTTGGAGGGAGATGGATTTTTGTAGCATCCACTTTTGCAGTTGCTCGAGGACAAGCGACATTTTGGCGGGGAGGACTGTAATATTCCCAATTTTCCATCAATTAATTGGAATATTAGAGTTCTTAATTTTCTTAATTAAGTAAGTAAATAAGAGGGTGGAGGGACCCATAAACCCATAGATGAATAAAATCCATTTTTGATGTGTGTATGTGGATAATTTTAAGTTAGATCTACATTATGGAGTAGTGGAGCAGCTTCTTAAATGAAGGAAGAGTGGAGATCATGCCACATTAATGATAAATCATGGAGATCATGGAGGAAGTCAAATGAGATCGTGGTGCATTAAAATTAAGATCATAGAGCGCTAATGATGAGATAGTGGAGGAAGTTGTGCACCTAATGCACACATTATGGAGAGAGAGGGAATAAAATGCAGAGAAGGTGGAGAACATGGAGAGACAACACAGTCTTCATTGAGGCTAGTGGCCACATGTGCAGCACAGTTATGAGGTGGGCCAGAGCTATGGAAGGCTCACAAAGCATATAAGGGAGATGAAGGCAGCAATGTATTTGTCATGTGACATTTCTATGCATGCTTATGCTATTTAGCTAAGTTTGAAGTGTTGTTAATTAGTACACGGGTGTTTCCGAGTGGAAATCCCACGCTTACCCATGGGGGACTTTGAGTGCCTACTCTGGGAAGGTTTATTTGAGCTGCCATACATCATCAGGAATTGGTTCCATATTTAGCCACTCTCATATGCACATTCAGTCTCAGTAGTAACGCATTCTTACTTGAGGGTTTGAGAGGTGGAGGTTGTTTCTAGCATTCCAGCTAGGAAACCGGTGGAGGATTCATCCTTTCACCTTGTGCTTCAAGATCAGCCTTTTAGGAGCAGCATATTCATATATGGCATTGAGGCCATCATTTCATACCTCCTGCAATAGTAATTCCCCAAGGGATTGTGCAGTCTAGTCTTGTAGATCTGAAGGAGGAAGGAAGTTTCTAGTATTTTAGCTGGAAATCCTATGAGGGACCATCTCCTCGCTTTTTGGCACATTATTTCTATCATTCAAGAGCTTCATTTCAGAATATAGCATTAGGCTATAGAACATCCATCCATGACAGTGTAGTTTTCTTCAGTTGTTGGGTATTCAGCAGCTGATCTATTGGAGGAGGTTGGAGGAGACAGATATTGAGCTTCTAGCTTAAGGATCTGAATGAGGGATCAACCTTCCATGCATTGAGTTGGTTGTGCCTTATTGCAACCATCATATATTTAGCTCAAGTAGTAGATCTTCATACCCAGCAGTGATATAGTTGCAGGGCCTAAGAGGGTGATTTTCCAAGATTATTAGATATGAAAATCCTTTCTGGGTTATCTTGGGTATTCATCATAGAGCCCAGATCGAAAATTCAGGCATCATTTGAGCTCCAGAACTGCCATATATACACTTTTATATTTTTCCAACAGTTGTAGTCCCGACATTTGTAGCAGGGACAACGTAGTATTCCTTCCAGAAGTCCAGCAGTTACGTGATCCCTCTTGTGGGAGCATTTCAAGGTCATTCTAGGCCATCTCTTTGGCTTGAGTGTCTCATATTTTTATCACTCTTGTACTGGTTTATCCACCTCCATATTAATAAAAAGGCTCAGGTATTCTGTCTATTTTATGATGTATTTAGATTATGTGTTTACATTGCTGCAGTTTCATCTATTGTGTTTTTGTATTACTGCATTCTCCCTTTTGGGATATCATATATATCCAATCTATGTAATAGTTATTAACAAAATTAGATAGGCATGCTAAAACTGATAGAGATTCGTCCCCAATTTGTTTTTTCAGTTAGAAAAATTTCAAATAGAATTTAACTCCAAAAGCACAAGTAAGGAATGTCATCAACTCAGGTAAGTCGTCTCTACTCGTGGATTTTGAAAATTCTATGTTAATAAGTTGAATAGTTGTGTGTTGATTATTAATCACATAAATTGATGTAATTACTTGTATATTTTAAATTGGGGTTGTTACACCTAACATGTGCTAGAAAATCTTGCTCGAGCTATATTTCTCAAAACTGATTGTTAAGGAGGAAGTAATTCTACACCAATCCAACTCTATCTCTGAATGCTTCAAACATTCATTTCGCTAAGGGTTTTATTATAATATTAATAACATGTTGATTTGTGGATATATAGTGAAGGTTCACTGCTCCCTTCTAAATACTATCGTGTATGAAATGATATATTGTTTCTATGAGCTTGAACTGGTCATGAAACAATGGATTCTCAAAGATTTTGATAAAATATGATTTTCACAACAAATAATCATGGGATCCAACTCTTGATCAAATAATCTGCAAGAAACTTGCACAGACAAATGACCTCCCAACTTGTTGTACTAGCTACCATACATTGTGCATGTATTGAGCTATGTGCCAGATAAGTCGACTTCTTGTTGAACCAAGATATCATGATTGATCCCAAACTAAAGCAGCACACAGAGGTTCTCTTCCTTAGTGTGGATATTAGGCTTATTTTTACCATTTAATTGACACTCTTATGTCAAGTGGCTAACATCCTCACAAATAACACACCAATTAGACTTGGTGTTCTTTAGGTTGTGAGGGTATCCCTTGTATTGTGATTTGTCAAATATTGTAAATTTCTTAGTATATTTGTACTTGTACTTAATTAACATATGTATCTCTATCTAATGCATCACTATATTTTCAATAATCTTTCATAAATCGCTCATTTGAACAAATGGTTCACTAGAGCTCGTTTCATTTGATAGTCAAATTATTTAAATATTGTTGTAAGATTTGCAATTTTTTTTTTTTCACCCTATGTATGTGGAAGTCAATGATTAGTCATCCTCTAATTCTATGTGTTGTGCCTTCTTTGAGGTCTCTTCACATGATTGGATACCATGCATTCACAATGGTCCTCTAATTCCTTTATTAAGCCTAATGTGAATCATTGCACTAGGGATTTCTCATCAATGGCATAGGTTATATAGTTAAGGAAATCCTAGAATTTTTTATCATATTGTTGTCACCTAAAAAGTTATCACTTAACCATTTTCCACTAGGATGATCGAAATACACCATGTAGTACGGGTTTAAATATAAAACCCACTTTCACCTTAGGAAATAATTTAGAAAACCACTTTTCCTAAATTATTTATGTTTACCCACTCGGAAATAACCCATAAATTCATTTTATTAATTTCATTTTATTTTCATTTTTACCCATTTAGTGAAAATAATTAAAAATATTTCCACTCATCCATAGGAATAATTAAATAATATTTATTTATTTATTATTCCTTAGTTATTTAACATCTCTCCCTTGAGATAATTATTAAATCATTATTTACTAATTGTTTCTAACTCCTTTTGTCTACCCAGGAAGAATTAAATAAATCACTATTTATTTATTATCCCTAATCATTACGCATATCTCTTATGGAATACTTATTAAAACATTATTTAATAATTATTTCTAAATCACATGACCATATCTTCTTAAAGTAATTAATAAATCATTTTTTAAATTAGTTTAACCAATTTTCTTGATTAACTCAAAAAACACCTTCATCAATTCCTTTTGATCCCACCTCTCACTTCAGATCAGGCTATTGGGTCACGTATCACCTCAGTAAAGTAATCAACAAAAACCAATGCATCTTGTGGTAATAAAAAGATCTCGTTCTGAGGCAATAAATAATTATTTTTTGAGTTAGTCTATTAAATAAAGATTTTTAACCATTTCAAGGTTTTTTTTTCACTTAAATTTAATACAATACTCCTAACAATTAGATCTTGATTTGGATTAATAATATTTATTATTTAACTAGATCTAGATCTATCCTAGCATTTTATTATAAATAGAGAGGTTTTCTCTCACTCTCTACACATGACCATTTCATTGTCGTCACTATCGTCCTTAACCATTCGATCTCCCACTTTGAGTTCACTCATTCACTCTTCATTATACTCATTGAAACCAGTGAGAGAGAGATCAAATGTTGAAGTGTAAGGAGTAATAAAACCGAGCCGATGGAGGGGGATGCTATAGACCCAAGTCTACATTCTTCTCCAAAAGGTGTATTACTTTTATAATAATAATAATAATTTTTCTTACATTGGGTTTCTTAGGTGTATTATTGTCATATATATTTTTAACTATTTTCATATTATTTTTTGCAGGGTTTTAACGATGTTTTTGCATATCTGAAGAATACTCACAACTTTATTTTATTTTCTTTTCATTTTTGTTATGTGTATCGTCACCAACCGAATAAGAAGATGAATTTTAGTACACATGCTCAAAAATATTCTCCTAATACATATTCCTGAATTATTTCTCCTAGATTTTATTTATCTCTTTAAGATTCTAAGCTACTAAGAGATTCATGTATTGAGCTTTGGGAAAGGTAAGGAAATTTCTTTTTATTTATTCTTTTAACCATTTTTTATTTTTAGTGTACTTCATTAAAAACACGAGGGCTCTTTTTCCCAAGATTGTGTTAAATTGACTCATTTGCTTATCCTCATTTGTGATGTTAGAGAAATCCCAAAATTTTTCACATGTGAACCAATGCCATTCAGAATCCCCGTCTCCCTCATAGATGGGGATGTGGTTTAGTACCATCTTGAGTTTAGTTGAAGAGTTTGAAGTTACATTTTCAAGGGGCTTTTTCATTTGTTGATTAGGTCAAAGAGTCTATGATAGATTTGATTGTAATATGAATAATAAAGTTCACTGTTAGATGATCAAATTGACTTTCTCGGTCAGGATATACTTCTATTTAACTATGCTAAGTCAATATTTATATTTCCTTGTTTGTTGGGATTGTCTCATCTACTAGAAAACCTTTATTTATATGCTTGAAGAACCTTCATTTTGAAAGAACATGTTGGTTCATTGTATCTACTCAACAATTTAGATTATTGTTCCTCTTTGATGAGTAGATTCGATTGTTTGGGGGGGGCGGTGGTGGTTGGGGCAAGTTTGTGAGATCCTTGATACAAAGGATTATGTTTTCCTCTCCTTAACTCCCTATCAAACATCGATCTATTTTTGGGATTTCAATCAAAATTTTATCACAAAATCTGTCATGATCATTGATTATGTACCACCTATTAGAGGGCTTAGGATCTATGTGAAACCTTTGATGGAGGAGATTTATGATATGAGGACTAGCATATCTAATAGGAGAATGAAACATAGTGGGTCCCAATTCCTCAACATCCACACTTTCTATTGTATCCTTTAGTTGAAGGGCACCATTTACTATCTCAACCAAATACAACCTTATAATTCTTATAGGAGACATTGGGGCTCCTCCTCTCAAATCTAATTAGTCATTGATGAACTTAGAAAAGCCCAGTGCACTAGTGATCATGTGCTCCTATGATTCTTTTCTATTTTAACTCTAGGGATCCATCATGTTACACATTTCTTCCCATGTCCTTTGACTTTTGTCCCATTCTATATTTTGAATTTCAAATGAAGGTTTGTAATACTACGTATGATGTGTAGTCTTTCTCTTCAATTCTTATTCTAATATATATTATCTTTTTATCAACTTCCTCCTTGTTTATGGAAATATTCTCCTTATTTTGTTCCATTGGAATTATTCCATCTTAGACATCACACGAAGCATCAACCACCACATTTTTAACCTGACATACTCTAATTTAGTGACGGTGAACAAGGTGGCCATGCTCATTTTTGTAAGAAGAAATCTCATGCTTCATGTGTGTTGGATTCTAGGAATTCTTCCTACTTGTTTTGACATTCCTCCCAATTAGTAGTTGTTGGCTCACACAGAAGAGCTCAATATTCGATAGTATGGTCAACTCCTTTATCTAAAATAAATTTTTATAATAAGGAAGGTATAGCGCAAAAAAATCCATCATGAATATTGTCATAAAAAAATTCTTTGACAATATCAAATAATATTTTATCTTTGGTTGCTTGTTCTTTACAATAATCTCAAGCAATTTCTCAATCCACTGGTGCAAATTATCCGCCCTCTATTGATGGCTTTTAACGTGAATTGATTAACATTTGGAGTATGTTTATTCATCAGTAGGTTGGTTAATGTATTTATTTATTTCTTTAGGAATAACTTCCAAAATTCAATCATGGGTTTTTGTAAAGAATTGTGCTCTTGCTTAAGACAAAATCAATCAATTTATTCTTGAATAATTTTAAAAATAATTCTTGATCTTGTTCTCCCACCTCTCACAAATCTCTTCCAAACTCAAAATCTATGTGCACATGATCAAACATACTTGAGTTTAGGAATTTTTGATAATGAAACTAATGTTGTGATCTGGGGACTTGTGAGGAACAATTACTAGTGATATCCTAGAATAGAGTAATATTCAACAATATACACAATATTATACAAACAAATACATTTAAAAGAGATGGAAAATAACATAAAGTAATGGTAGAATTAACAATATGCACTTTATTATTATTCATGATGACAACAACAAACTCTTTCTCTATTACATGGTCACATATTTATGCTTGAGGGATTAGTTATTAGGGAGTTTCAACTAGGAAAATATTAAGCACCATGCACTAAGCCAATGATTTGCTTACTACTATTCCATAATATCCATTGAATATCACATTATTCCCATCCAATGGATAAGATGGAAGGCAATAAATCAACCATTGGCTTGCTACATGATGGCTAATATTTTTCATTGAAATTTTCTAATTGCCTTGGTTGGTTGATCTGAGTATGTAGTTGACCGACTTACATTGTTCAACTAGATGATTGAATGAATTACATATCCAACTTGGTTGATTTTCAAGTTGACTTGACATGGTAGATTGGCCCTTTCAATAATATCATTTATGGAGAGAATATGGTTGTTGTGTCCCACTTTTGTACCATTTTTCACATCTTATCCCACTGTTTTTACTATAATTTACCCTATTTTACCCCTTTTTGTCACCCTAAAACCACTCCACATTAGCTAAAATACATTAATTTACATTGGAGATAATATTTATTAATAAGTATTGATTTCATATATCTTTGTTTGGTTTAGGTGTGTTAAATGAATTCATAACTCTTGAATCTTTTTTACTAATCTATAAAAGGAATCTTTAATATAGGCAGACTTTTGAAGTGCATGGAAAGGTCATCAACGATCCAACACTTGGTCTAGAAACACATTCAACAACCATTTTTGGAGCAGCCATTCCATACTCGGTTTTTCACTTAAATCAATACTCTACTCAGCATCAGGCAACCAGTAAACCTCCAACATCCCATAATAGTCTTCATTTTTTCTCGAACATGGAATTAGTTTCTTTGGTTCAAGCATAGTGCCTTGATTGGACAGCTCGGTTACAATCTGGGTGAAATAATCCTGAATATTTCACTGACTTAACTTAGTTTAGATCCCATATATCTTTACTCTTCTTTGTTAATCACTTGTAACTATTTGATTGGCCTGGACTCTTAAAAGTCCCAATGTATTGTATGTAAAGATATACACATACATGCATGTAGTGATACATGCATAAGTTGAGTTGGTGATTGTGGCACGACGCTATTGACACTGTTCTGTTAATATTGAACTTTTAAACTCATGTTTTAATGAATTTTTTAATACAATTATCTCGACTTCTATTTATATATGATGATTTATGTTTCTCTGATCTATAAGTATTGAATTAGCTTAGACCTGATATAGGTTGTGGCAAGGGCCCACTAGGAAACATCATTGAGTCCTATAACCATTTTAGTGTGTAGGAAGCTCATATTGATTCAATAGTTAGAATTGTACTTAAAATTCCATTTTATTTCATTGGCGACTTTCAAATTTCCCGCACTTGATTTTGTGCTTAAGTTTCCTGTAATGTTTTCATAGATATTATTTAAGGATAATGAGTGTAATGTTATTTTAGTCTTCACAAGCCTATGAAATATTTTTATGAGCATACTCTGTATATGACAACTCTGTGATTATTCTTCCAAATTCACGAATATTGGATAAGAAAGTTTCAATCTCAAATGAGTTTTTGAAGGAGTAATTTTCATGTTTTAAACTGATTTTTTTGTCTTGAATAGAAGCATTTCATTGCTTATGAATCCATATGTCCGTGGTGTGTGTTAGAAATGGTATTTACATCCCACTCACCCCACCTTATTTTGCTATGTTTTCACCTCATCTCCATCATTATCATTCACCTCGCTTTGTTTTTTACTATTTTCACCTTTTTCCCCAATATCCAAACATTTCATCTCATTTGCTAAATTATCCAAGTTATTACTAAAACCTAAACTTCATTTACTATATAGCCTAAACTATATTTAAAACCCATAGTTTAGTGCCTTGAATTCCATTTAAAATCCCATTTAACCCCCAAAACCCACATATATAACTTTTCGGGGCTTATTGCTTTATAAACCTATTTATTATAAAGTTTCAGACTTTATGTTATAAGCTCTGCCACCCATCTAACAGCCATGTTATATAAACTTACCGTTATATATATTACATATCATATATATAACAAAAGGCCGCTTAAACCATTGTTAGGACCCCTTGTACCTTTATCGCATATTGCCATCGCAAGAAACATTACCATATTCATTGATTACCGCTCCAAAAACCCAAATCGCGATTAAGGTGGGGCACTCATCGCATTTCGTAGATTTTACGTGTTTCACATTGGAACTAAACTATAAAAAATGTGATCGACGATTTGTGATATCGCATCGCATATGTTTTAACTTACTTTTAAAAGCGCCCACAACATATTTATTTTAACTTGCGATGCGACAGGTTGGTCCCACCTCAGCAGCTCCGCCCCCACTTTACAACCTTTGAAATGCATTAATATATTGTAAACACCTTATAAACTTCATACACTTACCGCTTAAACCTTTCGTCGATTCATAACACTCCGCCAATTGCAGTGTGTCCCTCTTCCCACATTTCACAAAGTTTAGATGTTAACCTTGCAGCTTATAACTAAAATCTAAAAGCTGCGATGTGGGCCTGCGATTCAGTCCCACTTCTTCCCTGCCATGTCATTCACCTCCTCCCCTGCGTGTCGCACTTCGCAGTTTGTAAAGTTTACATCCTCCATGCTTATAACTAAAAGTTAAGAATTGCGATATACGCTGCGGTCTGGTCCCACTGACCCTCCACATCACCTCCCCTTCGCATCGCATCGACGATTGTATTCTTTATAACTTAAGTTGTAAATATTACGAAGTGCACGGATGCGATGCAACTTCAGAATTGAAATTTAAAAGGTTTCAAGTCCAGTATTTTGGTTTTTCATGTTGTTTTTTTTATAAAATGGTTTTATCACAACAAAAGGATTTTAGGTAACAAAAAGACAGAAAGGTCGAGTCGGGAAACAAAAAGCGTTCAACACTCCATTCACGCAACAGATTTGCCAGCACAACTCTCAGCTCATCTGCCAGCATATCAAAAAATTGTGCTCCACGTCCTAAACTAACTCACTACATCATCACATTAGCAACAACGCAACATAGGAAAATAGGGTCGATTCAGCTCAACAGTCAGCATAATAAAATAGATTATTAACATTTATCCCTGTTCTCAAGGTGCAGATCCGTAAGGGATATTTCTCCAAATTCTTCCAAATCATGAATTCGAAGACTTGGGCAAGAAGTTCAAATTATTTTAAACAAATAAACAATTTTATGTTCCTATATGTTAGGAAAAAAGCTTTGGTGTTTGAAATAATTATGGATCTGAGATTTACCTCAGATTTTGTAAATTAGTCTATAAATTGCAGAAATTGAATGTAATAGTGGTTGGAAGTTGGAATCAGTTTTATTTTGCTTAATTGATCAAGGAGACTTTGTATTCAGTTTTGGCCATTAATACAAGAGGAGTCACAACTATATCTATAAGATAACTGTGGTATTAAATTTCTTTCATTGTTTCTTCTTCAGGGACATATGTGTTAATGTATTGTTCATTTCCTTTTCATGTCTATGATTATGATCTTTTATAAGTGTGAAATTCAGAAGACATGCTAACCATGCTCTGTTTTAGGTAACTGATCATATTTTGTTTCATATCTTCTGTCTGAGAGAAATACATCTCTTATGATTCCCTCAGCCTCCTTACATTTTCTAAACCATTCCATAACCATTTCCCTCAAGTGATTGGAATTATACCTACCTTGCCCCATCCATCCCTGCAACCCTCACTCTTTAGCCCCGACCTAGTTCTCCTTGACCTATTTCATTATCTGCTGATTTACCCAACCAAAACCAAATCAAAAAAACCCCTTGCACTCTATACCTAGCCTAAAACCCTATTTGCTCCAGCCCTCCTGCCTATGACCCTTTTGGAGAGAGCCCTCTCCGACTTGATAGGGCTAGCTATCAAGTCAAAAGCTTGGTTATGTGGTTACCTATCTTGGGATTCCTTCCTCGGCCTTGGGAATCTGGTGGAGTGATAACAGTGCGAAAATCCTATAGCTTATGCTTAGTTTGTATATCCTGAATAAATTAGGAACATATTGATTTATTAGTACATATTGTTTGTTAAAACTTAGAGGATTTCATGTTATTTGTAGTGTGATTATTTGATTTCATGTGTGAATATTTGCTTGAGTTATAGGGTGTTAATCATTAGAATATATAACTTTTTATTTCTTGATTTCGTAGTGAGCTTTAATTAGATTCATTTTTTTCATCATTGGATAAACTTAAACTTTTTTTTTCAATTCAGATTGATTCTAAGTTAGAAATTTTAAATTCTGAATTTTAGATGTTGAGTTTGCTTTGAATTAAGTTTGATAATTTGAGTTATTGAGTTTTTTTTTTATTCATAGAACCTTGGGGATTAGCTTTGTGTCATGAATAAAGTAAAATTTAAATAGGATTGAAAATATAATTAGTGTTAGTTGTTCATTTTATTTCCAAATGAGTTTTGAGTTAAGTATGCATAGTTAAGAATGGAATAGTGATTTGAGTTTTAAATATAAAATAGATCTCATTAATAGTAATTTATATTGTAACGAAATAGGTTTTTCCTCTTCAACATTTCTTGGTGTGAAATGGAATTTGAGCATTTCATACTTAATTTCGTAATATATTTGTATAGGGTAAATTGGAATCTGAGCCAAAATACATTTCAACTTGAAGTTTACGAACTCTGGTTAACAATTTAATTTAGGGAATCCAATTTAATTAAAATCCCTAACATTTTTCGTGCTGTTTCCGGGGAGTTGCAAACGGTATAGGTACTATTTTAAAAAAAAATTCATGTGTGGTAAGGATTTTACAGGGAAATCATAGGGCGGATAGTGTACGATAAGGCGTGAGTGAAGAGCCACACATCCACTATGGTGGGGTTTCTCCAAAGTATGATTGTCTGTAGTAAATTTTTGTAGTGTTTCCTTTTTCTTATGCGCAAAAGTAGAGGTAGGCCTAGAGATAGTAAGGGTAGATTTATTCAAAGTAAAAAATCATTTTTATAATTATTTGGTCCCACAAAAACACACTCAACTAATCATGTTGATCATTATACAGGTATCAAAGAGGAGGGAGAAAACTCCATCACCAAGGTGGCATTAGAAAAAAAGAGAAATCACCTCACAATGAGGCAGAACAGCCCCAGAATATACCACAACAAGGACAGACTATCTTGGGAGCTACTGAGGGTACAAAATTGGTGGTAGTTTCACAAGTGGAGTTAGCAGTAGGATAATATTGAAGGGACTTAAGACCTGGTTACGTCAGGGTCAATCCAATCGAATATTATTCTAGCTGGAACACTATACCAAAGTTTACTTATGAACCTATAGTAAAGATGGACAACTGAGGAGGAGAAGAGGAAAACATAAATAATGGGGAAAACCATGTTGGATATAATGGCATAATTCATACTTTACTCAGAGGGAATAATGACTGAAGATATGGGCCAAGAGGGGGACATGAGGATCATGATGAAGATGCAGAAACTGCCTTCAGATTTCTTATTCTGGATGTCACCATAAATATCACTATGAAGAACATACTGATGGCATCTCTTCCACTTTTCCACGGTATGTCCTTTGAAGATCCTGAATTTTTTTTTTTTTGAATTTGATATTCTTTGCAGAAGTTACAATTATTATGATGATGTATATAAACTTAAGTTATTTCCTGCCACCTTGAAAGATTCATCCCTAAGATGGTTCATGAGCTTAGGAGAACTCACCATTTACTCATGGGATGACGTGATGTTTGTCTTCCTTAAGAAATATCAAGATTACTGCAAAAGAAGAGATGTTAATGATATTTTTAGGATGTAACAAATGGTGGATGAGAGTTTAGAGGAATACCTTGAATGGTTCCTTTATAGCTATCACAAATCATGAGTGGGTAATCTAGATGACAAAACCTTTTGGACTGTCTTTTTGAAATGGTGAATAGAAGAATACATTGAAACACTGAATCTCTTAAGTTCTGGTGACATATATAAGAATCCCTTTGCTGAAATAGTTTCTATATGCAGAACCTATTCTAGAAGTCAAGCTAAGGTGGGAAAAAGGATTCAGAACAACTCAAGGAATTCGAAACCAGTACAAGGTGGTGTCACTAGAGTTGATATGGGGAACCTTTTGGAAAACTTTAAAAAAAAAATCCTAAATACAATTAGTGACCATATAGACACTCTAAAAATTAAAAAGAAACAAGAAGAAGAAAAAGTTGACTTGGTGGTTTTCTAGTCTAAATGTAGATGTAAATATGTTGAAAGAGAATGCCAATTAATGTAGTATAGGTGTGTGTGATATATAAAAATGAGCACTCCAATAATAAATGTCCATACCTTCCTGGATTACAAGTGATTTACAAATGGGGTGGGGGGGGGGGGGCGCGATACTAGTGAATTTACTCAATAAAATAGGAAACTAACATGGAGGGGGGAAAAATAACATTTATCAAGACCCTAATTTGCAAGGTTTTTCCCAAAATAATCCATGGAATCCTTAATTAGTTTATCCTTCATGACCTACACAACCACCTGAAAATTCACCTTGGAACCAAGGGTGGAGAGGAAATCACTATGGGAATACATTTCAGCCTCAAAATGAATCATCTCCATACCCACAGTATCAATGTCCACTTCGCATGCCTTATACATCCAATATACCTCAATTCCAGCAAGGGTGGAATTCATCTTGCTTTCAACAACCTTCATTGCCACTACCACCTCCAATAGAAAAACCCTTGCCCTTACCTCAAAGCACTAATTCATATTCACAACAAGTGTAGAAATCATTCATCCATCCTCGCCCAACACATCTGCCTTCACAACCAATTGCTAATCCTAATAATAGACCTCCTCAACCTGTACAAAGTATTGAGCTGCAATCTTTTCCCACTTATGTTATCAATGTTTTTCCTCTAAATTAAATTTAGTTAATATCTAGGAAAATAATTAATAAAAATAAATAACAGTAATTATTCAAGAGGAGGATCCTCATATAGAATCTGAGGATAAAACCATTTAAAAATATAAAATGAATAAAACAATGAAATGAAATAACCATGGGAGCTCAAGGAGCCTCCTTATTCGGAAAGATTGCTCAAAAATAAAATTGAAACTCCCATAGAATATGACTTGAAATATAAATTGAGGAATGTCTGCATAAAAATTCCTTTGCTACAAGCTATTAGAGACATTCCTATTTATACCAATATAATTAGGGACCTTTATATAAAAAATATAGGAAGAATGAAGAATAAAAATCAAAATATTAAATTAATTAGTTAAATATCGGAAATGATATCTAGATTACCACCAAAATACGATGATCCAGGGAACCCTATGGTAACCATAGAAATCAATGGAACTTTCCTACCCAATACCTTAGTAGACCTAGGGGAATCCATTAATTCAATTACTATTGATACCATGACATTATTATAATTAAAATAAGTAAGGCCTACACCCATTGTGTTGGAATTAACATATAAGTCCATTGTTAAACATGTGGGTGCCCTAGAAGACATAGTGGTAATAATAGCTTCCTTGGAATACCCAATTGATTTCATCATAATTTCTCCAAAAACTACTAAACCTAGACATTCAATAGTTTTAGGGCAGCCTTGGTTGGTCACTGCTGATGTTGTTATTGGGTGCAGAAATGGGGAAATGACTATTTCTAATGGGTCAAAAATTCAAACATTAACTATATTTCCACCTACCCAATTAGATGTTGAAGTACCTCTTTGGTTGGAAAATCCCCATGGGGAAGAAGACTGTATGTTTTCCTTACGGACTGTAGAAAAACCAAGAGGGCTTCAAGAACAGTTTGAAGAACATGTTTTAAAACAATTATCATATGATCTCAATTACATCAATTATCCTGTTTCTTTTAATGGCTATCATCGTGTTTTCAGCAGTGAATTTCAGGAGACTTGTCACCCTATTGTGTTTGCATCATTTACTATGGCAGCCTTGGAAGAAAACAGTGAAGCGGGTGCTCAACCTGTTGAAATAATCGCTGGAAAAACACTATACATTGGTACATAATTAAGTAAAAACATAAACAACAGGTAATTAATATGATTCAAAAATAGTATGGAGCCTTTGCTTGGTATTATTTAGATATGAAAGGGATCCATCTTTATACTTGCACACACCACATTTACAAAAATGAATAAAGTAGGCCTGTTAGGAAGCCACAAAGATGGATGAATCCAACTATTAAATAAATTGTCAAGGATGAATTACAAAAAATCTTAAGTGTGAATTTTATATACCCCATCTCTGACAGTAAATGGACATCTCCCTTGGTTGTGGTTCCCAAGAAAAATGGGAAATGACGAATTTGTGTTGACTACAGAGAGTTGAACACATCACCTTGAGGGATTACTTTCCTTTTACCTTTTATTAATTAGGTGCTTGATACATTATCAGGGAAAAATTACTTCTATTTCTTGGATGGGTACAGTGGCTACAATAAGATTCAAATAGCCCTAGAAGACCAAGAAAAGACTAGTTTTAACTACCCATGGGGCACCTACACTTATAGAACTCTTCCTTTTGGCCTATGCAATGCTCCAACTACCTTTCAGAGCATTTTTTTAGCCTTTTTCATTGATCTTATACATGATTGTGTGGAAGTCTATATGGACGACTTCACAATGTATGGTGATGATTTTCAGCAGGCTCTGGAGAACTCGGAAAAAGTATTGATTCGTTGTCAAGAAGCACATGCCCTTAGTAATATCAAATGTAAAATGATGCAAAATGGGGTGAGTGTTTTGGGACACCATGTGTCACAAGAAGGAATTCAAGTTGACCTTGCAAAAACCGAGGTAATATTATATAGTTTAGTTCCAAGGTCGTAAAAAGAGGTAAGAAGATTTTTGGGACATGCAGGGTACTATAGGAGATTTATTGAAAATTTCACTAAAATTGCAGCACCTATGTTTAAATTTCTTACTAAAGATGCTTATTTTTTGTGGGATATTGACTGTCAAAATTATTTTTAGGAACTGAAGGACAAATTATATTATGCTCTAGTATTGATAGGACCTAACTGGTCTCTCCCTTTTCACATTTTTACTTATGCATCAGATACAACCCTTGGAGTTGTGCTAGGACAAATGGAGAATCATGTTCCTTATGCTTTTTATTTCGTTAGAAAAAATCTCTCACCTTTGGAATTAAATTACACAGTTATTGAAAATGAATTACTAGCGGTAGTCCATGCTATCAACAAATTTAGGCATTATATTACTGGTTATGAAACTTTTGTCCATATTGATCACTCTGCTATTAGGTTCCTCATGAATAAGGAAATTACTAATGGAAGAATTACTATATGGTTTCTCTTACTTTAGGAATTTAATATCACTCTGATTGACATGCCTAGACGAGATAATTTAGCTGCAGATTTTTTGTCATTATTGAATATCACCCAAGACATAACTTCACTACCATTTTCAGATGAATTTCTGGATGAGAATTTATTTGTTGTTTCAATACACACTACAAGGAAAAGACCCTCTAGCGGATGTTTTTTAGGAACCCCTTATAAAAATACCCCAAACATCCGTTTCTAGCGGAGGTTACTAGAGGAGGTTGGCAGGCGGAGGTTTTTGTAGATGTATTTCATCCGGTGTGCTTATCACTTGAAAATGCACCGGTGCATTCAACACAAGAAAGCACCGGTGTGCACAAAACATTGGCACATCAGACACCGTGCGCTCCACACACACCTTCTCGGTGCATTGTATTTTTGTAGCGCACTGGTCCTTTACAACACTTCTGCATCGGTGCCTCATAAAAAGCACGCGAAAATAGAAACCGCCTGGTGCGGAATGAAGCAAATGCAACGGAGCGCCCTTAAAACCCCGCACACTGGAATAGGGTTAAATAAAAATAATTACGAACAAAAAATCGCACAAAAAATTGGCACACCGGACACCGTGCACTCCGTACACACCCGCCCGGTGCGTTGTATTTCTGTAGCACACGAGTTCTTTACAACACTTCCGTATTAGTGACTCATAAAAAGCGCGCGAAAACAGAAACTGCCTAGTGCGGAATGAAGTGAATGCACAGGTGCGCCCGTAAACCCTGCGCACCAGAATAGGGTTAAATAAAAAAAAAATTACGGCCAAAAAACAGCACAAAACATTGGCACACCGGACACTGTGCACTCCGTACACACCCGTCCGGTGCGTTTTATTACTGTAGCACACCGGTGCTTTACAAAACGTCAACACTGGTGCCTCATAAAAAGTGCGCGAAAATAGAAACTGCCCGGTGTAGAATGAGGAAAATGCACCGGTGCGCCCATAAAACCCTGCGCACTAGAATGGGGTTGATAATAAAAAAAAAATACGGCCAAAAAACTGCATAAAACATTGGCACACCGGACACCGTGCACTCCGTACACACCCGCCTGGTCCGTTGTATTACTGTAGCGCACCGGTGCTTTACAAAACGTCTGCACCGATGCCTCATAAAAAGCGCGTAAAAATAGAAATCGCGCGGTGTGGAATGAAGAAAACGCACCGGTGCGCCCATAAAACCCCATGCACCGGAACAGGGTTAAATAAAAAAAATTATGGCCAAAAAACCGCATTTTTCATTTTTGTCAGTGTTACAGAGCTCTCAAGCACCAGTGCAATTTATCCTTGTCTGAGCCGCCCTGACATCAGTGCTCCCATTGCACTCATTGCATGCACTGCTCTTGTGCATTGCCCACCAATCTCCAGCTTGAATTTTGCAAAATGGTGGACAAATTTTCTTTTGCAAATTCTACAGCCAATATGCCTCCTTGACAGGCAAATGTACAAGTATTTTTCTTGTTTTTCCATAATTAAGTCTTTTAGTGGATTAGAATTTCAAATAACCTTAAAATTAACCATTTAAAAGAAAAAAGAATTTTTTTTTGTGTAGTGCGCTCGAGCCATTCGGCTCGCACCGGTTTGTGGTGCTGCCTGTAAATTTACAGGCCGCACTGCAACCGGTGCTAACGGTATCCACATCGGTTTTGGGGCAGTACCAATAGGTGCATTGTGTCATTTTAATTTTTTTTTAAAAGTGTGGTGTGGTCGTTTACCAGGTCGCACCATTGACAATGTGGAATAGCGGCTACACGGTGCGTTGATTGAATTATCCGCCCCGGGGCGGGTAATGTTGTCAGCGCACTGCATACCTCATTTCGACATGGTCAATAGTTCGGCCCGGTAAACCGGTGCTAATGGTATCCGCACCGGTTCCAAGGCGGTACCGAAGGCACACCATGTTATTTAATTTAATTTTTTTTAAAGTGTGGTGTGGTCGATTACCCGGCCGCACCGTTGACCTAGTGGAATAGCGGCGACGCAGTGCGATGACCAAAATAGCTGCCCCGGGACAGCTATTTTTGTTAGCGCATGGCTTTCTGTATTTCGCCTACATCAATGGTGTGGCCTTGTAAAAGACCGCACCGTTCACTATGTCATGATGGCAGGAGGTCGGTCCGCTGACTTAACTATATGCCCCGGGGTGTAGAGTTTAGTCAGCGCACTGCCCTCCTGACACCGTACATAGTCAACGGTGCGCTACAAATTTTTCTAGAGCACCGCCCCCGGTGCGCTAAATATTATTAGGTGCACCGACGTCGGTGTGCTCCATAGAAAGACACACGGGGACCGGTGCATGACTGTGTTTTTAGTGCACCGAATGTTTTTTTATTTTTTTTCAAAAAAAAAATTATATATGTATATTTCTAAATACATGTCTTATTTAAAAAAAAAAATTGTGTTTAATATGTCAATCATTCAGAGACGTGAAAGGAGAGAAGAGGGGGAACAACAACAACAACAACAGGCGGAGCAGTATAACATGGTTCACCTGTGGGAGGCATGAGAGAGGGAGAGAGATGCGTACCATTGCCCTATTACAACAGTTATGCAGGGGCTTCTAAGGCAGGTAGGCCTACTCAAGTTTTATGAGGAGGCTACTTCCCTAAAGGGCCATAGTTTTTTTTTTAGAAATCTTATCTGAAGGTGGAATGCCCAACAACAGGCTTTCCGGGTTGGTATCAACCAGTGGTACACACCCACTGAGGAGGATATATATTTCATTACAGGGCTATCGAGGAGAGGGGTGGATTTTCCCTCGTTCCCAGAGGTTCCAGCTGGCTATGTAGCAGGGAGTTAGTTAGTTTACTCCCATAGATACATTGGAGAAAATGTACTGTCTCCTGCAGAGTTTCAGGTTGCTGGAGGTCAGTTACGTATTGGTGCATTTGGTAGTGAGGAGGTGCAATGTCTCTCACTTATCATTTTGACCATTTCGCATGAAACCAGTGACAGGAAACGAATTAGTTGCTCGCTTCTATATTATGTTGATTCTTTAGTACAAGAGCCATGACTTGTTAGGTGGTCTGCCATTTTTTTGCGGCAGTTCTGTATAGCCTTGGATAGATGTCGTGCTCATGCATAAGGGAGGGTGAACTTCCCTTTTGCTTCAGAGCTTTTTTGTTTATTTTTTGAGAGGTTTCCAGAGATAAGGCCTACTTTTCTTCGGCAACCTCGTAGGCCGATGTTTGAGGCACATATGCACATGTGGGGGCAGATGATGCCCAAGAGGGACGAGACTCTATTTCCAGCGAGGATATCGCATGGTGCACTGGAGTTGCTAGCTAGTGTTGATGAGCATCCCTTTATTATGGTCCCTTGTCCTTATGCGAGTTTGGATTGGCGAGGGTGTGCGAAAATCCTCTTCACAACAGATGAGCCACCAGATGATAGAGGTAATATTATTGTTTTATATATTTAAATTTGTTCTAGCATGTTCTTTAACTTGTTTTTATTAAATTGTGTAATGAAATTGTCTAATTATTGTTGTGTACTTGTATATATTTTGCAGACATTGGCTCTTTTGATGGCAATGACATGCCGGCACCACCACATGATCCAGGTGTGGATTCTGACAATGATCAGGGCATGCCAGATGCTAAGGATCATTAGGAGGCTGGTGTAGAGAGACCTGCTCCTGCTGGTGCACTAGTACCACCTTTTGCTAGGCGCGGTCGACTTGATGCTAGATACAGGATGGAGTTGGGCGACCAACTCAGTGCATTTATTGTTGAGGCGGCATCAGGCCCGCTCATTATAGACATATACAGGCTGGTGATAGGCTATTATAGATGTGGAGAGTCATGCCGCGTGACATGTACAATATGATGCGGCATTCATAGGAGTTAAGATAGATGTTACGCAACTAAGGAGGACTGTTGCATGTTATAGGCGTGGTCAAGCCACAGCACGCGATGGACAGTCCGCGAGCAGCGACTCATCATCTCATGATCGTTCACCTCGCGTCGCGCCAGATGAGAATGAGCCTCCATTAGCATCTAGCAGCAATCATCATGGAGATGAGGCTGGACCATTGGCCACGTCCAGTCAGTAGCCTGTAGCATCCATCAGTACTCATGATCATGAGTAGGCTGGACCATCGACCGTCGAGGCTGCACCATTGACTGAGCAGGCCTCCACTAATACTGATATTGATGTTGTACTACCACCAACTGATCCATGACATTTATATTACAGTTTTATATTTTTAACATTATTCAGTTATATATATATGTATATATATATGGTCCGTGTATTTTATGTTCATGTTGCAGTTGTACTTAATTTACATGTTGGTGATCATAATGATGTGTATATTTTTAGGTCATGTTAAATATGTTCATTTAATGTGCAACTTGCACATAGATGTGTATGTGATAGCATAAGTTATTTGACATGAGATGTATATTTGATGTTTGTGTTGTGATGATGTTAATATATAATGTTAATTGTGTTTTGTTAGATGATCATGATCACGATGATGTTAGCGATTTTGAATGTGTTTTTTAGTCAAATATGATGTTTGTACGATGGTTATCATGAACGTGATGTTTATTAATTAATTAAATATTAAATGATCATGATATTGTAAAATTGTAATATTTGTAATTCTAATTGTATGTAAAATTCTAAAATTGTAATTGTATGTGAAATTGTAAAATTGTAATTGTAATTGTAATTTTAATTGTATGTAAAATATTTGTAAAATTTTAATTGTATTACTGTGAATTGATTGTAATTGTATGTAAAATTCTACAGTTGTAATTGTAATTGTATGTAAAATTCTAAAATTGTAATTGTAATTGTATGTGAAATTGTAAAATTGTAATTGTAATTCTAATTCTAATTCTAATTGTATGTAAAATATTTGTAAAATTTTAATTGTATTAATGTGAAATGAATTTATTAAAATTTTTAAATCTGTAAATTTTAAATAATTGTAAAATAATAAATCTAGAATAATAGGAATTATTGTAACATAATAATGTTTAGAAAATAATGCAAATAAATTCATGTACTTTAGAATTATCATTATTTTATTATGATCTTAGATACAAAAAAAAGAACTAATTTATACAGTACGTCATTGTTTTTGAGATCAACATAATTGCAAATTATCAAGTGAATTATTGATTTTAACATTAACACAATGCAAATTACCAATTAATTCAAAATACATATTATAATGTTTCGAAAAACTCATCTTAAAAAGTATAAATATTGATGAAATAACACATGTACCATATCACTCTCGGTTCTCATGATCACCCTCATTATCTTTCAGCTCGCATGGCTTGATAACACTATTGTTCTCAAAAATATTTTTTGATCTAGGGTCATGTGTCAATACGAACCACCAATCCCTATCCAACACATCTGGGTAAAAAAACACCTGGTTGCAGTCTTTGGGGAAAACATAGGGCTCCTTAGCTTCATCCCACATATTTCTAGAGTTGAAACATATCATCCTACTATCGCGATCTTCCTTTACATTATTTCGATGAAAGGTGTCCCACCACTTACACCTAAAAATAACACATTGGAAAGAAGAGAATTCCACTTCAATGATCTCTTGTATCTTTCCGACGTAACCTAACGTCCCTTGTACTAGGTTTTGATCACGGTGGCTAGATCGACTAGATTGATCGAACTCGACTTCCACTCCACAGTCTTGTGTGATGTTTCCAGCATCAGAATTTTCAGTGCGAAAATGGTGTCCATATGCCCACATAGATGGGAATAAATGCACCTATTATAAAAAAATTTAAAAAATCATAGTGTCATGTGTCTTATAATAACCCAACAGTTAAAATATGAAATGTAGATGTCTTATAAGTTTCAAATTTACATATAAATTGAAAATATTATTACCGAGTTACTGCACCAAATCCCTATGTTTAGCACATCCTCTTCAGCACGCAGGTAACGACCGGTAGCACCGTATTTCTCTCTAACTTGGTCAGCAACCCAACTGTTAGGGTATATTTTTGGCATATTTTCTTTTTAATAATCAAGATAAGGCACACTTCTACCATTCAACCGTCTGAATTCTTTCCTGTCACTATCCCATTTCATCCTCTTTTGTTCGTACAATGCCACCCACGGTTGTGCCGCTTCAAAATTGTAAAGAATGAATTTATTGATTGCTTCAATTTCTGCATTCGCTGATGAAATCAAACCAAAATTATATAGTACTTAGAGATTAAAATATACATTATATTGAAGTTCAACATGAATGTTAATTACTTTTTTTAAATATGAAAAATTATAAGTTGCTTACTATTTATCAAGCGCTTTTTTCCACTCGTTTGGAGCAACTCCCCTTCTCTTTTGTCTTCATCCCTTTCATCGTCCGAAATCACTGCACCTGGTCTGTTGTCAATCTGCTTGATGTATTCACTGGCATAATAGAAAGACTCATACGATATGTACCCCTTTACCATAGACCCCTCGGGTTTTTCCCTTTGTCGAACAAAACCTTTCAATTTCTTCATGTACCTCTCTAAGAAGAACATCCAACGACAAGAAACCACCCAAACTAATTCAACCTCATCTACTAGGTGGATAAGAAGATGAACCTGTAAATCCATGAAACTCATCAGCAATTCCTTCTCAAACAGACAAACAATCTCAACTATCTCTTGACGCCACCGTGGAATGCTAGCCACATGAATCTCCTTTGACGTGATCCAATATACAAATGAAGATAATTTAGATATGGCACGTCCTAGGTCTTTAGGGAATTCATGTTTCACACACCCACACATGAACAAAGAATAATGACACTGCAAAGTTATAAACACGTGCAATAATATACAAAATTAGTTATGTTTTATGATCCCCGCATGGGATAAAATTTATTAATATAAAAAATAATAAAATCATGCTTTTGACATTATACGTACTCTTAGAAGTTTCAAATGGTCATGCGATTTCAACCCCGACAAATGGTCATCCACGATGAAGCAGCACCGTAGTGAAGACCTGTATGAATTTGGCACCCTCACACCCATTATAACTTCCTTTGCCAAAGAAACATCATCTTTTTTTAAAATCCATGGGACATCACCTTCTTTTAAAAACCATGAATTAGAGGGACCAACGCTTGCCTCTGATCCCGTACTTTCTAATCATCTTGGCCAATGTTTCTTTTTCGTTTTTGAAGTAATAAGATCTTTCCTAACAGCCAATGTGTCACTTTGTTCGATGATATGTGCCTTCATAAAGAAGATGAAACATTTTTAAATATATGCATGGAATCTAATAAGTGGGTAATCTTAAGATGCTCCCAATATGGGAGGTCATAAAAGATAGATTTCCTTTTCATCCCAATGGGCAATTTCTCAACATAGGTGTCAAAGAAATCTGGATCATCGAACGTAGGTTCCCCATTTGAATCAAACATTTCTATGAACTCCCTCTCCTTCTCTCTCTCATATGCTCTAAGCCATTCAACTGGTGTCATTATTGGAGGCCTTTGGGTTCTCTCTCGTTTACCATTGAAAGCGGATGCTTCTCTTATGTAAGGGTGTTCTTCTGGTAGGAATACCCTGGAGCAATCATACACAAGCTTTCGTAGGTCCTTGGACCATCTAGCTTTCAGAGAAGGTCCACAACATTTATATCCAAAATACCCTTTTGTTACAAGATCCACGAGATTATATTTGTATACATTAATTAATATGCATGGCACGTTAAAGAATATCATGAAGATCAGAACAAATATTACAACGAATTAAATAACTAATATGTGAAAGAATATTGTTACATATATAAACAAAACAATAAATTAAACATGTAATTTACTAGAGAAAACTCCTAAAACATAGTTATTGATGAAACAAAAACTATTACCTCAAAACAAGAACTCTAACAAAAAAAACATGAAAAAACAACTCGAAAATGAAAAGTTGTATACTGGAATAACCTTTTCTTTTTTCGGGGTACATTTTCAACATTTTTTAAAAATCCAAGTAAAAGCCAATTTTTTTGGGTGCAAAAAACTCCCTGAAAATGAAACACTGTATTGTGGAATAACCTGATTTTTTTCGGAGTAAATCTTCGACATTTTTAAAAATAGAAGTAAAAGCCAATTTTTTTGTGCAAAAACAACCTCGAAAACAAAAAGTGTTGAAACAAAAATTTTAGAATAATAAAAAATTATATTAAAAGTAAAAAATTAAAATTGAAAAAAACATTTTAAAATAATAGCAAAAAGAATAAACTTCATATATATATATATATATATATATATATATATATATATATATATATATATATATAACAAAAACAAATAAATAAATAACATTTTAAAGATTAAAATTTAAAAATATATTAAAAATAAAAAAAACAACAAAATAAAAATATTAAATTAAAAAGAAAAAAAAGAAGAAGAGTTTAAAAAAGGAAATTTTAAAAAATAAAATAAAAACAAAATATACAAATTAAATTTAAAAAATAAAAAGAAAATGTTCATTAAATTATAAAAAAATAAATTAATTAAATTTTAAAATTAAAAATAAAATTAAAAAAAATATATTAAATTTTAATAAATTTAAAACTTTAATATATATATATATTAAATTTAAAAAAATATTAAAAAAACAAATATATTTTAAAAAATAAATTAGATTTAAATTAAAAATATATATATATATATATATATATATATATAAACTGAAATTATTATATATAAGAACTGAAATATATATATATATATATATATATATATTAGATTTTATAAAATTTACAAAAAAAAAATTAAGATAACAAATTAAATTTAAAAACAAAAATATTAAATTTTAATAAATAAATGAATAAACAAATAACTTTTTGAAAATAAAAAAATAAAAAAATTGTTAATATGAAAAATTAAAAAGTTTAAAAATCAATTAAAAATTGAAAATGAGAAAAAATAAATAAATTTAAAATATTAAATTAAAAAAAAAAAAAAAAAAAAAATTTTTTTATTTTAAAAGAAGCTTAATTAAAAAAAAAAAAAAAAACTTAATTTAAAATACGCAAGTTTAATTTAAATAAAAAAAATTTAAATCTTGTGTAATTAAAAAAAAAAAAAAAAACAAAAATTTAAAAATAAATATAAAATTTAAATAAATTTTAAAAAAATTTAAAAATTTATTGAATTTTAGTAAATTAAAATAAAAAACTTAATAATAAAGAAAAAAATATTAAAAAACAAAATTGAATTAAATTAAAAACAAAATACAAAATTCAATAAAAAAATATAAACAAAATAAAAAACCAAAAAAAATTAAAATTTAATATATAAATATATATATAAGATGTCAAAATTATAGTCAGTTTGGGAGGCTTCTCTCCAAGCTTTTTGAGCATAGGAATAAAATCTTAAATCAAACTAAATAACTCTTTTCTTTAGGTCCGATAGACCAAAGATTGGTCTGAGTGGACATTAACCATCATCATCATCATCATCATCATCATATATATATATATATATATATATATATATATATATATATATATATATTTGCAATTAGATGGAGTGGCGCCGCCCAGGTGGCGGCGGAGGTCGGCCGCTGGGAGAGCGGGAAGCGTCCCTGCCCGCCCAGCTGCCGACCTCTGCTACCAACTAGGCGGCGCCACCCCATCTAATTACAAAAACAATTTATTTATTTATTTTTAATTTTGTTTTTTTTTTTTTTAATTTAATTTTTTAATTGTATTTTTACAATTAAATTTAATATTTTTTTTTTTTATATTTTAATTTTATTTTGAATTTTGATTTTTTTTTTTCATAATTTATTTATTTTAATTCATTTTTCATATTTTAAATTTAATTTTTTTAACTTTTTTTTTTTTTTTTTAAATTTAATATATTTAGATTAAAATAAATTTAAAATTTATTTAATAAATTTATTAAATTATATATATATAATGGTTTAATTAAAAAAATAAAAATAAAAACATTTATATATATTTGTTTTTTAATTATTTGAAAATGTTTTATTTATTTATTTTTTTAAATTATCTTCTTTTCTTTTTTTTTAATTTTAATTTTCTTTTTAATTAATTTATTTATTTATTTTTTACCATTTTTAATTTAATTTTATTATTATTATTATTATTATTTTAATTTTAATTTTTAAATTCAATTTTTTTATTTTTTTGTATTTTAATTTTAATTTTTATTATTTTTAAATTTTTTATTTTAATTTTTTTTATTATTATTATATGGGTTTTTTTAATAAATTAGAAAAAAAAATGTTTGATTTTTTTTATTATTTTATTTTATTTATTTTATATCAAATTTTGTTTTTTTTCTTTAAATTATGTGTGATTTTTTTAATTTTTCCCATTTTTTATATAATTTTCGAATATTTTTGTTTTTTTATTTATTTATTTTAAATTTTTTATTTTTACATGTTAATTTTTACATTTTAATTGGTTTTTTTATTGTTTTTATATATATTTTTTTATCTGAGTTTTTTTGTCATGTTTTTCTTATTTTATTTTTATGTTTTATTACCAACATGAAAATCACAACTCTAAACAAAAATGGTTGCTGCTGCATCATTACGTTTCAAAATTAACATGAAAATCACTAAAATTTTAAAACAAATATTCATACTTTATAAATAAAAATATTAAAGTGTAAAAAATATGCAAAAAAAAAAAACGGGTGATTCTACATCACCACTTTTCAAAAATCGAGTGCTTTTTTTGCTATCTAAAAAAGGTAGGTACCAATTCAGTTACCTATTTCATCGGTAACTATGTTCTAAGCCTAATATTTATGGAGGTTCATTTCTGAATCCACGGAGCGCGCTCTTTAGGTCGTGAAATTTCAAATCTGCTGGTTCTCTGTGTTCGCGGCCGCAAGCTGGCCTGCCTCGGCCCTCTGGCCACTGCTCCGAGGGTTTCGCCTTCCTCCAAGGTTGCGCAGTGTTCTTTTTTTGTTTTGCGCTCTCTTCTGCATGTTGTGTATGTGCAGCGCTTTTTGGGGGCCTCGGTCCTCCTGGGCTGCCTAGCTGCTGCTCTTGCCCAGTTCTGTTGCGCCCTCCCTCCTCATGGAGTCCTGTGGGGGCTCTGCCCCCCCCAACACCCCGCCTCTGGAGGTTTCTGTGTTCATGGCTTTGCTTGCTGCTGGTCCGAAACGCCCTCCCTCCGCCAGTCAGCAGAAATTTGTCAAGAAGTTGGACTCTATCCCCACGGTGGCCCTTCCTGAAGCTGAGACTTGCAAAGCTGCCCTGAATCTAGCTGAGAGAGGCCTCATAGGCCAGTTTACGGGCCTTTGGCCCTCCCCCAAGTCGGTTGAGGATTGGACTCAAAGAAACTGGTCCCCCTTGATCACGGAGGGGGTCAAAAGCTATTTTGTGGGCAAAGGTTTCTTCGTATTTGTCTTCGAAAGCCAGGATGATCGAAGTCTCATCTTCAGAAATGGGCCTTACTTCATGGGTCCTTAAGGCCTGTATTTAAACAAATGGTCCCCAAACTTTGATCCCACCCAGGAAGCCCCTTCAGCTGTCCCGGTTTGGGTGCGACTTCCCCATCTGCCTCTTCACTGTTGGAACCAAAAAACTCTTCAGATCATCGGCAATGCTCTAGGAAAATACATCGACCAAGCAGCAAGAAAAGACCAGTATTCATGTGCTCGAATATGCGTGGAAGTGGATCTCGAAGAGGGTTTGCCTGAAGCTATCAAGCTCATTGTGGCTGGGTGGACTCACGTCCAGGAACTGGATTATGAACAGCTCCCTTTCAAATGCAGACACTGTCATGGCCACGGGCATTTCGCAAAGCACTGCAATAAAAAGGTCGACGAGCAGACAGACAAAGCAAAAGAGGACCAATGGACTTTAGTCCAAAAAACCGCCCATCAAAAAAAAGGAAGTGGCAAAGGTAACACATCCGGAGCTCAAAGCAGTTCCAAGCTTAATCAAGAAAAGGAAGCCTCCCTGAATGGAGCAGAAAAATCCCAGACCACTCCTGCAAATTTGACCTAGGAAAATCTGGAACATACAGCAGTCTCTTCCCCTAATAAGGATGGAGAAGAAGCAACACAGGTCGACGCCTCACAAGGTAGTCCTTCCAACCCTTCATATGCTGAAGTTACAAAGAAAAAAAAATCAACAGAAAGTTCTGGCTCATTAGAGGATGAAACTTTCGAGCGCCCTTCCAAAAGAGCAGGCAGGAAATCTCGCAAAGAACTAAGGGAAGAGGAGGCAGAACGCCTCAAAGTTCAAGGAAGCCAGTCTACTATAGAAATGTCCATCGGAAGAAATACCAGACCAAGGCCTACTAAGGGAGGCCTTATCCCCCCCCTCAAGTAAACTATGAAGCTCGCCTCTTGGAATTGCAAAGGATTGGGGAGCGTCTCCAAAGCTGAAGCAGTCATGGACCTCCTAAAAATAGAACCCTCAGACATTCTCATGCTCCAAGAGACGAAGATAGAAGGGCGTGCTCTTCTAGATATCAGCATGTCAAAATGGAAGAAAAGTGCAGGCAAAGCTGTAAGCTCACGGGGATCTTCCGGAGGTCTGGCAACTCTCTAGACAGAAGATTCATTTCAGTTAAAAAGATCCCATGAAACTCAGCATTGGATCTTCACTGAGTTGACACATTGCGCAAGTAAGTTGACCATCTCACTGTTTAACCTTTATGTCTCTGTCACATACAATGAAAAACGAGAATGCTGGAACTCTCTCTCAGCTTTTTTAGATCAGCATAATCCAAACAACATTATCATAGCAGGAGATCTGAATATAGTCTTGAAATCTAAAGAGAAGAGGGGTGGCTCCAGCAGCAGAGACCCTATGCTGGCTTTTGTGGAAGAGCTCTCGCAGCTCTGGGATCTTCTAGACTTCAATCCTGTTCATGGACTCTTCACTTGGTCCAACAACAGATCTGGGCCGGACCACATTTCTGCCCGCCTGGACAGATTTCTGGTCCAAAGCTCTCTTATGATGAACAATAAGATAATCAAGACCAAAATCCTCCCCAAGCTTACCTCCGATCACAAGCTGATTCAGCGCCTCCTAGAAGATGAAGAAGACCTTGGCCCTCTACCATTCCGTTTCAGCCCCTTATGGATTGAGAGAGAAGGCTTTTCTGATATAGTGAAAGAAGCTTGGGCCAAATCTTTCTCAGGGTCCCCAAGTTTTGTTTGGGAGCAAAAACTTAAGGCCACTAAATATGCTCTAAAGGATTGGATTAGGAAACCAGCCCCCACTCCAACGAGCCTAAGAAAAGAAGCAGTGCATACCCTGGAGAATCTGCAAGCAGACATGGAAAACAATGAGGTCACTTTTGACCTGTTGGAACAAGAAACAAAGGCTCAATGTGCAACATACCGCTCCTTCCGAAAAGAAGAAGAATATTGGAGAATGAAATCCAGAAGTCTGTGGCTAAAAGCAGGTGATCGGAACACCTCCTTCTTCCACAGACAATACAGAGCAAGGCTGTCCAAGAATCATATCTCTGAAATAAAAACCGCAGAGGGCTGTGTCAGCAAAGGTTTCGCTCAGGTCAAAGCTGCTGCTAACAGCCATTTCAGGCATTTATACAGTGAGGATCCTCAGATATTCGAGGAGGAAACAGCAGACTTTCTTTCTAACATTCCACATCTTATCCGACCTGAAGATAATGCTACTTTGTCCCGCGAGGTAACTGAGGAGGAGATTATCAAGGTTATCTGGTCAATGGAATCGGACAAGGCTCCGGGCCCAGACGGATTCACCATTCATTTCTACAAATTTTGCTGGGATATCATTAAATCTGATCTCCAAAAAATGATAAAGGGGTTCATGAAAAAATCTAAGATCGGTGGAGGAACCAACTCCACTTATCTTGCCTTAATTCCCAAAGAATCCAATCCTGAAACTTTTGCAAGGTTCAGACCTATCTCGCTTTGTAACGCATCTTACAAAATTCTGGCCAAACTTCTTGCATACAGGATCAAGCCTCTGCTCAAAAGGCTAATCTCCAGCCCTCAAGGAGGTTTTGTGGAGGGCAGGCATATCCTCGATAACGTCATTCAAGTTCAAGAGACCATTCACTCCAGCAAGCTTCGAAAATAAAAAGGTATGTTGATAAAATTAGATATGGCAAACGCGTTTGACAGAGTTAACCGATCTTTCCTCATAAAAGTTCTCCTTTCCTTTGGCTTCTCTTCTCACTTTGTTCAGCTTATAAATGCCTGCATCGACAATCCGTGGATCGCCCCCCTTGTCAATGGCCTCCCTTCAAGCTTCTTCCAAGCTCAGAGAGGCATCAGGCAGGGATGCCCTCTCTCTCCCTTCCTGTATATCTTATTGGCCGACTCCCTAAGTAGAAAACTCACTGCGGAAAGATTTGCTGGCTCCCTTCCCAGTTTGAAACCTACTGCAGGCGTTGATCCTCTGAATCATGCACTCTTTGCTGACGATTCTCTGCTCCTCGGAGGGGCGTCTATCAGAATTGCTAAAGCCTTCGGCTCAGTCCTAAAAAGCTACTGTAGAGTTTCAGGAGCTTTGGTCAATGAGAGGAAGAGTGAAATCTACAGCTGGAACATCGATCAAGAAGAGCTCATAAGCATCTCGAATATCCTTGGCTTTAGAGGGCATGCCCATTGGGATCGAATCAAATATCTTGGACTCCCCATTATAAACGGACCAAACAGGAGGTCGCTCTGGACTGATATCATATGCAAAATCAAAGCAAAAATATCTGCCTGGGGTGGCTTTTGGCTAACCAAAGGAGGCAAAGTCATTTTAATTAAGTCCTTGCTGTCTGCGCTCCCTATTTACCAAGTTGCTTTCTTATTAGCTCCCAGAAACGTCATGGACCAGATATCGAAGCTGTTAAGAGGTTTTTTATGGCAGGGAGGAAAAGGTAATGAAAGAAAAATGCATCTCGCCAACTGGGATCTGATTAAAAGACCGATAGCTGAGGGTGGCCTTCAAATCCGCGATCCCTTCCTTGTTAACCTCGCGTTGGGAGGAAAGCTTCTGTGGAAATTGGCCCACGAGCCCAATCACCCGATCTGCATTACTTTGCTAACCAAATACGCTCATAATCTATCATTCAGAAATATGCCTTTCGATCCCTCAGCCAACAGCACGCAGGCTTGGAATCTCTGTTGCAAAAGCAGTTCCTTCTTCAAAAAATCACTGTACAGAGTGCTTGGCAATGGCAAGCGTACCAATCTGTGGTATGATCGTATCATGGGGCACGACCCTCTAGTGGTGAATGAGGACATCTCGGATCTCAGAGATTGGTTGATCCGCGCTGGTATCAATTCCTTATTCGATCTCTCTGTCTGGGATCACCGTGGAGATTGGGTCAGATGGGACTTCCATGGCGTCCCTGACCGATTAACGCCCCAAAAATCTCTGCTCATTGAGCTGCTGGAAGACTCCACTCCAGAAAATCGTTTCATGAGAGACAGTTGGGCTTGGGGACAGACTGGAAAGTACTCCATTGCAGCAGGTTACAAAGCTCTACAGGATACAAAGATCAACAGTCACACTCCGGCTTTCTGGAAACGAGTATGGGACAACCTAGCCTTCCCAAAAGTGATTTTTTTTTTTCTGGACTCTGGTTCATAACAAACTATTAACAGGAGACAATTTAGAGAAAAGGAACTTTGCAGGGCCCCACAGGTGTGAGCTATGCAGAAACAGCCTTGAAACTGCCCAACATTTATTCCTGGATTGTATTTTTGCTAAGAAAGTATGGGATCTTACTCTCTTGGATCTTCAGACCTTCGCTTTTCCTCAAAGTACAGTGGCTGATCTGTTTGCCTCTTGGAACAACTACTACCCTCACAGCATTCCCATCAAGTCTTTCTGGCTCAAAGTTTGGACAGTTATTCCCAAATTTGTTTGCTGGCAGCTCTGGCTGGCCCGTAATGACCAGATCTTCAATGGATTCCGACATTCCCCTCTCCAGGTCGCAGCTAAAGCTAAAGCCTTTCTCTTGGAAGCTGCTCAACAACAGTTTTATAAAGAAGATCCAACACTCCTACCTGATGAAAGGAGATGGCTCCAATCCCTTGAGCCTTCTCCTCGAAAGTCCCTTCTCCCTCCCCAAGATGCAAACCCGGATTGGCGCAAAAGAGACCCTGAGGATTCTTTCATAAGTTGGTGGCGGTCCAAAAATCTAACCACAATCTTCTTCGACGGAGCCTCCAAAGGAAACCCCGGAACTGCTGGTGTTGGTGGGGTCATTTACTCTCCGACAGGGAGTTCAAGAGATTGCTTTTGCTGGGGTTTAGGCCAGAAAACCAATAACCAAGCAGAGTTATTTGGTCTTCTCAAAGCTTGTCTCATATCAAGAGATAAGGGTGTCAAAGATCTCCAAGTGTTCGGAGATTCTGAGATCATAATTAAAAAATTAAATTCGGAAGATCTCTTCAGCAACACTAGTCTTAACAAAATTCTGGGCAGGGTGAAAAGAGTTCTTCAAGACTTCACATCTTACAAGTTCTATCACATCCTCAGAAACCTAAATGATGAGGCGGACCAGATGGCGAACAAAGGATGCGTTCTCATGAAAGGGCAGCTTGTTATAAATGACGAAAGTTCCTTTCAAACTCCTTGAAAATGAAGCAATCTACAAGCAGATTTTGTTGAAAGTCTTCTTTGTAATCGGGGCTGCCTCGGCAAAGACCCCCCCTATCTTTTTCAAATAAATAAAATCTCATATCCGTTACAGTTAAAAAAA